>CM076579.1:1638829570-1639199980 GCA_034641835.2 Pinus albicaulis | reverse complement strand
CGCCGGTCACTATTGAACAACCATTTGAGAAATGGGGATTAGATATAATTGGTGAGATTGTTCCTAATTATTCCAAACAACATAGATATATTCTCACAACTACAGATTACTTTACCAAATGGGTGGAAGCAATTCCATTAAAAGTAGCTAATTCAGAAAATATCATTGATTTCATTGACAAGAATATCATAACCAAGTTTGGCCTACCTACTACTTTGATGTTTGATAATGCATCTTATTTCTCTGGAACTGCTATGATAGATTTTGCAATTAAAAGAGGTTTTAAACTAAAATATTCTGCAAATTATTATCCACAAGGAAATGGTTTAGCAGAATCTACAAACAAAAATCTGATTAGAATAATCAAAAGAACTGTTGATCAGAATCAAAGAAATTGGCATAAGTCATTAATTTTTGCTCTTTGGGTAGATCGAATAAATCAAAAAGCTTCTACAGGTACTTCTCCATTCAATCTTGTATATGGAAAATAAGTTGTACTTCCCACCAACTTTGTTATTCCCTCTCTTAGTACAATTCATTGATGAAACTCCTACTTCTTCTTTACAATTTAGACAAGGTCAGATTCTTAAGTTAGAAGAAGAAAGAGAAAAAGCCAAACAAAATCACACTCATCATTAACAGATAATAAAAGCCTCGTTTCATTCAACTTCTGTCACTCTAAATAATTTTCAGATTGGAGATTTGGTATTTAAATGGGACAAAGCACATGAGGAAAAAGGTAAACACGCGAAGTTTCAAAAACTCTGGCTAGGTCCATTTCAAATAATTGAAGAAATAGGCCCATCAACATTTTTATTGCAAGATCTATCAGGCAAAAAGGATTCTTTTCCTGTTAATGGGTAGATTTTAAAAAAATATTTTTCATAGAAGGTAACCCCTTCTATCCTTGTATACTAGTGTCTTTTTCTTTTCTTTTTTATGAAAAAAAAGTTTCTTAGTATTAATATTTGGCTTTTCAAACATAATCTCAAATGATTTTCTTTTGATTTTTTCTTTTCGCTTATAAAAATGAAAAATGTTAAGGAAAGAAAATCGAAAGATTTAGAAACACAAATTGATTTTGTCTTTCTGAAAAATGGAATTTCACTGAAATAATTTATTCTTTGATGAACTATCATCTTTATATAGCATGAATATTCTATTTTCAATCAAGAAAATAATATTTAAAATAGTAAATACCTGTTACAGAAAAGAAATTTGAAACTCAACATTATCATCCAGAATATTAAAAAGACCAATGATTCATCCAATTCGGAAAATATTATAAATTTTCGAAAGCAATTCAAATGAAAAAGTATTATGATTAGAAGAAAAACTTAAAAGATAATAAGTCTCATCACAAGCTTGTTTACCATGTTCATAAGAAAATAGTTAAACTGACATTACCAATATTACCTACCAAAACAGGGTAATGACTTGAGATTATATCAAAAGGACAAGGGGTCTCATCAAGAGCCATCTTGACTAGCTTAATTACTACTAGTGAGTGGCATTGTCTTCATTTGGTTACCAAGACAATGAATTTTAAGTAAATAAAATATTATATAAAAGAAAATTTCTCAAAGTTTAGAATTTACTTCTGAAAATTATAAGAAATATTGGATGGGAAAATGAATCATTGCTAGGTAAAAGATAACCCTGCTAAAAGCTTAAATTTCCTATTGGAACAGAGGCTCTATCTGTGATAAAAGAGTAAATTTTTATAAAGCTAATATGTAAAGGCCACATACTTTATCTTTTTAAACTGACTAAGGATTGATATAGATCTTCATACTTATATCTTTAATAGAGGAATTCTTGTGAAATAGTGAATAAGAAAAAATTTCATTGCTTAGTAAGATATTATTTTATTTGAAATTACATTCCTACAACTATTTTATTTTCTAAAAAGATTAGAAATTTCAAAAACAATTATCGGAGATATCTGGTTCACCCAAGTGAATCGCAAATTATTGTGCTATACAACAACCCTCATTTATTTTTATAAATAGGGACCCTTTAGAAATAAATAGGAAATTATTTTATATTTTCTAAAAAAAAAAACTTAGAAAATAAATATTTTCTTTTAAAAAAAAATTTGCTTTATTTTTCTTGAGTGCATCGAAAATCGTATATCTTATGAATTTCAAAGACTCATAAACCTTAAAATGTGCGAGCTGTGATATGCACTCAATCTTCTTCGAAGATATGATTAAAACTTTGAAAAAACTTCAATCACCGTTATATTTTCTTTATCGAACCACACCTCACTTAATCAATCAAAAACATTAAAAGAAAATTGATATAAGTTGCGACTCCATGGACCCGACGAGAAAATAAAGAAAAGAATATAAAAACCTTCGGCAATCATGGTTACTTAAGTTTTGCAAAAAATCACAATTCGCATTTCGCACAACTTATAACATATGCCAAATTGTTATCCTATAAAAGTTGTGATATGCGATTTGTGCAGATCATATTTCGCAGCCTTTAAGGGTGAGTATTATGAGTGGTTATAAGTTATAACTTGTGATGTGTGCGTCGACGACATTTAATGGATCAAGCATGTAAAATAACTTGTGTCATATCAAAACGAAATTCAAGGTCTTGACGGCTTTAAAGCGATTGATAGATTTTACGTATGGAGATATATGAAATATTAATTCAGAAATTATGAATGATGATTGATATTATATCTGAAAATATTGATATCTGCTTGCGTGTGTTTGAAATAAATGATAGATTTGTCTCTTTGATACTCTATACTTGTAAAATTTTCTCTATTTTCAGGAAACCAATTAACGGATTGAAGAACAGAAAAATGAGAAAAAAGAGTAAAAAAATTTCTCAGACATTGTCCACTGAAGTTACAAAGAGGTCCCCATTATTTTCAGATACCGTTTGCAACAAATATTGTGGCAGTTCGACATGGGAGGCAATGTACAAGCTTTTTGAAAGTGAAGGACCAAGGGTGATAACCAAAGTTTCTTCGACAGTCACTACTTCTACCTCCGACTCAATTATTTTGACTTTGCATGCTCATACATTCACAAGATAGTTGCAATACCAAAGATTATTCCTTACACAGACATGTTTAAGTGGGCAATTGATTGCTTAAATATTGAAGATAGAATGTTCAATAATTCGAAGGGAGAAACTATGGGTTCATTTAGGGCAGAAGATTTAATATCAATGTACCATCTACCACCCCCGTAGTAGAAATATGACAAAGAATATTTGCAAAATTTTAGAGGAGAACATACAGATCTTATTAAATTCATCCAAGAATGGAAGGATAATTAGGGGAAGTTGAAGCAAGATAAGTTTGGTATGTACCCAATTTCCCAAATTCCTAATCCTTACTGTTATGTTGCTGGTATGTTATGTAGATTATTTTCCAAAACTAATAGCACTAGATTCTCAAGAGAATGGGTTTCCCTGATTGACACAATCATCAATTCATCAATTTTGAATTGGGCAGACATCTTATCTAATAACCTAGCTAAGCACATTACCGAATATAGGAATAAAAGGAGTATTTCATCGAGAGAGATACCTCCCTTTTATATGTCTGCCTATGTCATGGATGCTATTTGTTTTACTTCTAGTTTTCCTACCATGGGATGGAAATGGACTACCCAAGACCCTATCCCAATTCACATTTATCACAGAGAACTCTGGGATTCAGACTTCCACCTACACTTCTATAAAATATGTTATGGAGTCACATTGCCTATGTACCAGATGATTTTCAATAAAAAGGCTCCTAGGGTTTCTGAAGAAGCCAATGCAGACATTATTCCTGTATCTAGATGGTTTGCAGAAGATAATTTTATGCATATTAGAGTATTCGGGAGTTATGCTTCTCCCCATGTTTTACCCCATTATGTTCCCGATAAGTTACTTGCAAAAGAAATATCCTATCAGCTTGTTAATGGTGTTACAAAACAGTTGAAAGATGCTAAAAAGGCTATTTGGCCTAATTTCCCTGTACAATGTGGCACCTTTGCACTTTCTAACATTGGCCATACTTACAAGGAATTTTCCAAAATTCATTTATTGAGATTGGCAGTAATGCCAAAAAGGTTATATGATCCAAATGATGTAATTAAAAATTACATCACAAAGATTAAGTTAAAGCCTTTTGTAAAGGAAGAAGATGGATTTGATGATCTCTTCCAGGGCATGGAACAATTTTCAGATATTATCAAGTATGTATCTAGTCAACTAAGTCAAGATAATTTTAAGCTTTCCAAGCATACAGAAACAAGATACTAGAGAAATTCCCCCTCAATTTGTTAGCTATTGAAGGTGACACCAAACACACTCCAAGTGTCAGTCTGGATGATGAAGTAAAAGATATGTCTGAAGATGAATTAGGTCAATCACAGCAGCAATATCATGATTCAGATCACGCTGAAAATGAATCCAAATCTAAAAAGGAAAACCTCAAAAAATATAATTGATCGAGTTATTCATGAGATAGAGATGCTAGAGGAAACAAGAAATAATGGGACATAATTAGATTCTCAAGCAGTTCAATAGAGTCACAACATGCTAGATCAGTCTAGTTAACCACAAGAAAAAGATCTTATAGATGAATGGAAGGAGTTTTCCAAAGCAATAAAAACTCCTAAAGAGAATCCTAATATTGATCAGTCAACGATTTTCCAGACACCTGAACACTCCCAAAAGATAGTGGAAACTGTTAATCCACTACAAATAATGCCAACACAACATGATAAAGAAATCATATTGACCTACCCTACATATCATATAGTTCTACAAATTCAAGATATTCCTTCATTTGATATTTTCTACAAAATTGATGAAACAAATTCAAAGCCTACAGATGAATCAGTTGATGTATTATGGAAAGATTCCTTAGATGATCCTACTGAACATCTAACCAAATTATCACAGTATGCAGGGGCATATGCTACTGCTATTGTTGATAAAGCTACTAAGGTTAGAGTGTTGTTAAAACAAAAGGAAGCCAGAGTACAAGAACTAGAGAAGTTGTTGAATGAAGAGAAATCTAATTCCAATGAGCAAGCCAAAGTAAACACAACCCAATTTCATAAATATATTGAAAGCCTCAAATTGTAGCATCAAAAAGAGGTTAATGAAAAACAAGCACAGCTAGAAGTAGCAATGACTAAGTTACAAAGCTAGCCGCAATTAGAGAAATTTATCAAAGAAACATTGGATTTAAACACTAAGTTAAAGAAATAACAAGAAGTGTTTTGTCATCAAGCTTCTATAATTGATTCTTATTGTGATTCAAATAAGATATTGATCCAACAGATAGAGATCTTGAAACTTGAATGTGAAATACTTGAGAAGAAAATTGAAGAACACATTCAATGGAAAGTTTCAGATTCGGGAAAGGAAGCTAATCTACCTTAGATAAGCTTCACAAAGAAATTCTATTTGAGAATGGGAAGCACAAATCAAACAGTCAGAGAAAGCAACAACAAAGACATCCAAGATATCAAGTGAGATTATGGAATCCATGTGTGAGCGACTGTCTAGAGAATAAATTCTTAAGGAAATCACATCTGATGTGTTTTCAGAAATAAGACAGGTGGAAACACAGTGGAAGCAGAGAGAAGATACACAGGAGGAAATGATTAAAAAGGTAAATAATTTTGATCAAGAAAATTACTGGAATTTTCTGATAAAACCTTATCATCGGCATCAAACTCTGCAGTCTCTTACAGATTCAACAAAGAGATCCCAGTCAGCAATCTCAAATGTTATTTTCAAGGGACAGATCCCTTCAAGGATATCTTAGCCAGCTTAGATCAAAGCAATGTTAGATATTTTTCAGCTTCGTGACCACAGTCAGAAAGAAGGGTAGGACTAAAATCAGAATTGTTAGTTTAATTTCCTAGATTGTAGTTTAAGTTAGCTTTATGAGGAAGGTTGTTTGAAACCTCCTTGTTACACAGCAATTTGTCACTATCCCTGCAATCCCTCGCTGCACACATTGGAGGGTATTTCCCGTGACCTGTGAGCAGTGTCATCCTCTCCAAGCACCTTCCCTACATCCTTCTATACAAGAGCATCATTTCTCCTGCAGAAGACTTTCTCAAAAAGCCCATAAAAATCCATGTTTTGGCATTGGCGTGGGTAGCCAGTTCACCCCTCATGCCAATGTGGAGGAAGTACACTAGAGGTCGTGCCAGCTGGTGCTCTGTCCCTTTGTTGTACCTGTGCCAGCCTTTTTGGGAATGCTTTTTAACAAATTAGAGACGGAAGTTTCCTTCAACCACCTCTAGGATGAGTCACAGGAAGTGGTTAACTGGTTCAACCACGGTTCTCTCTCTTTGGGTGGTGGTTTCCTCCTCATATGGGACACTCCTAAAAGATAGGTCTCCCTTCCATGATTATAGGGATCCTAACCTCTCCATCTCCCCTTATATAAATGAGCTTTCTCCCATCATGAAAGCTAGCTGAACAAAGAGGATTATGAAGCTGAGATGCTGAACTTGGAGAACTAAGCCATAGTTGAATAGCTGAGAAGGTAGATCAAGAAGGAAGTCCATCGAGAGGTCCCTCATCCCATCCAAGTTCCCTGACAAGCTTTGAGATGTGCTTCGCCCGAGCCTCGCTGGAGGAGACTGCAACGTCAAAGCATGGTTGTATCTCTTCTTTCTACCTTAATATAAGTGACTATTGTATGGTTCCCGTCTTGTGTTTTATTTGTATTGAATGCAATATGTTAGTCTTCTCTGACTGATTAGTAAATGTTGAATGGAATTAGTATATGGTATGTGGTTTTCATTTTCTGATCTTTGTGCAGGTGTCCAAGAGCGACAGGCAGAAGGATTGTGACTTGTCTTCGATCAGGAGCGAGCGACTCTCACCATCACTATAGGCATCGACGATAACTTTGGACCGCAGGTAGGCCATCTTATTGCCTCCTTTTCATTCAAATATCTAGGAACCTACACTCTAGCATGATTCCTTATTTCTAGACCCACTCTAGCGCTAGTGGGATCGCCTCTGTCCGCATAGGGGATTTACTTGAGTAAAAAGTTGGCAACTCCACTGGGGAACAGTGCGAGTTTTTCTTTCATCTATTAGATCTTCTTCTTGGTATTTTCTTGCTTAGATTTCCTTTTCTGGTTGTTTTTCTAAGTCTTAGACCCCTGTTCAGCCCCAAAGGATCAGATCTGACCTCTGTTTTTCCAAAATTTTCATCTTTTCAAGGTTGGCTTGATTGGCGTGGTTTCCAGCCTGATAGTCGCACCCACTGGCGCGTGTTGCCAGTTCATCACCCGCGCCATCCCCTGTCTGGCACGGATTACAGCCAGACAGTTGTGCCAATTCCTGTAGGTGCTAGGGTTTTCCCTGTTTTGGAGTTTTTGGTCCCTCCTAGTGTCTCTGGGTGTTTTCTTGGCTTGATTTGAATGCTTTGGGTTTGTTTGTGACTCTGATCAGCCTTTTTCCTTTGGTTTTTTTTCCATTTCTTCCAGCATCATGGCTTTAGGTTTTTCTAGTGCTTTGACATGCTGAGCCTCCTGTAGGAGTTTACGTTTCTTGTTTCGCGATCACCTTCATTATTTGCTTGATTGCATTCAGCTCCCTAGATCCATTTTGAATGGTTTCTTTTGATGAAATGAGTCTTGAGTGATTCTTGTCTCTTTCATTCAGTTTTTATTCCTGTCACTCCAAGCATAGCTCACATTTCTTGTATGGGTTTGTTTTGACATCTTTCTTCGATTTGAGAGATTGTGACATTGGTTTGAGTCTTTGTTTTGTTTTCTTGTGAGTTGATTGAATTGTTTTGTTTCGACTCTTTCATCGAAATTCTCGAACTAGTGTGAAGATTCATTTTTCATGTTATTTAGTGCACTGTTTGCTCTATTACATTGAAAAAATCAAAAAATACATTTTGTGCTTAATTTTTTGTTTGCATTGTAGAATTGAAAAATCTTTCGCATAAATAGCATTGGGCATTATAGGAAAGATTTCTCGTTCTCATTAGTTTGCATCAGGTTCTGTAGTGAGTACTTTTGTGTGTTCTCATTTTTGGTATCGCTTGAAAATTCCTAACCTTCTCGTAGATAGCTCTTCATTGAAAGAAATGGTATTTTATGGCATGTAGCTTGCATTCAGGGATTTGTGAGATCCAACATTCGGTAGGACCTTGGAATTGAAACATAAATACAAGATCAACTTAAAATTTATTCAATTAACCTAAGGCAACATTGTAACTTAATGAAACATTTAGTGGTCTAAGTTAGAGACGTGTTTCGGTGTCTTAAGACCTAGCAGCTGTCGCTCGCCATCTGGCTTTAGATAGCGCTAGTACAGACTTGTGCTCCCCGTACCGTCGAGTATATAAAGGGAGACCCCTCTAGGTTACAATCCTTTTATCCATAGGAAGCCGAGTTTGCCACCTTGTAACCATGATACACCGAACACAGCATTCGGGGAGACTACCTGCACATACATCAAGTCCTTAGTTAATTTTTCTTTCAATTTATAACCAAGGTGTATATGGTAGTTCACGGGAACCTGGTACACCCTTTTACCTAGACTACCTGAGCAGTCATTTTTTATCTTTACTGACTCCATAAATTTTAAAAGATCATCAAGAACTTGTCCTTTCGCACTCGCTTAAAACTGAAAGAGACTAGAATCATATTTGATTGTTTCTTGACTTTTAAAACATGAAACAACAAAATTTTGGTTTCAATCTAGTAAAATAAATAACCTATGATTACACGCCCTTTAAAGATTGATTACTTGGCCTGTTTTTGTTTGCCTTGGTTTTGATCCAAGAATATTCATTTTTGATATTTTTTCCTTTTCTGGTGTGCTACAGTCACAGTGGCAGAACTGTTAGTTTCATCTATTGGTAGTCCTTACATGGATGATTCATTTGAAACTTCTCAGATCTCTAGCTCTATCGAGATTGAGCAGCATGTCATCCTGTCAGAGTACCCCTTTGGCGAACCAGTTGAGTTCCAGTGGCCTCTTTCCAATGCTTGGTTTGGGTTTGGGGTCAGGGAACATTTTCCCCCTCTCACATCGATATCACCATTTTTGGCTGCTAACATACCTCCTAGCCCCCATACTCTTTTGCAATATCTTACGATGGATTTAGACATGGATTCGTCTGGTCCTAATGGTAGTGAGGGTATTCCAGTTTCTTATGAACAATACCAAATTTTCCTGGAAGACATCGAACTAGAGCCTGTTAATTCTTCACCATCGGTGTCACTTCCAGCTAGATATAGGTCTTTGGGTCAGGTTATAGCCAGTATTGCCTCCATAGAAACATCAACTCCGTCAAGGGGTTCGGTTCTCCCATCGTTAGGCATGTCACCAACGACACCTGTCTCGTCATCGACACCTTTTGTTACGTCTGTTCCCAGTCGGCCTACTGTCTGTGTGGCTGCTTCGGCATCGTTTCTCACTGCTCAGTCGTCAGGAGTTTAGACTTCAGTAGAGACTTTTATTTCCATGGCGATCCCTGACGGCCTTTCTTTTGAGGAGTATCAGCTATTTGTTCAGCAGCAGAGCTCCCAGACTAGTCAGTCCTCTCAGGATCGCAACCATCCTTATTTTTCTCATTATGGAGCAGATGGAACCCTGATTTATTCACTTCCATTTCACAATGATGAGAACAGAAACCAAATCTATTTTCCTGCTCCTGAGGCTTATCAGTACATGAATGGTTTTATGCCTTTGACACCTTCTAACCAACAAGGACAACCCTTACAGGGACAACCTTTGGTTCAGCAAGGATATGCTTTCAGCCCGCAAGGACAACCCTTCCAGGGACAACCTTCGTCCCAGCAAGGGTATGCATACGACCCACAAGGGCAACCCTTACAGGGACAACCTTCGGTCCAGCAAGGCTTGTTTTACGGCCCACAAGGGTAGCCTTACAATCCTCAAGGTCAACCATTACCAGCTCAGCCTCAGGTCCAACCAGGGCAACCTCAAGGACCAGCCGAGAAACCGGTATATCAACCCAGACCTTCTTATGGTCCTGGGGGGAAAATCCATCCATCTCAACCTTTGGTGCAGCCTCAACAACCATATTTTCTGATTGGTCCAAATGTTGCATAGCCAGGGCCATCTTATGGTCCTGCCATAGGTCAACCTGGTTATCAAGCGCAACCTGGCCCACCCCAACCATCAGGCCAACCTACTCAGCAGGGGCAACCTAGTGGCCCTCATTAGTCAGGTCAACCTGTTCAACCATCACAACCTGCACAGACTATTAACCCTTCTCAGCAACCGATCTATTCTATGCCACAGCTGAATCAACCGTGCACCCGACCTTTTCGGCTTAGCATGGCCCCACTTATCAACAGCCTGTTCGACCCCAAGGAGGTAATTTTCCTCAAGGTCAATATCGATCGATTTACAACCCGCCTAAAGGTTCTACTTATTACCCTCAATCGCCAGGCTATACTTATACTCCATAGTAGAATCCCTATGTTGCTTAATCGAGACCCTTGTATACTCAAAATCAGTATCCTGGTTATCAAGCCCCGTATCCTGGTTCTCAGTCGCCATATCAACTGAATTATCCGGCTTATACTCCTTATGGTTAGAATCCTCTGGGACAAAACCAATGGGGGCAGATTTATACTCAAACAGGATGGAGTATGGGTACGGGTCCTTATCGAGGACCTACCATGCCATTTAACCCTCAATTACCTTTCCTCACTACGTTGGAGCTATCGGATGTGTCTAAATTGAAAAATGATCCCATTCTTCTTAATCCTTTTTGGCCTCCAGTTTCGACGAAGGTTCCAGGTGATTGTCCCAAGTTTGAGGGCAAGTCTAGAGAAGACCCCCAAGCAGACGTCATGACATACCATTTATGGTGTTCTTCTAATTATTGGGTGGACAACTCTGTCTGGCTTCATCTTTTCCAAGGCACTCTTACCGGTGCTGCTGCTAAGTGGTATATCGAACTGCCTCATGGTATCTTTCAATATTTCAACACTCTTGCTATGGCATTCCTGACTCATTTCCAGTTGTCGGTTCATTATGAAGCTGGGATGCATCTCCTCACATCCTTGAAACAGGACTGGGCTACCCATATCTCAGACCACATTCATGAATGGAGATAGTTTCGTCGCCTAATCAAGTTCGAAATTCCTAATCAACCTCTTACTCATTGGTTCACTACCTCTTTTTTCAACCAGATTGCGAAGGCCATCACCATGGGGGCATGTGTAATCGAGGAACAAGCCATCGCTCATGCCCAGTACCTTGATTTAGTGTACTCTCAATCAGACATTTTTTATGACATATTGACTGAAGCCTCATGACCTGGAACCTCTAAAGCGCCGGATACCCCATCAGTTGATGACGTTATTGGTTTCGTGTCTCAAACTTCACACAAGTCTTCCAATGGGAAGAAAAAATCAAATTATTCCAATACTTTTTCTCCTTAGGCTACCCCAGATTCCGGTAAAACCTCGGAGGTCAACACCGTTCAAGCCAATCCTACAGACAAGACTTCCAAGGGGAGAAAGAAGGTCAAAGGCAATGCCAAATCCAATGCCACAAAACCAGAATCCTCTAAGCCTCGTGCTGATGATGGTTCACAGCGAAAGCAGAAGTATCCCTGTCTCATTTGTGAAGAGGATCACTATAATAAGGATTTTCCCCGACGATCCGAGGTTAGTAAACTACTAAAAGGCACTAAAGGAACCCTGACAGTCCTTAAAGAACCTTTCCCATCTTAGCAGACCTAGATGGTCGATCAATCGGCACCATCTGCGTCATTTGGCTCTCAATTTTTCATGATGAACAATTCTGCACTCGTTTCCATCGCTACTCGGTCGAAGGATTATGCTGGATCACACCAGGTAGCCAGGAAAGAGGTTGTTGATGGTCTTCTCCCCCACCTGTCTCTAGTCCCCTTGAAATTGAGAAGCCCAGTGTTGAACCCGTTATACGGCCACCTTCTAAAGGTGTTCTCTGAAAATCTTCTTATAATCCTAACGCCCATGCTGCTTAGCATTACAGTATTGTTGAGGATTTAGCACAAGCACATTCCACGATGTCTGTGTTAGAAGTGCTCCAGAGTTGTCCGTCTCAATGGAAAGCGTTATTATCTGCGATCGGCAGGATCGATCTTGTTGATTCTAGCCTTCTCTCTTTCGATCTAGATAATTTCATCCCTCGAATTCCGCACCAGATTGCGCTTGTTATACAAGTCGGTATCAACAGTCTCAACATCCATAGAGCCATAGTGGATGAAGGTGAATTTACCTGTGTCATGTCATCTGCTTCCTGGAAGGCTATTGGCTCTCCAGCCCTAAATTCGTCACCTAATTCCCTTGAGGCATTCGATGGAAGGGAATCAAAACCATTGGGTGTTCTCGCTAGCTTGCCGATCACGTTGCAAGGAAAGACAATCAACGTTGAAGTAGAAGTCGTTGATGCTAAACTCAATTACAATCTTCTACTCGGTCACAGTTGGACTCATTCCATGTTGTGCATTCCGTCCACCCTCTTTTGACTTCTAAAGTTTCCTCACGAGGGAAAAATAATTATTGTCGATCAGTTGTCCTTATTTACCTTGTCTTCCGAGAACACCGTGCCATACGTGGATCAGATCCCTAATCCTCTTGACAGCATAGGGCCGGGTCTTTTCAAAGATCCCACTGTCATGGGTATTTTTCCCTTTCCACCACCAAATACCATTCAAGTCAATATGGTCTCTCGGTCAGATGACCCTTGGATCGTCCCTTCACCTAAACAGGATGATTCGTTTGGAGATTCAATGCTGCTCAGTCCAATCGAAATCAATTATTGTGAGCTTACAGTCGCATCTAATTCTCCCCCACCTGAAGCTACTCCTTTGAGCATGTCTCTCGACATGTATTCTCAATCCCCCTGGCTTGGTGATGTGGATTCGCAGGATCCTTTGAAAGAAGTGTTTCCATCTGACGAGGCTATCATGGAAACTGTGTCTCTCGAGGATCTACCGTGGAGAGATGGGCATCATCATTCCTTATTTATGCCCTGCCTCGGGGCCATGTCTGACTGTCTTGAGCGTTTTGCATCCCAAGTTCCTTCTCTGCCACTTCAAATGGCTATTTAGACTCATGAAGTCTTTGTGGAATTTAATTTTGGGAACATTACTCAAACGATGCCTATCGACATTTCTGTTAAACCAGGGATTGTCGAGAACATCCATGTGGGAGTCACTTGCTCTTCCGAGGAAGTCCAAGTGTAAAATAGTCTCTTTCACAAATTCCATGATGTTTTTGCTTGGTCTTACGAGGAGATGCCTGGAATCAACCCAAGTATTGTGGTGCACGAGATTCCCACTTACCCAAGTGCAAAGCCTGTTTGCCAGCGTCTTCATCCTATGCATCCTCGGAAAGCCGCCGCTATCAAAGCTGAAGTTGAAAAACTTCTTAAAGCGAGTTTCATTTATCTAATTCCCCCTGATTGAATGGGTTTATAATATTGTTCCTGTGGATAAGAAGCAGGGCGCTATTCATGTTTGTGTTTATTATCATGATATCAATCGGGCCTGTCCTAAGGATAACTATCCCACCCCGTTTATCGATCAGATCATTGACGATTGCGCGGGGAGTGAAATATTCTCCCTTATGGATGGTTTTTCTGGCTATAACCAGATTAACATTCTCCCTTCAGATCAACACAAGACCTCTTTTATTTGTCCATGGGGAACGTTCGCTTATAAGAAACTCCCTTTCAGCTTGATGAATGCTGGGGCTACGTTCCAACATGCGATGTCCTATGCTTTTCATGATATTCGACATATTGTTCAACCATACCTGGATGACCTTCTAACTCATTCAGCTGCATATAAATACCACCTGAAACATCTCCGTCAAATCTTTCTTCATTATAGACGCTACAACATTAGGCTCAATCCGCATAAATGTGTCTTCTACGTCGACTCCGGTAGAATCTTAGGGTTTATCGTATCTAAATATGGAATTCGCCTTGACCCTCTTAAGGTTGAGGCTATTGTCAATCTCCTCTCCCCCTCCTCATTACACCAGATCTAGAGTCTCCAAGGGAAAGCCAATTTCCTACATCATTTTATCCCAAACTACGCCGAAGTAGCCAAAGAATTTACGCAACTTTTAAAGCAAGATGTCCCTTTCTGTTGGGATGAGATTTCTCAACAGTATTTTGATAGACTTAAGACATTGCTTGTCAACACTCCTCTATTACATCCTCTGAATTACCATCGTGATTTCACCCTCTACCTCGCTACCGCCTTCAGTGCGATCGCCATGGTATTGGTCCAAGATGATGACAACGATAACAAGCATGTCATTTACTACTTGTCTCAAAACCTTCTCGACCCTGAAACATGCTATGCACATGTCGAGAAGTTAGCATTGGTTGTGGTCCAGGTCGTCCAATGTTTTGGTCATTACATTATTTTACGCACAGTGACCGTGATTTCTGATTGTAACCCCATGACTTATATTCTGTCATGACAGTTACTGGGTGGCAAATACTTGAAGTGGATCGTTATCCTCCAAGAGTTTGATTTGGAGTTCACTACTGCCAAATCAAAGAAATCACTTGTTTTCATTGATTTTATTTGTTCTCTCCCCATCGACTCTGCTCCTTCTTCCTTCGAAGATAATATTCCGGACGAAACTCTCTTCCTGATCAACACCCTCGATCTATGGTATGGTGATATCATCATGTACCTCCAAACATCTACTTTTAGGTTTTAGCTAACAAACGATGCCCGAAACTGCATTCGGCATCAATTGAAACCTTATCGTATTGTTGGAGATACCCTTTATCAGGTCAATTCTGTACTCTGCCGATGTCTGACCCTCGAGGAAGCAGAGAAAGTTTTAAATAACTGCCATAGTGGCGCCTGTGGTGGTCACATGTTTGGTTATGCCACTGCACAGAAAATCCTTTGTGCTGGCTATTTCTGTCCCTCCATTTTTAAAGATTTCATTTTTGCAGTACGTAAATGCCATGAGTGCTAGATTTATCAACGCAAGATTTGTGCGCCGCCTCTTCCTTTACATCCTGTCATTACCATTGGTCCTTTTTCCAAATGGTGCATATATTTTATGACGTTTAACCCCTGTTTGGCTGGGAGGCATGCCTACATCATCGTTGTCATCGATTACTTCATGAAATGGGCCGAAGCAATGCCTACACTAGCTATGGATGGTAGGAAAGTGGCACAATTCATTTTCAATCATGTTATTACTCGGTTTGGTGTTCCTCAAGCCATCGTCACTGATCATGGTTCTCATTTTAGGTATTATATGATGGCAGAGCTGACATCTAAGTTGGGCCTGCGTCACGACACCTCGACGCCTTACTATCCTCAAGATAATGTCCAGGTTGAAGTCGTCAACAAAGTCCCTGTTACAATGCTTCAACGAACAATTGGGATCCATAAATCAAATTGGCATCTCATGTTGTTCTCATCTCTTTGGGCTTACCAAACATCAGTTAAGAGTGCGACCGAGTTTACCCCGTTTCAGTTGGTATACGTTCTGGAAGCCACTCTTCTGGTTGAATGTGAAATCCCTTCACTTAAAATAGCTGTGGAATTACTGCCTGATACTTTTCCTGAAGAAGAACATCTTCTCTACTTAGAGAGATTGGATGAAACTCATCACTTGGCTGCCTTGGTCATTGAAGCATAGAATAAGCGAGTCAAAGCCCATTTTGACCAATAGTTTCCCCTCGTTCTTTCATCGAAGGTGTTACACATTAATTTTTCACTGTCCCCGCAATCCCCATCTCGCCCATTGGAGGGTCATTTCTGTGACCAATAAGCAGTGTCATGCCTTGCTAATACCATAATTGCATCCCTTGCCATGAGGACAACATTCCTTCTGTTGATCATTTCCTGAGCAGACCACTAAAAACACCTGTTTTTTCCTTGGCGCTGGTAGCCCGTTATGCCCTCATGCCAATGAGGAAAGTTAACACTGAGCCTGCGCCAGTTGGCGCTCTATCCTAGTTAAGCACCCATGCCAATCTGCTTATGGAATTTTTTTTTAAAAAGAGGCAAAGTTTCGATTACAACAACTTCGTGGATGAGTCATAAGAAGTGGTTCGACTGAATAACCATGGCCTTCCTCCTTTGGCCTCTTGTTTCCACCTTATGGGGAAACCTCCCAAGGGATAAGGCTTCCCTTCCACTATTGTAGGGATCCCAACCTCCTCCTCTCCTCTATAAATATAGCCATCTTCCATTGATGTGCCAGCTGAATAAGTTCGAGCTGAATGGCTGAAGGTTTGAACATGTTCTAGCTAAACTTGTAGGAAGGAAATTATAGCCGGGTAACCTTTGAGAGCCAAGCCAAAGAGACATAGCTTTGTCTGGATTCCCGACAAGCTTTGTTGAGACACGCTCTGCTGTCAGCTCTACCGAAGGAAGATCATAGCGTCATAGCATATGGTTGTAATCTCCCATTTTGTTATTTCTAATATAAGTGACTCTGATTATGGTTCCATTCATGTGTTCGTTTATTTATGTAATGCAATGAATTATATCTTCTCTGACTGATATATGGTTACATGCTTTAGATTTTACATTGTGTTGTTGTTTCCTTGCACGTGTATAGGTGTTCAGAAGTGTCGAGCGGAAGAATCGTGATCTGCCAAGCGAGGGATGGGAAGCGTCATCCTTTCTTCAACGACCACTACATAGGATTTGAGGTAGGAAATTGGTTATGATTTTTGTCATTTTGTAACTAGGAACCTGCATCACTGCATGACTTGATTTTTGCTAGACCCGATCTGGGCTAGTAGGGATTGCCTCTGTCTGCAGAGGGGATTTACCTCTTCAAAAAATTGGCGACTCCACCAGGGTAAGCTCACCAATCCATGTAAGTTGTGTGAAGGGCATCATCCCATTCACCTTTGTTCATGTATGGATGAAGCAAAACAAGTTTTGGACAAATCGAATGTTTCTGCACCATGCCTTCCAACTGGTTACAAACAGCTATCTTTGAGTCCTCCACTAGTTGATCCTACGATTGGTCAAGAGTCATCCTTGCATGATCACGCTCCCCCAGAAATTCACCATCATGAATCCATTCCTGACCAACCATTGGTCGTGGGATCGGTTGAGCTGGTCTCGTCTACGGTGCACCAGGTATTTTCCATCGAGAGTGGATCTCACATCCCTCAGGTTCTTCTTGTTTATTCAGATTCCTCAGACTTGGAGAAAGATTCTCCTGTCCCTGTACCTCAAGAAGATGCTCCTCTGCCTCCTGTGATGGAGGTCCCCAAGGATACCCCTCCCAAATCCGTGATGGAGGTCGTGGAGGATGCTCCTTCTTCTTCTGTAACACCAGGGGAAAACCATCTTAGTTCGATGGTAGCCCCTTCGAGTAGTTTGGTCACTTCGTTTGATTGGAATCGATTTGCAGGATACCACCTTCCGTCTTATGTGCCTTTTGAGATAACAGTATAGATCGTTGATTTGGTTGTACCCAACACCATTATAGATGAAGGCGTGTCTGTTAGTATTTTATCCTCAACTACTTGGCAAGCGTTTGGTTTGCCGCCGCTTGTGCCTATTACGCAGAATCTTTTGGCATTTAACAGAGGAACTAGTCAACCGTTAGGGATCCTTCCGAAGTTGCCTGTTACTTTGGGAGGGAAAACTATCCATATGGACGTGATGGTTGTTCCTGGCCCCTTGGACTTTAATTTTCTCTTGGGCCGCGATTATACTTATGCCATGGGAGCACTTGTTTCCTCCCTCTTTCATGTGATGTGTTTTCCACACCAAGGTCGGATCGTGACCATCGATCAACTTGCATTCTTTGGTCCTCATATGGAAGCTATTCCTCCATCATCTCTGTTGGATCTTTATCCGCCGGTTGTGTCATCCCCACCGCATGTCAATTATGTGGCTACCTATCTCGTGCCTGCAATCAGTGATACTGCCATTGTACATAGTGCGTTGGGGGCATTGGGTCCAGACTTTCAGGATGTTTTCCTTCCATTGAGTGTGGAACTCTTGGAAGCAATGACTTCTTATTCATCATGATGAAAGGTCATTGGAGCAAAGTTCATTTTCTTGTGTCAAGCTCCTTAAAAAATGAAACAAGGTCTATCAGAGCATGGTTCTTTTCCTGTGTCAAGCTCCTTAAAAAATGAAACAAGCTCTTATGAGGATAGTTCTTTTAATGTGTCAACCTCGTTAAAACAATGAAACACGTTCCCATTCAATTCTAGTCTTCGATAAGTTCTCGTAAAATACCAGTCGAGTCTTTCTCTTGATCTCGTAATTTGAACCTTTATTTCATCTGCCTTTCATATGGATTGAAGCTTGAGGGGCATGTACCTCGAATTGAGTCACCATGCTGGGGGCATGCTTCAATTTTTTCAAGCATAGTTTATCTTTGTTTCAAGCTTGTGTAAAAATGAAACCTTTCCCATTTTACCTCTTGTGATTGCCATTTTATTAGCCTGTTTTTCCAGATGAGCCTTGGTTTTCTCACTCCATCGTCATTATCTACTTGGCCATTCATATGCCTTCACTTGTTTGTTTTACCCGTTCCTGAGGAACCACTACAATGAGTGGTCTTATTAGCCAGTCTCTTAACCTTTACTTGTTCTAAGCAGTTCCACCATTACCGGAACCAGTTGCTACCCTTTTAACCACTCTTTCCTCTAGGAGGAGTCAACTTTTAGCTCTTTTCTGACTCTCTAAAACTGAAAATATTGTTGAGTCACTTGTCGTTTTGAGCTCCTTAAATTTGATACAAAGCGACATCTACCTAGTATACGTTTACCCCTTTTTTAGGCTGGGATAGATTATTTACGAAATAAGAATACCCTAGCCTATCACGACTAGGAGGTTCTCTCAGATATAGTTTTCTACCTTTTCGAATCTGTGGGACTATCTATGAAAAGGGACTGTTGGAGTTTTATTTTCCACTGGCTTTTCAAACTCTCTAAATATGAAAAGACGTTGAGTTCTTCCTTTTTCAGACTCGTTAAAACCTGATGACATCGGACTCCATCGTAATGATGTTACTCGAGTTCCTCCTTCCTAGGGCTCGTTAAATGTACTAGGTTGGATTGGTCCGAAGGAAAAACTTATATCACAAGCATATGCTATCCCATTCAAGCTTGTTTCCAAAAATAATTGGGGTACTCACCAGAAATGGTGGGGGGGAAATGGAACCAGTATCACCATCGTGTTGGTAGTATGTTTCTCTTGAACATGGCACTTGTCTGCATTCGTGTCAGGTTGGGGACATCTCATCTCGTTTTCTGCTTGCCTCCATGGGTTTGGGTAATCTCTTTTGACCACTCATCTGATCTTTGGCACTTCATCATGACCTTAGATATTTTGATGTCAAATACTTCCAAATCCAGTGTCGTGCCGCCGATATGTTCAAGAGAAGTTGGCCTCTGCAGTTCTCAACCTCCCTCTGATTCTCTACTGATCCTGATTCAAAAAAATTATGTTCCTCTGTCTCACGTTGATGATGTGGGAAACCCTATGGCCCACCTTCGATCAAGGTCACTTCCTCTCGACTTCAGCTCATTATCCAAGAAGTTGATCTAGAGACTCCCTTCAGGTACCTTGGAGCCTGCATGCCTCAATGGAAGGTTCTTCAAATTTGACGCAAGGTTTTGATTATTGGCCTTCGATCAGATAATTCTATGGGTGTTCGATGCTAGCTCATTGTTCACATTCCATGGATTGTACCTATAGTACCTTGAGGGCCATCCTCATTATTGGTGGTTCCTCTTGCTTATGTTAACAGCTTTCATTATTAGTTGGTAATCAAATGATGTTCTTGCATGTTCGACTTCAGCTCACTTATTCACATGCTTGGGCTTGTACTCTGTTCGAGTCGATATGGAGCGCAAGACCCTGGATTTTTTCTGATGAAATCCAAGCTGCAGATTCTTTGTGGATTATCATGATTAGTTACATGATTCATTTGATTGGATGGCTGCGACCATGCCTGATTCTACTTGTTGATCCTTCTTTACAGGATGGCTGCGTCCATACCTTGGACCTTGGTTATTGTACACTCTATTATGGATGGTTGCACCCATACCACATATCATGTATATGAGATATCGGTTGTATTTGTCTTCGCAGGTTTTCCGACGGCAGTGTTTTCAGTTGGGCGCATTCTCATAAAGCATTTCACCCCTCCTTGTCTCTCGGACCTCATGCTTTAGGGGGCATCTGTTACACAGTAATTTTTCACTGTCCCTGCAATCCCCATCTCACCGATTGGCGGGTCGTTTCTATGACCAATAAGCAGTGTCATGCCTTGCTGATACCATCATTGCATCCCTTGCCATGAGGACAACATTCCTTCTGTTGATCATTTCCTGAGAAAACCACTAAAAACACTTGTTTTTGCCTTGGCGCTGGTAGCCCATTATTCCCTCGCACCAATTAGGAAAGTTAACACTGAGCCCGCGCCAGTTGGTGCTCTGTCCCAGTTAAGCACCCGCACCAATCTACTTATGGAATTTTTTTTTAAAAAAGAGGCGAAGTTTCGATTACAACAACTTCGTGGATGAGTTATAGGAAGTGGTTCAACTGAATAACCACGGCCTTCCTCCTTTGGCCTCTTGTTTCCACCTTATGGGGAAACCTCCCAAGGGATAAGGCCTCCCTTCCACTATTGTAGTGATCCCAACCTCCTCCTCTCCTCTATAAATATAACCATCTTCCATTGATGTGCTAGTTGAACAGGTTCAAGCTGAATGGCTGAAGGTTTGAACGTGTTATAGCTGAACTTCTAGGAAGGAAACTATAGCCGGGTAACCTTTGAGAGCCAAGCCAAAGAGAGAGAGCTTTGTCCAGATTCCCGACGAGATTTGTTGAGACACGATCCACTGTCAGCTCCATAAAATGAAGATCATAGCGTCAGAGCATATGGTTGTAATCTCCCTATTTTTTATTTCTAATATAAGCAACTTTGATTATGGTTCCATTCATGTGTTCGTTTCTTTATGTAATGCAATGAATTATATCTTCTCTGACTGATATATGGTTACATGATTTAGATTTTACATTGTGTTGTTGTTTCCTTGCACGTGTACAGGTGTTTGGATGTGTCGAGCGGAAGAATCGTGATCTGCCAAGCGAGGGACGGAAAGCGTTATCCTTTCTTCAATGACCACTGCGTAGGATTTGAGCTAGGAAATTGGTTATGATTTTTGTCATTTTTTAACTAGGAACCTTCATCACTGTGTGACCTGATTGTTGCTAGACCCGATCTGGGCTAGTAGGGATCGCCTCTGTCCATAGAGGGGATTTACGTCTTCAAGAGAAGGCGATCTTGTTCTCCTATATGACCAAGCTCATGACAAGCTAGGGGCAGGAAAATTCCAACCCATGTGGCATGGGCCCTACATCGTTAAATGTGTGTTACAGAATGGGGCTTATGAGCTTATTGACTATGAAGGTTGTCCTTTATCGCAGCGCATAAATGGGTTGTATTTGAAAAAATATTATGCTTGAATCATTCACATGTGATATGTGTACATAGGTGATTGTTTTCATTTTGTGTGCATGCTTTGGTTTGATGTACTATGTGAGATTTTTTTTTCTTATTGGGTATTATTTGCTATGCAGATGTCTATTTCCCCTTATGCCGGTTTCGCGGATGGTGCTTCCCACAGTACCAGAAACTTGTCTTTGGCATCTTGGGTAATTTATGATCCTATTGGTGAGTTGATTAAATTACAAGGTATTTGTCTGGGACTAGCTACAAACAATGTCGCTAAATATAGTGCAGTTTTGGAACTATTAACCGAAGCAGTCAACCTCGGCATACGTGCATTGCTTGTGAAGTTGGATTCACAACTTGTTGTTCTTCAACTGAGCAGTCATTATTCGGTGTGAAACCCATGCATTTTGAGATTGTATTTGCGTATTCGTTTACTTGAAAGACATTTTGATTTCATTACATATCAACATATACCAAGACGAATGAATAGATTAACAGATGCAATAGCTAACATGGTGTTAGATAGACATTTGCGCAATTTATAAAAAACATCATCATATGTACATAGACCCATGTAGAATATATATATATATATATATATATATATATATATCATTTTTTTGCAACGTGTGCATCATAAAACCCAAAAAAATAATATATGTATGTTTCAGTTACATCATGAGACAACATGTCTCTCAAAAATGTGCAGAAATAAAGCCTAAGTGCCTAATCAGTGTGGTGCTCATGATAGCATGTCACCTCCCGTACCAACCGCCTTAGCAAGTAGTGGATACAACTCGACACCCCTACAGTATGCCTATGATAGGCCCGAGGCACATCATCCAAGCGAGCATAGTCTAGGATCCCACGGGCGATCCCCTCTAGATTTTTCACTATCTCCTCCTCGCCACCCTCACCATGAGGATCAAAATCGCAAGGAATCCACCTTGCTACTGGCAACATGCCTGCAGGACACTCTGGGAAAATATTTGCACACATATAAGAATGACTGTCAGAACATGCATATATGTCAAAAAAAATTATAAACTCATGAAAATACAAAATGAGTCTTACCAAGTTCTTCGTCCTAATCCTCTCCCTCCAAGAGTGGGAGGTCTGGTTCTACGATGAATTCTGTGCCGGCGTAGGGCCAATCCTCCACGATAATCAGCTGTCGTCATAGCCAATCAAAAAATTCTGGCATCCAGGACATCTGTTGGCCACCCCCTGCTCTAGGCATCAGTGCCACCCATCGAGCCATCCATGGCTCGGTGGGTGGTGGCTCTAGGAATATAACCTCTTGGCGCTGAAATATGGGTAATCATTCCAAGAAGAATGATACCAGGATCGACCCATACCCAAACTACTTAAGTTTGGTCTTCTTGCATTTAGTAAGTTGTTGTTTGATGTTGATAGTCACGACCTCAGCCTAGTTAAATATGGTCAGGTTCATACACTTTGAAGCATGAAGGATTTGTGTCTTCATGGCCTCGTGTTGTGCCTGCGATCCCGCAGCTCACGTGATAGTGTGCAGAACTACCCTCAGTGCCAAATCAGGAACGGTTTGGATATCCACTTTTCCGCTCCCTGATCCTTTTCGTGCCCCATGGCACACCCTGTCAATAAACATTCCTATGCTTTCTCCGGTATGACGGGTACCAGTTAAGATAAGGACTGCACCCCTACGTGACAACCCAGTGATGAAATACACATCGGAAACTTCAAGTTCAAGCTCTTGATCCCAAACTGCGAACTTTTCCTGATCTTCGTCCCAAATGCTGATTAGATACTGAAGCAATCCGGGCTAAGCCCTGAGACATGGTGTCATAAATGACTTCTTGAGCCCAAAATTCTTGAGGGCATCCATGCATTTTTCATTTCCCATTGCTTGTTCATCCTCTTCACTGTGCTCTCTCTCCTTCCACTCGATAACCATCTTTTTTCGCTTTGTACCTACATGAATTGATCATAAGAACATTAGAAACCCCCTTAGGCATTAAAATTTGTAGTCTATTGGTTGCATTTTCTTAAATATAAAGCGGATTTTGGGTTGCGTAGTTGGTGCGACCCCTATGTAAAAATGGGTCAGTTGGCGCGGGTCCATGTCCGAAACCCACGCCAACCGCAATGCCCTAGAATTTGCAATTCCTCCCCTAAGGGATCCCAAATGACAACTGAATGCAGTAAAATATAGCTTAAAATATGACAAATGGAGTTGGCTCTTACCTGAAACAGACAGAATCCAGATTGGTCCACTGGATTGTTCACAATCGTCGCCTAAAGATCGCAAGAGAAACGGGTCACTATTTCTCTTCAAAGAGGTAAAAGTGAAAATTAAATATTTTTACCATTTACAGTCTTTTATAACTTTTAAAAGTCCTAAAATAGGTTTTAAAACATATTTGTCGATATATTTTCATATTATTTTCGAGGGATACATTTTACACATGTCTTTTGTGCAGCAATAGGTTTTTCACGCGGTTATGACGAAGAGACGAGTTGTATTTTATACTTTTTCGGACTCGGTAAAAACATGAAAAATTCACTACTGGAGTCATATTTCAACTCTTTTCTGACTCTCTAAAACTGAAAAGCTGGCCGAGACACTTGCCATTTTGAACTCTTTAAATTGGCTGCGAAACGATATCTACCCAGTATACGTTTACCCCTTTTTTGAGCTAGGCTAGATTATTTACGAAAAAGGAATACCTTAGCCGATCGTGACTAAGAGGTTCTCTCAGACACAGTTTTCTACCTTTTCGGATCTGAGGGACTATTTACGAAAAGGGCCTTGCCGGAGTTTTCTTTTGCACCTTCTTTTCAAACTCTCTAAATATGAAAAGATGCCGAGTTCTTCCTTTGTCAGACTCATTAAAAACCGATGACATCGGACTCTGTTGTCATAACGTTACTCGAGTTCCTCCTCCCTAGGGCTCGTAAAATGTACTAGGTTGGATTTTTTCGAAGGAAAAACTTACATCGCAAGAATATGCTATCCCCTTCAAGCTTGTTTTCAAAAATAATTGGGGTACTCGCCAGAAATGGTGGGGGAAAATGGAACCAGATTCTAGTCATGTTGGCAGTATGTCACTCTTGAACATGGCAATTGTCTGCATTCGTGTCGGGTTGGGGAAATCTCATCTCGTTATTTGTTTGCCTCCATGGGTTTGGGTAATCTCTTTTGACCACTCATCTACTCTTTGCCACATCACCATGACCTCATATCCTTTGATGTCAAATACTTCCAAATCTAGTGTCGTGCCGCTAACATGTTCAAGAGAATTTTGCCTCTGCAGTTTTTCAACCTCCCTCTGATTCTTTGCTAGTCTTGATTCACAAACATCATATGCCTCTGTCTCGTGTCAATGATGTGGGAAAAATTATGGCCCACCTTCGATCAAGGTCACTTCCTATCGACTTCAGCTCATTATCCAGAAAGTTGATCTAGAGACTCCCTTCAGGTACCTTGGAGCCTGCATGCCTCAATGGTAGGTTATTCACATTCGACACAAGTTCTACATCATTGGCCTTCGATCGACTGACTCTGTGGGTGTTCGATGTCAAATCACTATTCACATCCTGTGGATTGTACCTTTGTACCTTGAGAGACATTGTCATTATTAGTGGTTTCTCTCGTGTCTGTTAACAACTTTCATCATTGGCTGGTAATCAAACAATGTTCTTACATGTTCAACTTCAACTCACATATTCACATGCTCGAATTTGTACTATGTTCGAGTTGAGATGGAGCGCAAGAACCTGGGTTTTGTCTAATGAAATCTAGGCTGCGGGTTCTTTGTGGATTACTATGACTTATTATATGACTCTTTTGATTGGATGGTTGCGACCATACCTGAGTCTATTTGTGGGTTCTTACTGCTGGATGGCTGTGTCCATACCTCAAGTTCTCATTGTTTATATACTCTATTATGGATGGTTGCGCCTATGCCACATGTCGTATATCAGATGTATCAGTTGTATTTGTACTTGTAGGTTTTCCGACAGCAGTGTTTGGGTCGAACGCATTCTCACAAAGCATATCACCCCTCCCTCTCTCTCGGACCTCATGCTTTAGGGGGCATCTGTTACACATCAATTTTTCAATGTCCCTGAAATCCCTCGCCCTGCATATTGGAGGGTATTTCCTATGACCTATGAGCAGTGTCATCATCTGCAAGCACCTTCCCTACATCCTTCTATACAAGAGCATCATTTATCCTGCAGAAGACTGTCTCAAAAAGCCCATAAAAATCCATGTTTTGGCATTGGCGCAAGTAGCCAGTTCACCCCTCGCACCAATGTGGAGGAAGTACACTAGAGGTCATGCCAGCTGGCACTCTGTCCCTTTGTTGTACCCACACCAGCCTTTTTGGGAATTATTTTTAACAAACTAGAGGCAGAATTTTCTTTCATCCACCTCTAGGATGAGTCACAGGAAGTGGTTAATTGGTTCAACCACGGATCTCTCTCTTTGGGTAGTGGTTTCCTCCTCATATGGGACACTCCTAAAAGATAGGTCTCCCTTACATGATTATAGGGATCCTAACCTCTCCCTCTCCCCTTATATAAATGAGCTTTCTCCCATCATGAAAGCTAGCTGAACAAAGAGGATTATGCAGCTGAGATGCTGAACTTGGAGAAATAAGCCATAGTTGAATAACTGAGATGGTAGATCAAGAATGAAGTCCATCGAGAGGTCCCTCATCCCATCCAAATTCCTCGACGAGCTTTGAGATGTGCTTCACCCGAGTCCCGTTGGAGGATATCGCAACGTCAGAGCATGGTTGTATCTCTTCTTTCTACCTCAATATAAGTGACTATTGTCTAGTTCCTGTCTTGTGTTTTATCTGTATTGAATGCAATATGATAGTCTTCTCTGAATGATTAGTATATGTTCAATGGAAATAGTATATGGTATGTGGTTGAAGTTTTCTAATCTTTGTGCAAGTTTCCAAGCGCGACAAGTAGAAGGATTGTGACTTTTCTTCGATCAGGAGCGAGTGACTCTCACCATCACTACAGGCATTGACGATAACTTTGGACTGTAGGTAGGCCATCTTATCGCCTCTTTTTCATTTAAATATCTAGGAACCTACACTCTAGCATGATTCCTTGTTTCTAGACCCACTCTAGGGCTAGTGGGATCACCTCTGTCCGCAGAGGGGATTTACCTGAGTAACACTCCTCTATATTTTTCTAATAATCTATTTTAGTTTATAGTTAGTTTAGTATTTAAACCCTTCTCTTGCATTTAGAGAAGGGTCCATAAATTTGTCAAAAACATTTGCAAAGAATGCACTATTGTAAGTTTGTGACTGCTTTGATGAATTAATGGAACACATCTATTATCTTTTGACAATTAAAGTTGTTTAACTGATGTTGAACTATTGTACTCTTTAAATTTCTTGAAACCTAGAAGGAGAAGATTCATTGCTGTCAGTTTACATGAGTAGAACTTCGTACATATGGTACTTCTATTCACTTGTATTAATTCTTACTTCATAGATTGATAGTCATTTTTTATTGTATTATATGGTTGAAATGTCATCATATATAAATATCACATGCACTTCTGTTCTGATATTTAGCTATGGTTTCTTATTGAATATGTAATCACACAGATAAATGTGATATTTGTTTCATAGTTCTTCTATGAAAACTATTTTGTTAGAATAATCATTTTACATAATTTTTATCTCTTTCAACTGTTAAATGATCTATATTACTGATAGTTGAAAGATATCATTTTAGATCGCATAAAGGAAAAACACCCCCGATATAGATTAGAATAATAGTTTAGATAGATGCATATAGATTAAAATCATTATCCATTTTGCATGCTATATTCATAACACCCTCAAAATCATCCTTATTTGGAAATTGGTCCCATTATCCCCAGTCGGAGCCACTACACCAAACGGAAAAGGAGTTTCTTTAAGGTCCATACCGGGTGGTTTTCCCCCATGTTTTGGCAGCGGAATTTCGAATCCTCAATAGAAACATAGACAAAACTCCAAAAGGAAATGGAGGGAATGGTGAAAAAATGCCACCTCTACCTCCAAATTTCTCTTCACCTTCATCTGCACCATCATCTTCTTCTACATCAACCCCTTCACAAACACCTCCACGTTCTCCAAAGGGACATGGTAAAACTTCTTTGTTAAAACTTGACATAAATTTGTAATTACCTATGTATAATGGAGAGTTAAATGTTGAGAAATTTGTTTGTTAACTTGAAGCGTATTGCATAATACAAAGGATCAAAGATGATGAGACCAAGATTCAACTTGCTTCTCTGAGGTTGTAAAGTGAAACACTCATTTTTTGGGAAGCCAAAACTCAAGAATATCTCAAGAAAATAGGTAAGATTATAACTTCTTGGAATGATTTTGCAGCTACGTTAAGAAGAAAATTTTATCCATTAGCATACATGCAAAAAACTATAATGGATTGACAAAACTTTAGGAAAGCAAAGGGTCAGAGTGTGAAAATTTATACCCAAGAGTTTAGAAGAAGAGATTTGATTTTGGGTGTAGATTTATCCTCTCAATACACTCTACTAAAATACATTGGAGGTTTAGATAGTTACTTGAGACATAAAATTCTCATGATTAACCCTAAAAATATAGATGAAGTTTGTGTAATAACAACTCATTTATAAGCAAGAGGGAAGAATGTCCCCCAAGAGGGCAGGAAAAACCCATTCAAGTGTGGAGACAAAGGAAAGGGTGAATTCAAAGGAGAAAGGAAAATAATTCTTCCATAAAGAAAGAGAGAGAAAATCTCACATGCAAATATTTTTCATAAGAAGGCCATGATGAATACCATTGTTGGAAACTTCATCTTGAGATGAGACCCAAAAATTTTAAGAACAAAGGAAGGAAAAAGACTGATGCACCTACACAACATGATTTAGGATCTGATTCTGGAGATGAAATAAAAATCACAACCATGGGATTCAAAGGTAAGGAATCTATAGCGAGTACTAATTCTTCTAGTAACCTTAATTAAAATCAAAATAGTAAGGAAAAAATATAGCTTTTCCATATTAGATTCATCTCAAAACATAACAAAATAAAGAACTTGTTTGATAGTGGATCACAATCCAACCTTATTTCAGAAACCATTGTTAAGAAACTGAATTTGGAAACCATTCCTCATCCTAAACCTTATCCTTTGGGTTGGGTATGTGACAATGAAAAATTGCAAGTGACAAGAAAATGCAAATTTAAATTTTCCAGCACTACAAAGTTCATTTATTATGTAGAACTTGATGTAGTTCCACTTGACATATGTGGTATTTTTTTGGAAAAACTATATATTTATGATATAAAAACAATCTTTCATCACCATGAGAACAAGTATCATTTGTTTAAATATGGGATTGAGTATTTTGTTAGAGCACATCACAAAAAATTAAATTTATCTAGTGTGAATGATGGACAAATGAAGAGGCTTGTTAATTCTAGAACGAATCTTGTACTCTTGATGATCAAACCAAAAAATTATGTTAAGAATGAATCCTTTCAAGGATGTGATGCAAGGTTAAAATATGATTTGATTGAGGTTGTTAAGACCTATGACGAAATGTTTTAGGAACCTAAAGGATTTCCTCCTAAAAGAGGAATCGAACATGAGATCCAATTGCAGTGAAATTGTCCTCTTCCAAAAATTTGCATGTATAGGATGTTAGTGATGGAAAATGAAGAAATCAAGAAACAAATACAAGAGTTGCTTGATAAAGGGGTCATCAGACCAAACACATCTCCATGTGGGTCACCTATTTTTTTAGTGCCAAAGAAGTATGGTACATGGCGCATGTTTGTGGAATTTAAAGAATTGAACTAAGTTAAGGTAAATAATTTCTACCCTCTTCCTCAAATTGATGATTTAGTTGATGAATTGAAATTTTTTGTTTATTTCACTAACTTGGACCAGATGAGTGGCTATCATCAGATTAGGATTTTTGAAGGAGACAGTTGGAATACAACCTTAAAGACAAAGTAAGGTTTGTTTGAGTGGTTGGTTATGCCATTTGGGCTTTGTAATTATCTTGCTACATTCATGAGGTTATGAATGATGATTTAAGGCATTTTCTTGATGATTTTGTGATAGTATACTCAGATGACATACTAATTTTCAGTAAGAATCATGAAGACCATGTCAAGCATGTTAGTAAATTTCTAGATGTATTAAAGAAATAAAAGATGTTTTTAAATATGTCTAAATGTGAATTTGGGAAAACTTATTTAGTCTACTTGGGTCATATTGTTAGAGGGGGTGAGTTGAAGATATATCCCTCAAAGGTCGACGTCATTTTGAATTGTCCAAAATCCAATATTGTAACAGAGGTTAGAAGCTTCTTGGGAATAACCCAATATTGGAGAAAATTCATTTCTAACTTTTCTTCCATTGTATATCCATTACATGTGTTGACAAGTGTGAAACAAGTTTTTTGTTGGGAAAAATACTGAGGGGGGGGGGGGGTGAATCAGTATTTAGAGATTATATCTTGAATTTAACTTTTTATTTTGCATAATTTCATATGTATTTTTTATGAACTGAACTCACCTATACACGTAGATATGTTGAAAGAAACTCGCGTATACTCATATAAATTTCTAGTTTATAAATTATCTCAGAAACAGACTTTAAAACAGATTTACCAGTTATGCATCAAGTTAGATAAATAGGAAATATGTGCAGTAATAGAAGTATAAAACATCACACAAGTGGAACACACATGAACATCAGTATATAAGGTGGAAACCCAATTCAGGAGAAAACCACCGATGTTGTCGTCTCTGTCTTCAATATTTATTATATGGAAAACTATTTACAACATTGTACTGATGCAAACTCATATCAGTATGTAGGCTTCTACTTGCAAAAGGCTGAAACCTTCACTCATTTACCAGCTGCTACTGGAAGGGAGCTCCAACCCCCTGAACATAACACTAGCTTCTACTGGCAGGAAGCTTCTACTTCCATACAGAAGGCTTCAACCCTCAGACCCACTGCAGACCACATTTCATCAATTTTCATACTCGATCAAACATCTTCAACACAACCCTTTATCAACAATCATAAACTTTTCCCAATACTTCAATTAGAACAGTGAAAACACTGTGACCAGAACTTCAGAAATAACCCAGACTTCAGAATAGATATGCAGATACAAACTCAACCCTGAACAATCATTGATTCAAATAGCATATGCTACTTTGCTTCACTGAAGCCACGTACATATGCGCTTTCCTACACATCAACTCGTGTATACTTCTGTGTATTTTATTCTTTAGAAAACCCTAAATTACATACACATTTTTCATGAATCGAACCCGCATATATACGCGCTTTTGTTGAAACCAACTAGTGTATAGATCTGTAAAAAACAAATTTTGAAGAACAGACTAGATCTACAAAACTTACTTAGATTTATTCATTTTCTTAAGCAGACTTGCGCAAGTTCTTCATCATTCCTTTAGTAGGTAATCAGATCTAGAGATATTGAAGCATCATTATATCCATGGGTGCATCATAGATTCAGATCTATCAATTAAGAACAGAGTTCATCCATGCAGATATTCCTTAGAGAAATTTATTCATCAACAACCCTTACACATGCACCTTGTACTATGATCTTCTTCTCCTTAAATAGATTTAGCTTTTACCAATACCATGAGTCAAAACCACTCAACTTCTGATGGTATTCTTAGACGGAATAAAATGGACAATGCAACGCTCAATACTGTGGGCTAATACCATGGTAATGCCCTTGGTATCATAATTTTAGAGCACCAAAAGGCATACGCGACCTGGAGTGTTTGTTTCCGCGTGTATACGCAACCTCTCTTCACAAAAAATGCGTATATGCTAACCCTGAATGTATATGCGGGTTTCCTTCACAAAAGTAGCATATACATTGCATCCATACGTGGGTTTCCTTCACAAAAGTAGCGTATACATTGTGACATATTATATTTATCATTTCTTTGGCACTCACTGGAATTATTTTCTCTGTTACATCTAAACTAATCTATAGCTACATCATTCTTACATCTTTAACACATAGGTTGCTTATCATAGGCAACTCATCAAGTAGGTTTCCATCAAGGACAACACATTACATAATATTGCCAACAATCTCCCCCTTTGGACTTAGTGGCAACCATGATGGTGTTTGATCACCATAACAGATAAATACAATAATCATAAAACCATTATTCAAACACCAAGATATTCTCCCCCTTTGACATCAAGGGAAAAGGGCGGAAGAAAACCAAAACAAGTTTTCTCTTCCCTTGTAGAAAGATGAGTTTTGTAGATCTGAAGTGCACTGAATTTACCATGCTCCCCCTGAGTGCATGCTGAATATTTAGACAGATTTTTTTTAATGAAGTACATGACTCTATAACTCAACCAAGTATGACCATTCCTATCACCAAGGACTCATACTTACATCAATGATCCAATCTAGTGGAATTACATATTTTACTGAATTACCCAACCATGTGGGTTTACAAATTTGACCAAGTCATTACATGACTGAATATAAAAATTTACATCATAGATCTCAACATGACCTTTTCATCAAATGACTTTTGTAAACAAAAACAATAAATCTCAATCATGAGATCAGATCACAGCAAACAATTAGAATGCCAACAATGCATCCTTTCCCACTAGACACGTGCTCCCCCTTAGCTTGTGCACCCTGAACACTTTCAACAGAAAATCATCAAGGCATCTTCATAAAAAATATTAGAGAATGAGATAGAAATGTAAGAACTGGAACATCACCAGAGATACCCAATGGCACCACAATGGTTCTGAAAATGCTGACCCAGAAAACTATGCCAGCAAATACCCATACGCAGTTTTCTGGATATAAAATCGCGTATATATGCAACTTTCCTTTATGAAATCCGCATATCCAATTTAATATTCTGATTTTAAGAATATATAATATTTTGAGCAGCAGAGACAATTCCTAGCTTTTGTCTGAGATATTCAAATGCTTCCCTAGGAAGAGGTTTAGTAAATATATCAGCAACTTGTTCTTTGGAGGCAACATACTCCAATTTCACCTTTTGTTCAAGCACTTGTTCATGTAAGAAGTGATACTTGATAGGAATGTGCTTGGTCTTGGAATGCATAATAGGATTCTTTGAGATACTGTTGGCACTTGTATTATCACACATAATGGATATGGGAGGTGAACATTTGATTTGAATTTCTTGTAAAGTTTGCATCATCCAAAGAAGTTGTGTGCAACATGATGCGACAGCCACATATTCTGCTTCTGCTGTAGATAAGGAAATAGAGCTCGGTTTTTTGCTGAGCCAAGATACTAATCGGGGCCCCATATAGAATGCACCACCACTAGTGCTCTTCCGATCATCAACATTTCCAGCCCAATATGCATCTGTGTAAGCATGAAGAGTGAGATTAGCATTCTTTGGATACCATAGTCCAAAGTCTTGAGTTCCTTGTAGATATTTGAATATTGTTTTGACAGCCTGAAGGTGAGACTCTTTTGGATTAGCTTGGAATCGTCCAACAATCCCAACTGCATGCATAATGTTTGGTCTTGTCCTAGTTAGATAAAGCAGACTTCCAATTACGAATCTGTATTCTGGTTGATTCACTGTGGGAGAATCATCATGAGAACTGAGGTTACACCCAGTTATCATTGGTGTACTTACAATTTTGCAGTCTTCCATCCCATACTTCTTCAAAATTTTCTTGTGGTATTTTGCTTGAGATAAAAATATGCCATCGGTTGCTTGTTGCACTTGTAAGCCAAGAAAAAATGTTAGTTCCCCAAGTAAAGACATTTCAAATTCTTGTTGCATAACAGAAGCAAATTTCTGACTCATGGACTCTTAATTACTTCCAAAAATGATATCATCAACATATACAACCACAATCAATAGTTTATCATTTTCAGTTTTTGTGTATAAGTTGCTATCAGCAGAACCCTTTGAAAATCCTTGTTGATAAAGATATTTGTCAAGACGATAATACCATGCCCTTGGAGCTTGTTTGAGACCATATAAAGCCTTTTTAAGTTTACAAACAAGTTTTTCATCATTGCCCAAAATGAATCCTTCTGGTTGTTCTATATAAACTTCTTCTTCTAGATTACTAGTGAGGAAAGCATATTTAACATCCATTTGATAAAATTTGATTTGTTGAAAGCTTGAAAAAGAAAGAAACATTCCGATGGGTTCAAGTCTAGCTACAGGAGCAAATGTTTCTTCAAAGTCTATACCTTCTTGTTGAGCATACCCTTTACAAACAAGTCTAGCTTTGTTTCTAATAACATCTCCATTTTCATTTTAATTTTTTTTGAATATCCATTTTGTTCCAATAACATTTTTGTCATGTGGTCTTGGAACTAGTTCCCAAGTATGATTCTTTTCAATTTGATCAAGTTCTTCATTCATGGCTTGAATCCAACATTCATCTTTGCTAGCTTGATTGACATTCTTTAGTTCAATAGTGGATAAAAATGCTAGATAGCTAGTAGACCCTACAAGAGTTCTTCTTGTTTGAACGCCTGATCCCTTTTCTCCCAAAATTTGAGATTTTGGATGATTCTTTTGAACATACCTGGATGGAGCCTTTTCAGATAGATATTATTCTACTACTTCATTGGGTTCACCTTCTATATTATATCTATTAGATGCAGGAAGATATACATCAACATCATCTTCATTTGTTGTTTGAAATTCCCCTTTTGGAGCTGAGAGAGATTCATCAATTACAACGTCAATGCATTCAACAATATTTCGAAGTATTTTATTGTAACATTTATAAGCTTTACTTCTAGAAGAGTAGCCAAGAAATATTCCTTCATCTGCTCTAGGTTCAAACTTTCCAAGATTTTCATCATTGTTCTTGATAAAACATTTGCTTCCAAAAACTTTAAAATGCTTTACAGTGGGAAGATTACCATACCAGAGCTCATATGGAGTTTTATCACTGTTTACATGAACATGTGCTTTGTTAAGAATATTTACCACAGTATGTGCTGCTTCTCCCCAAAATGTGTCAGGTGTTCCTGAATCATCAAGCATAGCCTGAGCCATATGTTGAACTGTTTTATTCATTCTTTCTGCTACTCCATTTTGTTGTGGGGTGCCAGCTACATAAAACTATCTTTTTATGCCATGTTGTTCACAAAAATCAAAGAACTCATCTATTATATATTCACCTCAACAATCCTATCTAAGAAACTTGATTTTTAGATCTAATTCATTTTCAACCAATGCTTTGAAGATCTGAAATTTTTCGAATGCTTCATATTTTTTCTTTAGCAACCCAATCCAACACATTCTAGAGAAATCATCAATAAATAGAATATAGTATTGTTCTCCATAGGGTGACCTTTTTCTCATGGGTCCACATATATCAGTATGAATGAGTTCAAGAGGCTTACTTTCTAATCCTTCTTTGGCATTAAATTTCACTCTAGTTTTCTTACCAAATTGGCAAGATTTGCATATAGTACTCTCAGGCATAGTAATATTGGGAAGATCACGAACATCTTTGAGTCTGCTAGATTTTTTGATTTGGGAGAAACTCAAATGCCCCAATATTCTATGCCATAGCCAATTTTATGAAGATTTACCCAAGTAAAATTGTTCTTTACAACTTTTCAATACATACAAATTGCTTGGTGTTCTATTTCCTTTTATGATTGTTTTTCCTGTATCAAGATCACGTACCACACATTCTTTTGAGCTAAAGACAACTTCAGTTCCTTGATCGCACAATTGACTTACACTTAACAGGTTATGCTTCAATCCATCCACATACATAACCTTGTTAGCTTTCACCTTTTATTTTAGAAAAAACGAACCTTTTCCCTTAATGACAGCAGGAGTATCATTTCCAAAAGTAACATTCTTTTCTCTTTCTAGAGCTTTGTATGCAAGAAGTTTATTTCTGTCACCTGTCATGTGTTTTGAGCATCCACTATCAATGTAACATTGATTTTATTATCCTTCTGCAAATAAAGCTATGCCACAGTTCTCAACCTGTAATTCCTTCTTTTTCTATACTTTGGAAGTTGAAGGTATATTCACTTTTGGCTGAAGTTTTCTCCTGCATTCAGATTCTTCATGACCAAAGTTATTGCAATAAGCACATTCAATTTCATTTTGAAGAGGAGAATTTTTTTTATATGTATTCTTCTTTATACCAGTATCAATTCTTTTCTTTCTTGCTTCTCTAGTCATGATGGTTTTGTATGCAACACATTGAACAGATTTATGACCAAAATTATGGCATGAGAAACATTGTCCATTGAAGAAGAAATTTCCGCGATCATGGAACCTTCTATTTGTGTTTACTTGTTGGTTGATATTTCTCTGAAAGGTATTCTTGTTAGTTTTGTTTGTATTGAGGTGGTCATGCTTTACCTGTAAAGTTTCCTTGTTTCCTTGTTGAGTGGCAGAATTCTATAAGCTGGATGTAGCTGCTTTTAGATAGTTTGGTGCTGAAGACTGAGAAGATTCTCTGACATATCCAAGACCTGTATTTATAAGAGGAGAACTTTGTACCTTGATAATTTCATCTAAGGTTTCAGATCCTTTAGCAAATCTAAGATTCAAAGTAATTACTTTCTCAATTTCTTTTCTTAGACTTACTACTTCACATTCTAATTTCTCATTGTGTTTCTCCTTTTCTTCAAGCTGATTTTTTAGAGTTCATATGGATATTTTGTTTTCTTCCAAACATATTTTGAGCTGATTGATTTCTTCAAGAAAATAATTTTCTTCTAGAGCATCCATAAAAGTATCCTTTTCTTCTCTAGACTCTTTTTCAAATGCCATGAGAAGTCTAAGATCTTGATCAGATTCTTCCTCACTATCTGATAACCCATCACTATCTTCATGAGTATAATAACTTTTTCTAGTGCTAAATCGATTCTTATTTCTTCTTGCTACTTCTTTTCCTTTTTCATGTGTTTCTTTATGAGGACACTTAGCAGCATAATGACCAAATTTTCCACAAGAAAAACATTTGAAAGGAAGCTTACCTCTGAACCTTCCAGTGCCAAATTGGAGCTTCTTTACAAAATTTACCTCATCTTCTTCTGAAATATACCCTGATCCTTCTTTTTCTTGTACTTCTTTTCCTTTTGTAGAGGCTCTAAAGACAACTTCTTTGACTTCAGAAGATCCTCCTTTTCTCATTTCACATGTAGTTAGAATCCCATGAAGTTGGACAATAGTAAGACTTTGAAGATCCTATTTTTCTCCAATAGCAGACACTTTTGACTCAAATTTTGAAGTTAGAGATCTTAAAATTTTTTAAACTAGAGTAGTGTCAGTTGTGGTTTCACCCAAGTTTCTCATACGATTTACAATATCATCTAGAAGTAAAAAGAAACTAGCAATTCTCTCCTCATTATGCATCCTTAGATTTTCATATTGAATTCTGAGAGTTTTGAGTTTAGCACTTTTTACCTTTGTATCACCTTCATATCTTAGAATGATTTTGTCCCATATTTCCTTTTCTATATTCAAATGCATGACCTTGACAAATTCTGATTCATTCAGACTCCCCAATAGTGCATTGACCGCCTTTGCATTTGTTTCATAGTTCTTTCTTGTCGTTGCATCTGTTGGAACTGAGGCTGGATATTGATAACCTCCTTCAACAATAGCCCATACATCTGCTCCAAGGGACTGAAGATAGGATCTTGTCCATGTTTTCCAGAAGATTAAATTGTTTCTGTTGAAGAGTGGAGGACTGATAGATGCTGTCCCATCTTGATTGCTCATCTTGGCTGATCTTCCTTCTAGCGGTTAAGCTTCTTCAGAACGACCTGCTCTGATACCAATTGTTGGGAAAAATACTGAGAGGGGGGGTGAATCAGTATTTAGAGCTTATATCTTGAATTTAACTTTTTCTTTTTCAGAATTGCATACGCGACTTTTATGAACTTAACTCACGTATACACGCGGATATGCTGAAAGAAACTCGTGTATACTAATATAAATTTCTAGTTTATAAAGTATCTCAAAAAAAAAAATTAAAACACATTTACCAGTCATGCATCAGGTTAGATAAACAGGAAATATGTGCAGTAATAGCAGTATAAAAAATCACACAAGTGGAACACACATGAAAATCAGTATATAAGGTGGAAACCCAATTCGGGAGAAAACCACCACTGCTATCGTCTCTGTCTTCAATATTTATTATATGGAAAATTGTTTACAAAATTGTACTGATGCAGACTCATATCAGTATGCAGGCTTCTACCTGCAAAAGGTTGCAACCTTCACTCATTTACCCACTGCTACTGGAAGGGAGCTCCAACCCCCTAAACATAACACCAACTTGTACTGGCAGGAAGCTTCTACTTCCATACAGAAGGCTTCAACCCTTATGTTAGCCACCCATATTTTTCCATTATATCAGCTGGTGGCTAAATATTCTTTGCAGCCTTCAAGAAAAAAATTCAGTCCTGAAGTTGTTGGTGCTTGAAGTCTTTTGGTGAAACCATAAACCGCTGATTAGTTCTTCATACCTGTCCTCCTCCCAGCCTCTGATATTCCATGAAAATCCAAGTCAAATACTGCTGCATCCCTTTTCCTCTCCCCTCCCTTGCTTCCATCTTACCTTCATCCTCAAATTTCCTTTTATTCATAAGAACCCCACGAAACCATATGTTATTCCTTATCCCTTCATTAATCTCATTTCCCAAGGTTAAAAACCCATTTTTTAACCTTATCGGAATTATATTTCCTTTTTGAAATTCTTTGGAGAACCATAGAAAACACATGTTTCTATGCGTTAGGCTTAGGCCCCTCAGGCTAAGCCCCCTGCCTTTTCTTCCTCCACATGCCCGAGCGCCAGGACCGACCCCTCAAGTCCTGAGGCGCTAAACCAAAATGTAATCTCCTATCCGTCCTTTTTCCTTTTAAACATTCGAAAACCCATATTTTATAAGGTTTTGGTGTGAAATATTAAATCTCATGTTTTATTGCCAAAAGTCCTTCCCAGCCGTCGATCTACTCCCCAGATCCGATGGAGCGGAGCGAGCCCCACCTGGTGGACCCCTCTCCCTCACGCCCTTTTCCATGAAACCGTGGTTTTCATCCCGCACCACTTTTCGTCGGGTAGCGGTTTTATCCCGTCGGCCAACGATTCCATACGCCGGCCGACACGTGTCCTCCTCCCTATTCCAAAACCACCGTCCGTTTGCTTCGCCCACGCGTTATCTATTGTACCATAACCCCGCAGCGGGATCCACCTCCACCGTCGGATCTGGGCCCTCCCATCTGACGGTTGTCGATCGCCTCATCTGCTCGACCTTTAACGGACTTGCCCACCCGTTAACTTCCCCCGGCGCGTTCGAAATCCGATCTCTGCCGTTAGTCTCTGCAGATCGACGGTTCTCATCCAAAATCCCGATTCCATTGTACAGTCCCCCTTTTTCTCCGCTGACTTTTCAAACGCTCCCGACCGTTGATCGCAATACGATCAACGGCTCCGATTGCTCCGTTTTCCCACACGCCCTCCAATGCAGATTTGTCCATATAATGCAGGATTTTCTCATTTTGTTTGTATTTTGCAGGTTTTAAGGTTCTTTCTTCATATTTTATGGAAATTTGAAAGACGAGGGTGACGACTCCCGTTCTTTTGATTCATCCAGAGGATCGACCACAGGGTGAAGAACAATGTTATCAACAAGGTTTCATGAGCCTTGGTTGCCGCGCATCCCTGTAAAGCTTGAAGAATATCGTCAAAATCAACGTAGAGAAAGAGTATCGGATATTGAAGACAACAATGAACCAGAGCAGCAGATTAGTGGACAGATTGGCGGGGATTACAGCTAAGACGGTTATCAAAAGCCTAATCCCCGACTCAGAACACAGATTAAAAGGAAAACCTAAAAGTGTTCATCATACATATTGCCTCCACCGCCATACTTTGAGGCAAATTGATTCCTCAACCACCGCAGTGCCACCTATTGCCTCAAAACACTCAATCAGAGGCTGAATTTATTGAAAAAATCAGATATTATGCCTCGAAGCAGCCAAAGAAGTTATTTCTGCCTCAGATTTAATGACAGAATGTTTGTAGAGTAACCCTAATAGTACGCAAAGCCTCAAATGTCAAACAAAGCTCCCTCCGAGCTTACTTCATAAGTGTAAACACATTAATGCAGTGGAACACCTGTATGATTTCTTCATCGAGCCTCCAAGGGCCAGGAAGACATTAATTCTGCATTAATTGTATTTGAGATCTTTTCATCAGATCTCACCTCCTCATACTTCTATAAATACTTCAATAGAAGATGAGTGAGGGGTTGGATTGTTTGGTTGTCAATGTAATTGCTGAAGCATTTTAATTGAGCCAGGAACTCTTGACTGTAAATAGTGGTTTCATGGGCTCTTGGAGCTCTGCTTGTAACAGATAGGTTAGGTTGTGAAGAGAGATGGATTAAAACACTAGATCTGAAGATTGTAACTGGTTTGAAGCATCAACACAAGCTGATTTATGGGATCCTGGTCTATGCTAATGGTGATGTTATTCTCACTGTGAACTTGTCATTTTATTTTTGTTTTCAATCTGTTTCATTTTCCACTATAAAGAACAGTTTAAACAGTGTTAGGACTTACTGTATATCAGTAACCTTCTCTGGCTAAAAAATCTTTATCCCAATGTTTTCTTCTAACTATGTTATTTAGAAATGATTTAATTCAGTCTAAGTACACGGATGCTGGCGTTCCCTCATCTTTTTGTCACAGCTAAATGTTATTTTTAGATGTTACTTTCAATATATGTTGTGTAAGGAATGAATTGAGGAAATCAAAGGTTAGCCCTGAGTCCCTTTCTTGTTTGCCCAACTATTTGATTGTTTCCCTTAGGATGTGTTAAAAGCTGACTAGTTTCGAAGTACTTATCAGATCTTAGACCATTCTGTGTGATCTTTGTGTCTCCCTTCGTTTTTATATGTTTTCTATTAGAAGTGTATCAAAGGTTGGATAGTTTCAAAGTACTTACCAGATCCTAGTTTGCTTCTATGTTTTTCTTAAGTGCTTGGTCAAAGGTTGGATAGTTTCAAAGTACTTACCAGATCCTGGGCTGCTCTTTGTTCTGCACTTGTCATTTCCATTTCTTATTGTACCACTCCATTCCATAAATCAAACTTTAAAGAGATCCTTAGGCATAGATGACTTGCCCCATAGATCACTCTTGAACCTGAATGTTTCAATTAAATCCTCTTATGACTCCATAGCCCAATGGATTGAAAATTTTCCATCATCTTTCTTTATGATCAAAGCTTACTCTTTTGCTTGCAACTTCTCACCTTTGAACCTATTTTCATATAGATCTTTCCGCCTCAGACAAAAATTATGTTCAACCATCCGAGAAAACCAAACAAAACCCTTGGCCTTCATAACTAGCCTAATATCATTACCCTAAGCTTTCAAAGACAATATCCATCTTTGTACATATTGGAGAGATCCCTCTCTGGATTCAGGAGGGCTAGATCCTAGAATCCCAAAGTTGGTTGAAATGATGTTAACTCTGTGATCGGACTTTGCCAATCTTGCTTGTTACAGAGACCTAACACCTTAGACCCACTGCAGGCCACATTTCATCAATTTTCATACTGGATCAAACAGCTTCAACACAACCCTTTATCAACAATCATAAACTTTTCCCAATATTTCAATTAGAACAGTGAAAAAATTGTGACCAAAAATTCAGAAATAACCCAGACTTTAGAACAGATATGCAGATACATACTCAACCCTGAACAGTCATTGATTCAAATAGCATACGCTACTTTGCCTCACTGAAGCCGTGTATATATTTGCTTTCCTGCACATCAACCCCTGTATACTTCTGTGTATTTTATTCTTTAGAAAACCCTAACTGCCATACGCGCTTTTCATGAAGCGAACCCGCGTATATACGCGCTTTTGTTGAAACCAACTAGCGTATAGATCTGTAAAAAATAAATTTTGCAGAATAGACCAGATCTATAAAACTTACCCAGATTTATTCATTTTCTTTAACAGACTTGTGCCAATTCTTCATCATTCCTTCAGTAAGTCATCAGATCTAGAGATCTTGAACCATCATTATATCCATGGATGCATCATAGATTAAGAATCTATCAATTAAGAATAGAGTTCATCCATGCAGATATTCCTTAGAGAAATTTATTCATCAAAAAACCTTACACATGCACACCTTGCACTATGATCTTCTTCTCCTTAATTAGATTTAGTTTTTACCAATACCATGAGTCAAAACCACTCAAATTCCGATGGTATTCTTAGACGGAATCAAATATACAATGAAATGCTCAATACTGTGGGCTAATACCATGGTAATGCGCCTCTGTATCATAATTTTAGTGTGCCAAAAGGCATACATGACTTGGAGCGTTAGTTTCCATGTGTATACACAACCTCTCTTCACAAAAACTGTGTATATGCTAACCCTGAATGTATACACGGGTTGCTTTCACAAAATTAGCATATACATTGCATCCATACACAGGTTGCCTTCACAAAATTAGCGTATACATTGTGACATATTATATTTATCATTTCTATGGCACTCACTGGAATTATTTTCTCTGTCACATCTGAACTAATCTGTAGCTACATCATTCTTACATCTTTAACACATAGGTTGCTTATCATAGGAAACTCATCAAGTAGGTTTCCATCAAGGACAACACATTACATCATATTGCCAACATTTTTCAGTGGGGACGAAAACAACATAAAGCCTTTGATGCATTGAAATAAAGAATCAGTACAATACCAATACTTTCGCTTCTATATTTGAGAGAATCATTTGAGATACAAACCAATTCAAGTGACTATGCCATGGGAGTAATATTGATGCAACATGGTAATCCCATCTATTTTCATTTTGAAACTTTTGATGGTGCATATATTAACTATCATACATATGACAAAGAATTGTGTGCTTTGGTGTAAAATGTGAAAAAATGGAAACATTACTTGATGGGTAAGGAAAATATCATACACATTGACCATAAAACATTGCAATACTTGCAATCACAAACCAAGATACAACAAGAAAGGCACTTCATATGGATGGGTTTCTTACAACAACTCCACTTAGTGATGAGGTATAATAAATGTGTCTATAACAAGGTTGATAATATCCCATCTAGGCCATTTTTTAGTGCATCGATGATTCTTAAGCATAATTCTATCATGAATAATATCTATGTTGAGAAATATGCTTTAGATGAGGATTTTAAGGATGTATATACAAATTTGTGTCAGGGTAACCAATTAGACGAATTATATTATCATGTGCATGATAAATTGTTGTATCATCTTGGCAAGCTATGTATTCCACAAGGAGAAATAGTCAACATCATAAGGGAAGCAATACTTCTCTTATTGTTGCCCATTTTGGTGTAGGCAAGACAATGGCTTAAATTACAAAGGTATTGTTACTGACCTCTTATGATTGAAAGTGTTTCATGATATGTAAGAATATGTTCTTTATGTGCTATTAGTAAGCCTAGAAATATAAAGTTGGGATTTTATACTCCACTTCTTGTTCCTTCCCATCCTTGGGAAAGTGTTTATATGGATTTAGTGGGAGGGCTACCTATGTCTAGGATAGGTCATGATTATCTTTATGTAGTTTTGGATCATTTAAGTAAAATGTGTATTTTAATGCCTTGTCAGAAGCAAGTTACAACTAAACATAATACACAGTTGTTCTTTCAAAATGTATGGGTGAATTTTTGTTTGCCCACATCCATTGTTTTTGATCAAGATTCTTGATTTGTCGGGAAATTTTGGTCAATATTATGGAGACTCGTGGACACCAAAATGAAAAAGAGAACAAAATTCCATCGTGAGAAACATATGGCCAAACAATAGTGGTGAAAAAAATGGTAATACATCTTCATTTGTGGTTATTTCATAAAGCATCCTAAACTGTGGGATGAACATTTTCACTACATTCAACATGATTACAACTAGGCCAATCATTCATCGACTCAAACATCTCCATTTGAGGCATGCTTGGGATAATTATCAAAATATCCTCTAGATTTTATCTTTGGTAAATATGTTTCTATTGATGGACATAGTGACATAGATAAGGCCAACAGATTCATTTAACAAGTTCAATTGGTGCATCAGACAGTTCAAGAACAATTAGAAAAGAGTCAAGAAAAGTACAAGACAATACATGATAAGCATCCTGTTGATCACAATTTTCAAGTGGGAGATGAAGTTTGGCTGCACATTAGCAAGGAAAGACTCCAAGGAGAAGGTAAAAAACTTAAACCAATCAGATATGGTCCATTCAAGATTTTATAAAATATTTATAATAATGCCTTCCAATTAGATTTTCCTCCATATATGAAAATATATGAAATTTTTAATGTTTAAAATTTGAGATTATATGAGCCTCCTTTGATTGAATATCGAGAGAATGTTCAGATTCCTTCAATTGAATATTTATCTCCTGAATATCTTGAAGAATTTCAACAAGACACCATCCTTGACAGGAAAAGAAGAACTTCAAAACGAGGGAATGTGGAGTACCTTCATGTGGGGCTCAAAGATAAAAATACGAGGAAAACCAAATGGATTGAGATTCGAAGAGAGAAATATACCCTCATATTTTTTTTTAAAATGGTCTTTCAGAGGTCCAAAAGCTTCTAGTGGGTAGGAATGATCTAGTGGATTAGTAAACTGATAAAAAATAAAAGTGTTCAAAAGTGCTCTAAACCACTTTTAAAATTTATATCTCATCACCCTGAATCCAACGCAACTTGAATCACTCAAAACTGATATCGTATGATCCTGATATCACGTTCTGATCATTTTCCTAAACAACTAAAAAAATTATAGGTTGGATGAAGGTACGCTGACTGGGTAGTCCATACACTGACTGGGCAGGGTGACTGTATTTCTAAGGCCAATGGTAGGCTTCCAATTGGCCTCTCCGTATTATTTTAATAATATTGTGTTTTTATTGGTCGAATAGTTGGCTTGTTGGCCTAATGTATGAGGGCCACCTGGGCCAATGGTGGGCAGCCACGTGGCATCCCAATGGTTATATAAAAAAATTTATGGCCGAACGAACCTCCAGGAGAATCGAATGCAGAACCTAAAACTTGGAAACATGGAGCCTTACTTGACCTGAATTTGAATGTTATTTTTGCTATGCTAATTTCATCTTCAGATTTAAAATTTATTTGTTGATATTATCCCTTACGTGCATAGGTTTCCTTGGTGTTTATGAGTGTCAAATAGGTAAATGAGATGAGTTTTTAAGTTAAATTAAAGAGCATAAAGCATGAAAGACAAATGTTGAACAACAGCAAAAACAAGTACAAAAAAACTTCACAATTGATCCATCAACACAAAGTTTTGATGAAGGAGTTCACCCCTCCTGGGCTACATCTCCTTGGTCTAGATTCCATGGATTGGACCTTTGTATTAGCTCAAAAGTACAAATTTTTTTGTTTACATTCACCTATAGCTCCTGAAACATGCTTCAATGAGTCCAGGATGTCCAAATCTATCCGAAATTACTCTTCTTTCTCTCCATTTGGTCAAAATTTTCTCCATATATGCCTCATTTAATTTTCCTAGGAAATCTCCTCCAAATCGGGAGAAGACTCCAGTTAAGGCCGCCTAAATTGGAGAACTTTCCTATTTTGGACTCACCTCTAAAACTCTGCCAAACTAATCTCATAGTTAATTAATGCTAAGACAGCAATTACGGGCAGATAAGTGTGGATTATGGCACATAAGTGTGTTTAGGGAGGTGCTTTAATGTGGTTACATGGTAAGGACACATGGGGAGGGGGCTAGCCCCCTCCTTCCTGCCATCGGAGTAACCATACAAGTTCAAATAGAAATTTGTGGGCACCGTTTAACAAGACTTGTCCACGGCCTAATGTTAAGGAGTTTGGTTATGTGGGGGGAGGTCACAGGTTTGACCTGACCTTTGCCCCTCCATAACATATATTTTTCCACCGCCATTTAACCATAAGGTTTAAAAATTTATACCGCCACTTTACTTGTTATTTCAGACTTTGCTATATGTAAAATATTTTGATGATATGTTATATGCTTCGAACTTTGGAAAAATGTGCCGCCAATATTTCATGTAATATATAGTACAATTCGACCATTACAATGAGTTAATTCAAACTTTGGATAGGGTCCACTAGAGGGGGCACATGGTGGCCCCTAGCTGCACCACATGTCAGCCTCTAGTTGGGCTATCCCTAACCATATAAAAAAATTGCAAATTCAACCTTAGGAACCAAAATATAAAAAAAATCACCTTCAAGCCAAACTGGAAAATCTTGCAGTGACACTTGTCACATTTTTACTAGGCGAAACTGAAGAATATTCCCAAAATATACCTTTTATGATGACTAGGCTTCCATGTCATCCTTATGTCCTTTTCTACAATTTTTTTAGCTATTTAGGAAAACAAACAACAGGATTTATCTTCTTCATCCAGACTGTGTTTTCGACAAAACGAATTGCGCCGGATTTCTAGCGACGAGCTCTTCATTGTCATTCAGTTTTTAATCACTTTCAAGCACTTTAATTTTTGAGCTTTTACACTAAGCACCTAATCATTCCTCCACACTAGAAGCCTTTTGGACCCAAAAATCTCTTTGATCACTGATCATGTGGATGAGGGTACTGTTCCCTCACCCTTCCAGTCTTTATCAACTGGAGCTTTTCACAAAAAGTTAACTTTTTCCTTGACTCTTGTGCCCTTCTCTTGCTTTCTTTGACACATTCATGCTGCAATTCCCATGAATTTGTAGAGAATCAAGATATTCTTGCAGAAATAAACTTGTTCCTATTTTGTTCATCAATCAAAGAAAACTTAAAAATTGTCTCATCTTGCACACTATCATCATGGAAATTCTTAATTGATCTTGCTTTGTACTTGCGTCGACTCTTGACCAAGTATATTTACCATTTCCGTGTACCTTTTGGAAACCAATAACAATAATTTATGGAACCCATGCCTTCTTCTTCAAACTGCATTGGCGCTTTCTATTTAACCTTTGCACTCTCTTGCACAGACATCTTGTTTCCTACATTGATGTTGACTGCTGAAAATGTTTTACATCTTGTTCACCTCCTTTCAAAGGCAACCTATTAGATTCCTAAAACATATCATTACAAGAAATAGAAACCTTAATGAAATCAAATTGTTCATTCGATGAATCTTTTTGAAAGGTTTGATTCAAAACATCTCTATGTTTGATCATTAACAATTTCAAATTTTGACTTGCATTCACTCTTCATTTCTCCTGCATGTATAAGAGACAAAATTGTCTTCTTATTATGCACTCTAATTATGTAATCAATTTCGTCTTTGAACAAGTGATACCTATTCTCATGGTTATGAAATACTACTTTCCTATCATAAAGGTAAGGACTTCCCAAAACAATACTTGATATCTCAAGTGGCACCACATAAAGTTCAACTTCATCAAGAAAGTTTGAATTGATGGTGAATCTTAGTATGCACTTCCTTGTAACCTGCCAGTTTTCATTCTTTCACATCCACCCTAAAGAATAAGGTATTGGATGTCTAACAATTTCAAGGTCTAGCTGCTTAACCAAGTCTTCGGAAATCAATTTAGCTTGTGACCCACTATCAAAAAGTGGGTCCATCTTTGGAAAATTTCAATTCTCGTATCTTCATCTTGAGTGACATTGGAACAATTTGAAGAAATAGTGATTGGTGTGTTCTTACCTTTCAAAACCATGGCTATATTCTTTCTCTCATCTCCTGAATTTGACCCTAAGTCATGCTCAATTATAGCAACAATTTTTCCTTTTTCTTTGGATTTCATTTTTTTTGGCTTCAACTCTATGTGAAGTTGCCAACATTGGTCTTCATCATGGCCATTCTTCAAACAATGTTTACATGTGATTTTCTCTTTCTCTCTTTTGACAGAGCTATTTCTCTTTCCTCTTCCATAAAACTTTCCATTTCCTTTACCCTAATTATCATTTTTCTCATCTATGTTTTGTTTCCCTCTTCCTTCTAAATGTGTGGCTTGAACACAAATCTAATCTATGTTTGTGGGATTAAACATGAGAATATTGTGCCTAAGGTAACTGTGCAAACCCCCAATGTACATTAACAAAGTTTCTTGAGAATATAAATTAATACCCAAAATAAGATCTCTTCTCCTAAATTCATGGGTATAACCTTGCACACTTTGCCCTTTCAACTATCTAAAATTTTTCCAGTCCATAATGGCCTTTTGCATGTAAGCTAAGGGATATAATTTCCTTTTAATGGCAGTAATAAAACTTGACCGAGACATAGAAATCTTACTGTAGTTTTTAATCTCTTCTTCAGTCCTTCCATCCCACCATACAAGTGTTGATCCCTCCATAATCAAGGAAGACAATTGAATCTTTATGTCATCTTCATTAAGGTCTAGAATTTTGCAGTAAACCTCCAATTGAAGTATCCAATTTTCCAACCTCTCTACATTTACCTCACCATTATACTTTGGAAGCTCAAATTTGACATCAAGTTTGAGTAAGGGTGTTTTCCCTCTTGTGGCTTTTGTGTGAGTGTGGGTGGTTTTTGTGGTGGAAGTGGAAGATGATGTTGATGGTGATGATGAGGATGATGAGGATGGTGGAGATGGAGGTGGATCTCCTACACTACCATTTGAATCCTTCTCTTCATCCTTCTTATCATCCGAAGTTCCTTCTCCATGTGGAGGCTCAAAACCTTCTCCTGCCATCCCACCAGTGAATGTATCAAACATAATTTTAACCATTCTCTGCAGGTCATTGAAGTCTCTCTTAACATCATCCTCTTTTGAATGACCTTCCTTCTCTCCAAAACCTGACATGATGGCTATGGATTCAAGCTCAAATTCATGTGCTTGTACCTCTTCAATCTCAACTTCCTGAGATAAAACTGGAGGTGATTCAAGTGCAACAATGAGTGGAACTTTGGGTGGATATAGTGCCCTTGTGGCTCTCCTTATTTTTTTCCTAATCTTACGAATTTCAACCAAAAATTTCCCTTCACCTCTCTACAACTTTAACCTTGTAATTTCACAAATTTGCAACCATTAAAACCCTAATTTCACAAAAATCAAGCAAATATCAAGCAAACAACCTTGCCTTTCAGCCTGGCTCTGATACCAACTTGATATGAATTTGAATGTTAGTTTTGTTGTGAAAATTTCATCTTTAGATTTAAAATTTATTTCCTGATCACATGCCTTATGTGTATAGGTTTCCATGGTCTTTATGATTGTCAAACAGGTAAATGAGCTGATTTTTCAAGTTAAATTCAAGAGCATAAAGCATGAAAAACAAATGTTGAACAACATTAAAAACAAGTACAAAAAACGTCACAATTGATCCATCAACACAAATTTTTCATGAAGGATTTCACCCCTCCTGGCCTACATCTCCTTGGTCCAACTTCCATGGCTTGGGCCTTTGTATTAGCTCAAAAGTACAAAAAAATTTGTTTACATTCACCTACAGCTCCTAAAACATGCTTCAATGAGTCTAGAATGTCCAAATCTATCCGAAATGACTCTTATTGCTCTCCATTTGGTAGAAATTTGCTCCAAATATGCCTCGTTTAATTTTCCTAGGAAATCTCCTCCAAATCAAGAGAAGACTCCAGTTAAGGCCCCCTAAATTGGAGAAACCGCTGGTTTTGGAGGCACCTCTAAAACTCTGCCAAACTAATCTTGGAGTTAATTAATGCTAAGACAACAATTACAAGTGGATATGTGCAGATTATAGCACATAAGCGTGTTTAGTGGAGGCACTTTAATGTGGTTACATGGTAAGGACACATGGGGAGGGTTGGCCCCCTCCTTCTCGCCGTCGGAGTAACCATACAAGTTGAAATAGACATTTGTGGCCACCGTTTAACAAGCCTTCTCCACAACCTAATGATAAGGAGTTTGGTTATGTGGGGGGAGGTCACGGGTTCGACTCGACCTCTGCCCCTCCATAACATATATCTTGCCAATGTTGTTTAACCATAAGGTTTAAAACCTTATAACACCACTTTACATGTTATTTATAACTTTGCTATATGTAAAATATGTCAACCATATGTTATATGGTTCAAACTTTGGAAAAATGCGCCACCAATATTTCATGTAATATATTAAAATTCGACCATTTCAATGAGTTAATTCGAGCTTTGGAGATGGTCCACTGAAGAATATTCCCATAATATACCTTTTATGCTGACTGGGCTACCATTTCATCCTTCTGTCCCATTCTGCAAAAGTTTTAGTTGTTTAGAAAAAGGAACAACATGTTTTATCTTCTTCATCCAGACTCTGTTTTCGACGAAACTAATTGCGTCAGATTCTTTGAAATGAGCTCTTCGTTATCATTCAGTTTCCAATAAATTTTAAGAACTTTCATTTTTGTGATTTTACACTAAGCACCTAACCATTACCGCTCCACTGCTGGGTGGATATTAACCTCTAAAGGTCCAATGTTGTATATAAAATTTATTGGGTTGATGTTTTGGGGATGGGGCCAGGGTTAAGCCCATGTCCCCGATCACCCCACACCCACGAGACCATAGGAAGGGGAGCCGAGGGCTTGGGCTTAACCCCGACCCAAAGCCCTGGTATCGTTACCCAAACAAAATCGGACACAAAGTTTGGTATACCCCTGGTGGCATGTAAACACAACCATAGTTCGGGAGTGGTTTGTAATGGATCTAGTAGCGTATAAACCTAACCAAAACATGGTGGATCATAAAAATTAACCACAAAAAAAAACCATATTTAGGCGTGGGGTTATAATCAGCCTGTGCAGATTGCAGATCCAATGACGGTTAAACGGGCACATGGATCAATCTTTCCCGCTCATGGGAGTCATTGGGAATTTAAATAAAGTAATATTTTGCACCCAATTCAATGTGAATCTCATCAACGTCAAGCGAAATTGTCACTTGGCAGTTCTGAAAATGGCAGATTCATAGTGTTAGAGTCAGTATCTTCATCCCTCCGTCAGAGATCAAATTTCTCTTGCTGCATTTCATTTTAGGTGTCTCACTCAGTTCAGTCAGCTACATTTTGTTAGGAGAATGGATCATCTGATCGTAGGGGCTTGTCACTCATCTCCCTCATGTCTTGTACCTGCTAACCTAGTTATGTTCAATAAAATCATGTAAAATCATGTTTGGTTTCATATTTGGCAAAGAATCATTTTAGGGTTTTAGTCTCATTAGGTCTAGGGTTTAGTTAATCAAGTCTCAAAATGCCTAATAATGGTCAGCAGGCACATTAGGAAGCTTCAAATAAGGTTTCAGTGCAAAAATTTTATCATCATAATGCTTGATAATGATTTTTCTTCAAAACTTTGTTTTGAAGAAAAATTGTCTATTTCATCTTTTTGTAATAAATGCAATGTAATTTTCAAGTTTTTTAGTTGTAATAGTACTCCATTTTTAGCACTGGTTGCCTTTGCCAAAACTCCATGCCATCCATTCCCTGCAAAACAGACAAGAAGCTCATCATTCAGTCCAAAAACCAAAAGCAAGAAAAACAGAGTTCTTTTAAAAAGTGTCATAGTTTTCAAACATTACAAAGTGGGTTTCAAAAAAAAAAAATTGAAATATTTTTCATAAAAGATATTTTCATGTTTCAAATATTCATTTGCATGCCAAGAACAACAGTGAGCCAAGAAAAATCGTGGAGGAGTGAAGAAAGAAGTTTGGAGGGCGGACTATGTTGAAGTTGGTTGCGCGGCGCACTGGGTAGGTGTCACGACGCATAGACTAAGCGCAGTGCATAGGGTCACTCCTGTGTGTGTTAGTTTGTTCCAGCGCGGCGCATCAGAAGGGTGCGGTGCACTAGGTTGACTGCACGGCACATTGGGCCAGAACACAGAATTTGTGCCATTTCTTCAAAAATCCAAATCGATTCGGTCTCCTTTTCTCCAAGTAAGTCCATGTGACCTTTGAATTGCCAATGAAAATGTATTGGGTGTTGTTTATAAGGATTTGAACAATACAAAAACTAAACCCTATTATCTTGTTGAGAAGGGCCTCCTTTGGGTTTTCCAAATAATTTTGGTGTCAATCATTCCATCTCCCCACCTTGGTTTTTTCCCCCCATCTCCCATCACTGTTATTTCATCACTACAGTCCATCCCCCATCCTCTTACATCCCTAAAGGCACTCATTCCTAAGCCTATTCCCCTATCCCTAAAGTCATTTCATTTCCTATAATTCTCATTTTCCCATCTCACTTGCAAAATTTCCCAAACCCCAAGTTTTCCCAAGAAGACAAGTGGCTGTCCTTATACCTCAAATTTCACTTGATTAAACTCATTTATTCCCACTACCCTATTTCTCCATAGTCCATCCCATACTACCATACATTTGGCACAAAAACAAAAGCACTAAAATTCTCATTTTCATCTATCCAATACAACATAGACCTTGCATAGACCTTGGACATTATGGATACAGATACTGATACATCATATGACCGAGATAGTGATTCCACCACTAAGTTACATGCACCTAGAAGGCCTCATAAAAGTGGCATACATGTGAGAGAAGAGCCCACTTCATTGGTTGAATTGCAGGCTTGCCCACTTGCCATGGCATGTTTCCAACAACAATCATGTTTTCAATTTTGTGAAATGATTGTTAGGATACATTATCATCAAGATTTGGCTCGTTTGTTTGTATTTCATTTACATGATGGTCAGGTAACTCTTGCCGGTGTAACTTTCACTTTGACACCGGAAACTATCTCTCAAGCAACTAGAATACCGAATGTGGGAGAAAAGTGGAACAAAATACAGCAGGTGGATAGAGTGCATTATGAACCATATATCAGGCCTAGCTTTCTGAAACAACTCAGCAGAGTGTTTCCTTTCTAGTTATTGAAGGATTCCTATGCGCCTCTGATGAAACTTATTATCAGATATTTCAGTTGTGAGGGCCGCTTTTCATGCCTCTATGCCTATCATATCAGGTTATTGATGAATTTCACCAGGGTGAGGATGATGAACCTTCCTTATTTCATGTACCAAAACATCGAGAGAATGACCACTCTCATGCAGAGGAAAACTCCTGAGCAGCAGTACAACAATATTTATCACTATGCACTCATTAAGATAGTGGTTGTGCATCAGCTTGGATTGCAGGGTATTTCATGGGAGGATTTCATTTCCCATGATTTCTTCACAGCTCCTCAGGTTCCTCCGAAGGTTGTTCATGATGCAGGTGAACCCTCATATCATCATGAAGGTCAGGAGACAGAGACTACTAGTGTGCCGACATATGTCACTTATCAGAGAGGCACTAGAGAATTATTTGCAGCAGCCTAGAGAGTATTATCTCCACCTGGGGTGGAAGTGGTCTCGCTTCCGTCATTAGCAGCACAGATACAGGTATAGGATAGAGGTAAGAGGCCTATGCAGGATTAGGGGCCTTCAGGAGGCCAAGATATAGGTTTCATACTCATTGATGAGGATTTGAGCTCTCCAAGCTCAAAGTTGAGAGAGACTATTCAGGAGCAGAAGGTGGAGATAGACACCTTGACCGTCAAATTTCAGAGAGCCCAATGGATTATAAACTACCTGGAGCAGCGAAAAAAATAGTTGGAAGATCAAAAAACAATCATGGAGTTGCAAAACATCTGTGAGAACTGGCAAGCTGCCCAAAGAAGCCAAACCGAGATGACATCCATTGAGCGAGAGATTGAGGCTGATAGAGATAATTGGCTTGAGAGGGTAAATATTCATCTGGAGAAGCTGTTGGGGAAGGAAAACAACGAAAATAACATGCTCAGGCACATGAAGAATCATTATTGGGGAAGGAATCATGTTTGCAAGGTGCGAATCAAGATCCTGAAGGCAAAGCTAAAGAGGGCGTTAAAGCGTCGCAAAAGGCATGATAGACTCCAAATTTCGGCCAAAGCCTCCTTGGCTTAGCATAGCACTTGATGGTGGACATTCAGCCCAAATTTCAAGAAATTTGGGAAATTTTTTGTCAATTTTGAATTTTTTGGCCTTAACACAGATTTTCCTGCCTGACGCGTCGCACCACTTGGCGCGCGCTTATAATTGGCAGCCCCTCTTGAATAAAAAATTGTATTTCTGGATTTTTCATCAAAATTTATGCATGCCTACCCATTTCCTAAGGATTTTGACAATTTTTTGGTTTCCTGAAGGGTCAAAAACACCTTGAAAATGGCCTTTCTGCCACTTTTTGGACACACAGGTAGCAGTGTTGGGAGATTTGATTTTTGGATGGGAAAATGGCAACCAAATTCATAAATTCCACTTGGGTTGGAAATTAGACAGGCATATATTTCCAACGAGCTATCCTGAATTCAATTTTGACTCCGGGAAGGCCCTCAAAATCAGCTCCAAAGTGGTGTGACGCATAGAGATTTCAGGCGCGGCGCATTGGGAATTTTGGCCTAGTTTTCACTCAGTAACTCAGTTTTTCACCTAGTTTTGGCCAGTTTGACTTTTTCATCTCCAAATGTGAAACTCTTGATGTAAATTGATGTAATTTCATGGCTTTTATGTAATTTTGGCACATTTTTACTCATGTAAGTAGATTCATTCACCAAAAAGTGAATTGTAACTGAATGAATCAGTTTCCTATCTTATAGAGGCAAGTTGTTCCACTACCTATTTTCCAGTTCTTAGTTTATATCTTGTTGAAACAGCTCCTAAACTAGTGATCTCAACCCCTAGAGGCATGGGAATGAGTTAGGCTTGTCTATATCTTGTATTTTCTCAGTCATTTTCAGGGTTGGACACTTGGGATTGCTTTGAGCTTCATTGTACATTTCATCTCTGCATTTTGGCAAAGGAATAGACCAGGGTTTGCAGAACTCTTTGGGATCCATGTGGATATATTTTTTTATGGTGTGTTTCTCTCTTTGATTGTAATTTTACTGAAGTTTCATGTGTATCATTTCCCTTCTCCTTTCTTCTTAAATTAACCAAATAAGTGATAAAGGTGGAATCCATTAGATTTGCAGTGCTCTACCTTGAAATTTTGTTTAATTTTCCATGTTTTCAACTGTCTGAAGAGGATTCTTGAATTCCTCTTTCCCTCTTCAACTCCTCACCGGTCTGATCTATCCATTTCATTCAATTTCGAAGCATCAAAACAATTTCTTTCCTTTCCCCATTCAGCCCTCTACAAAACTAATCATTTCCCGGACCCAAAATCTGCCTTTCCCTTTGATTCCAACAAAAACCCTTCCAAAATGAAATCAAACTCCTTTACATATATACCTAGCCTAAAATCAACTTTTATTTGAAGTCATCTCAAACCTCACTGATTATTTTTGCTGAGATTGACGAGGAGAGATCCCTCTCCCGATTTGGTAGGGCTAGCTACCAGATTAAGTGTGGTTTGATGTTACCCTAGACTCTGCCTTCCTTCAGCCTGAGGTAGATTTAGGAAATAACATAGTGGCGACCATACTGGAGAAAAAATGGTTTTCTTGTTAGTGTTATTTGTTTTATAAGCTACAGACGTAGCCTGAAGTTATGCCAGGTAGCCTTCGAAACGCTCTTGATTTGCATTAGCGAAAGTAGATAAACGTTGCTTCAGTAAATCTCTGATCTAGTTTGTAAACGTAACATATCACTTTTAAATTACCCAGTACATCAGATCATTCTAGACTTTGGATGATGAGTTTAGAATTTGATAGGCTGAACAAGTTGGTTTTGTCCCTTTGATTTTTTTGAAAATAATTCAACACACTGGCTTCCAGACGACATACCAGAGCAAATCTGGATCCCGATCCACCTCCTGTGTATGAAAATCCCAATCTTATTTTGAAAATCCTTCGTCGAGAAAGTCCTGTGATTCCTCTATTCAAATCTCATTCATGTCCCACTGTTTTTGAGTACCTTGAATATCTTGAGTTTGACAAACAATTTGAGTTGTCGTTGTTTGAGAGGAAGTCTGAAAGTGCTATTGGTTCTACTGTCATAAATCCAAATTTTATCAAGTACCTTTAAATTGAACAGGCTAATAGATCCATTGAGAGTTACATTTTGAATATTCAGAATTCCATTGTAGAAACAAATATTCCTGAGTTCATAGAGTCTGCATCTGCAACTCTTGGGTCATCAGCAGTTACATCTGGCTCACAAATTCATACCGAGCCTCCTTTCATTCCTACCGTTCCCGTGCAACCATCTATCTCTGATCAACAATCTGCAGTAGTCTCGCCTCCATCCACACCTTATACACCTCATACATCAACTGCTTCAACTCTTCCTATATCTCCGAGACCGGTTGTAAACTCACCTAGAGAAATGGCTGCCCAATTTGCACCTCTCGTGTTGCCTCAAAACTTAGATGACATGCCCGCAGATTATCAAAGCAAAATTCCATTGTTTGATGGCACTCCTCAAAGTGTCACTGCTCAGCAACATGTGGATATAATGGCATATTTCTTCGACCTTCATGAGATTGATGCGGAAAATGTAAAAATGAGATTGTTTGTTCAAACATTTGGAGGAGAAGTGAGAAAGTGGTTCAGAGCTTTGCCACCTAGAAGTATCGCTACATTGGCTAATATTCAGAGACAATTCTTGGATCGATGGGAAGTGCAGAAAGATCCTCTTTCAATCCTTTCCGAGTATGACAATACTAAGCGAAATGTTGGTGAGTCTGTCCAAGATTATTGTATTAGATTCAATACTGTTTACAATGCAATTCCTGCTGATATAAAGCCACCTAGGGGGTCTTCTTTGATTAAATTTCCGGATGGATTCAATCCTGACATGGCTTATCAATTGAGAGAAAGAAGTTCGGCTACTTTAGAAGATATGTAGAAAATTACAGTCAGTGTTGAAGCTAATTTGAATGCCAGGAGAGCTAGAATGAGAGCTGAAAAGAAAGTAGCAATAAAGGAAGAGGTTTCTATGTCAGCTCAAATGCTTCGGAAGATGGAAAAGATGTTTGAAAGATTAACACTTGATAATCCTGAACCGTAGATCAGAAATCCTAACTTTCGTGGCCAGCAGCAACCGCAATTCAGAATCAAGCAAAGAGAGTAGCGAGCACACCGACAACACAACAACAAGTGAAGACACCCTTACAACAGAATTTTGTTGGTCCGGAATCAGATGATGAAGAGAATGTAATAGGAGAAGAGAATCATTTCTTTACACCTTATGATATGCCAACTTTTATCACTAAAGATGAGGAGTATTCAGAAATTTCAGCTGTACAAAAAGACGAGGATTTCGTCTTGGCAAATGAGACAGCTCTTGAAGAAGAGTCTGATGAGTATCAGAGGGGATACATGAATGCCTTGACCACCCAGCAGCAACAATATTCACTTAGAAACATATATGTGCATGTTAATCCAATTCAAAAGAGAAAGGAAGTTTCAGCACCAAAGAATGATTCACCCGTGGCACAGAAGAAGGGAAAAGAGATAGCTGATCCCACTACTAGAAAATCCCCATCAGGAAATGAAAGATCCAATCAGCCAATTGTATCAAAGGAAAAAACTGAAAAGAAGGATGTTCCAGCTAAAGAGGTAGAGAAAATTTTAATTTTTAACTTAGAAAATGAAATTTCTAAGTTAAAAGTATCCATTCCTTTGACTGAATTGATGAAGAACAACAGCTATAAGGGTTAGGTGTCTAAGATTTTGAATTTAGATCCATTTTCTGATATGGTGAATGTGGAGGATGATCAACCTAAGTTGATTTTTGGTCCAGCATTGGATGGTGAATCTCCAGATAGTGATGTGCCTCCTTTTTATATCAGCCTTAGATTGCATGATTTTGTGTTAGACAATGCTATGTTTGATTCCGGAGCTTCTCATAATCTCATGCCGAGGGCAATCATGGAGAAATTTGGATTGGATATCACTATAAAGTATCATGATCTTTACCCTTTTGATTCTAGTAGAGTAAGATGCATTGGGCTTATCAAATATTTGGTGATTAGTTTGGATCAGATTCCTACTAAAAATGTTTTGATGGATGTGGATGTGGCGGATATTCCTCCTAGATTTGGCATGCTTCTTTCCAAATCTTGGGGAGAAAAACTTAAAGGAACATTGCAGCTTGATTTATCCTATGCTACCATTCCTGTGTTTGGTCAAATGAGGAAATTATATCGGGAGAAAAATATGAAGTATATGATCACCAGCAAGGAGAAACCGGTAAATCATCCAATCAATTATGTACATACATATTTAGAATCATTTGTTTTGTATTCAGATAGTTTCAATGATGTAAATATCCAATTATTTGAAGTATAAGACATTCCGGAAATTACTGAGAATTTCAGAGAGGACTTAAAGAAAGAGAGACAAAAACTTGAAAGTTTCATTGAGCAATCAGCCTTCCGACAGCAGCAAAAATTTGATGGACAGCAAGTAGAAATAACAGAGCAAACAGAATTTCAGCACTTGGAAGAGGATGAAGATGGTTTATGGACCATAGATTTTGATGGTGCAGTAGGAAATGACAGTGCTGGAATTGGAATTTGGGTATGCAGCCCTTTTTCCACCCCAAACAAGGTACCGAGTAATGTAAGGGTTTGTTCTTATAAATTGGCTTTTGATTGTTCAAATAATGAGGCTGAATACGAAGCTTTAATTGCTGGTCTAAAAATTCTTATAAAGTTGAATGCTAAGAGGATTGAAGTGTATGGTGACTCTGAGTTGGTTATCAAGCAAGTGAAAGGTGAATACCAAGCTAAGCATCCTCGAATGCGGGCTTACCGAAATGCAATTCTAGATATCTTGAGATTGTTTTCAGACTAAACTTTGACTTGTGTCCCTCGTATTCAGAATGGTATTGCAGATGCACTTGCAAAAGCAACAAGTAATTTGAAAATTCTGATGAAATCAAGTAACAAATTTTAAATTCATGTGAAGCATCAGCCGACTGTCCCGGACAATCAAAGGTATTGGCAAGTATTTCAAGATGATGAAGAAATTTATGAATTTCTGCAAAATGAAGGCAAATTCAAAGACACTTCTATTGATATGGAGCATGATGATGGTGGGGCTGATGTGAAAATAAATCAGATGGAAGTATTGCAGCTGAAGGATAATGTCATTCCTAAAGGTCTAATACCTTTATAGGAGCTTTTCGATCAAGATGACGTAGCTCGAAAACCAACCTTGCAGCCAACCGAAAAGGGAGTTGAAGATGTGAACATTGGATCAGCTGAAAATCCAAAAATGGTGAAATTGTCCAAAGCATTGCCACCATAGGTAAAATCAAAGTATATCAGTTTATTGTCTTCTTTTGCTGATGTATTTTCTTGGGAATATTCAGATTTTAAGACATATGATACAAACATAATTCAGCACACCATTCCGATCAAGCCAAATCAAAAGCCCTTCAGGCAGAAGTTGAGAAGAATAAATATGAAGTTGCTGCCCTCAATTGAGAAGGAAGTGAATCAATTATACGAGGCTGGTATCATTGTTCCTATAATATTTTTAGATGGATTTCTAATTTTGTGCCCGTACGCAAGAAGACAGGTGAGATTCGTTTGTGCATTGATTTTAGGAATCTGAATAAGGTTTCTTTGAAAGATAATTATCCGTTGCCCAAAATGGATCACATACTTTAGCGAGTAGTTGGAGCATCTCGTATATCACTACTTGATGGTTATTCTGGTTATAACCAAATTCTGGTCCATGAGGATGATAGAGACAAAACAACGTTCACCACTCCGTGGGGAACCTTTCATTATGCTAAAATTCCTTTCGGTTTGAAGATTGTTGGTGCAACCTTTCAGCGAGCAATGGATATGGCATTTGCGAATGAGAAGGATGTTTTTATAGTTGTGTATCTTGATTATTTGACATTATTTTCTAATTCATATGAAGAGAACCTTTACCATTTGAAGATTGTTTTTCAGCGGTGTAGAAAGTATGGTGTGTCGCTCAATCCGAAGAAGAGTTTTTTTGCCATGGATGAGGGCAATATTCTTGGTCATATTATCTCAAAAGATGGCATTCGTATTGATCCAGCTCGAGTAAAATCTATTCAACAAATTGATCTTCCTCGAAAAAAGAGATCCAATCATTCAATGGTAAGATGAATTTTTTGTGTCACTTTGTGCCTAATCTTGCAGAACATTTAAGGGAGATTACAAATATGCTTAAGAAAGATAGAGTAGTGAAGTGGACTGAGGAGGCTATAAAGTCTTTCAATTTAGTGAATTTGGATCTTTCTTCAGCTCCTGTTTTGATCAGCCCGGATTATACTTAGGATTTTATTTTTTTTTCATTTGCTTCGGAGCATACTATGGCAGCAGTATTGATGCATAAAAGAGATCAGCATGAAAAACCAATTTATTTTTTCAGCCGAACCATAAGAGATGCAGCCTTAAAGTATAACATAATTGAAAAGCAAGCTCTTGCTTCAGTGAAAGTGTTGAAATATTTTCGAGTATATATTCTGCATTCTCATATTCTTGCTTATGTTCCTAATGCTTCTGTTAAGGATGTTTTAGTGCAAACAGATCCGGAAGGGAGACAAGGAAAATTGATTGCTACCTTATTGGAGTATGATGTGGAGATAAATCCTACAAATATTATCAAAGGAAAAGGGCTGGCTAAGCTAATGGCTCAGTCAAATTTACATTCCTTGGACATTAATCTCATTGCTGCTATGTCTGAGGAAAATGAAGAAAGTTCGCTAATTCAGGTATCATAAATCTTTATTCATTCTCCTTGGTATTCAGATATTGTATATGTGCTCCAAAATTTGTCACCACTGCCAGGCATGGCTAAAAACAAAAGTAGAACTCTGAAATTGAAGGCTGCCAAGTTTTGAATTTTGAATAATGCTCTCTATTGGAAAGATCCCGGTGGTGTTTTGTTAAATTGTTTGGTGGAAGAAGAAGAAAATCAGGTTATGGAGGATTTTCATAAGGGAGATTGAGGAGGTCACCTTTTCTGGAAAACAAGGGCCAAAAAATTTTTGAGAGCAGGATATTATTGGCTGACTCTTTTTGCTAATGTGTACAAAATTGTTAAAATTTGTCACGAATGTCAGATTTTTGAAGGGAGGAAGAAATTGCAGCCTTTTCCGCTTAAGCCCATTGAAGTAAGTGCTCCTTTTCAGCAGTGGGGTTTGGATTTCATTGGCAAGATCCATCCTGCTTCTTCAACTCAGCATAAGTGGATCCTCACAGTGACAGATTATTTCACGAAATGGATTGAAGCAATTCCCACCAGGCAGGCCACAGATGCGGTAATAATTTCATTTCTTGAGAACAATATTTTATCTCGTTTTGGTTGCTCAAATAAGTTAATTACTGATAATGCAGCTGTTTTCAAATCAAAAATAATGGTTGAGTTTTGTAACAAGTATCACATCACTTTGGGACACTCAACCACTTATCATCCACAAGGCAACGGATTGGCTGAGTCCTCGAACAAATCTTTAGTCAACATTATTAAAAAGCTGCTCGAAATTAATAAGAAAAGTTGGCATAAGAAGTTGGTCAATGCACTTTGGGTAGACCGAGTGAGTCAGAAGAAATCCATAGGTATGTTCCCTTTCGAGCTAGTATATGGAGTTGACACGGTATTTCCTACTTCTCTCGCAGTTCCAGTGGTCAAACTTCTGCAGGAAGCTGGCAGTGAAGACGATCATATGCAAAGGAGAATAAATCAAATGATACATTTGCAGCAAACCAGAGAGGAAGTTTTCTAAAACACGTTCAAGCTGCAAGATATAATTAAGAAAATATATGACAGAAAGGCGAAAGCGGACAAGTTCCAATTGGAAGAAGTGGTGTTGAAATGGGATGCAAGAAATGAGGAAAAAGGTAAGCATGGTAAGTTTGAAAATCTCTGGAAAGGACCCTTCAAAATTGCTGCATATCGGGGTTAGAATTCTTTTCTTCTGAAAGAGATGAACGGGGAAGATTGTCCAGGAGGGCCGGTAAATGGTCGGTTGCTCAAGCGGTATCATTTCTAAAATGTTTTATGCTGTTTTACATTGTCACTGTACATACCAGTTTATTTCAGTTTCATTGCAAGTGTGTGCTATTATCTTTTCTTCAGTTTGGGGCCCGAGGTGAAGGCTATAACTCTGAAGATTAATTTCAGCTTTGGTTTAAGTTTGTTGAGTCAGGTTTTTCAGTCATTTTTGGTTTCGAAATTGAGTCGGTTTGACTCAATTTTTAGTCAATAAAATGAGTCAAGAGTCTTGTGTTGGTTTGTCGAAGTTATGGACTCCATAGCCCAATGGACGAAGGCACTGCCTAATCTCCTAGAAATCTGTAGTTCTTAGCACCTCCAAGGAGCTACCATCCCCATTGGAGCCAATGTTAGAGTTGGTATCTTCATCCCTCCGTTAGAGATCAAATTTCTCTTGCTGCATTTCATTTTAGGTGTATCACTCAGTTCACTCAGCTACATTCCGTTAGGAGCATGGATCATCTGACAGTAGGGGCTTGTCACTCATCTCCCTCATGTCTTGTACCTGCTGACCTACTTCTGTTCATTAAAATCATGTACAGTCATGTTTGGTTTCATAGTTGGAAAATAATCATTTTAGGGTTTTAGTCTCATTAGGTCTAGGGTTTAGCTAATCAGGTCTCAAAATGCCTAATAATGGTCAGCAGGCACGTGAGGAAGCTTCAAATAAGGTTTTAGTGCAAAAATTTCATCATCATAATGATTGATAATGATTTTTCTTCAAAACTCTGTTTTGAAGAAAAATTGTCTATTTCATATTTTTGTAATAAATGCAATGTAATTTTCAAGTTTTTCAGTTGTAATAGTACTCCATTCGCAGCCCTGGTTGCCTTTTCCAAAACTCCATGCCATCCATTCCCTGCAAAATAGACAAGAAGCTCATCATTCAGTCCAAAAAACAAAAGCAAGAAAAACAGAGTTCTTTTAAAAAGTGTCAAAGTTTTCAAACATTACAAAGTGGGTTTCAAAAAAAAAAAATTTGAAATATTTGGCATAAAATATATTGTCATGTTTCAAATATTCATTTTCATGCCAAGAACATCAGTGAGCCAAGAAAAATCATGGACGAGTGAAGAAAGAAGTTTGGAGGGCGGACTGTGTTGAAGTTGGTTGCGCGGCGCACTGCGCAGGTGTCACGACGCATAGACTGAGCGCGGCGCATAGGGTCGCTCCTCTGTTTGTTAGTTTGTTCCAGCGCGGTGCATCAGAAGGGCACGACGCATTGGGCCGGAACACAAAATTTGTGCCATTTCTTCAAAAATCCAAATCGATTCGGTCTCCTTTGCTCCAAGTAAGTCTATGTGACCTTTGAATTTCCAATGAAAATGTATTGGGTGTTGTTTATAAGGATTTGAAAAATACAAAAAATAAACCCTATTATCTTGTTGAGAAGGGCCTCCTTTGGGTTTTCCAAATAATTTTGGTGTCAATCATTCCATCTCCCCACCTTGTTTTTTCCCCCCCATCTCCCATCACTGTTATTTCATCACTACAGTCCATCCCCCATCCTCTTACATCCCTAAAGGCACTCATTCCTAAGCCTATTCCCCTATCCCTAAAGTCATTTCATTTCCTATAATTCTCATTTTCCCATCTCACTTGCAAAATTTCCCAAACCCCAAGTTTTCCCAAGAAGTCAAGTGGTTGTCCTTATACCTCAAATTTCACTTGATTAAAATCATTTATTCCCACTACCCTATTTCTCCACAGTCCATCCCATACTACCATACATTTGGCACAAAAACAAAAGCACTAAAATTCTCATTTTCATCTATCCAATACAACATAGACCTTGCATAGACCTTGTACATTATGGAGACATATACTGATACATCATATGACCAAGATAGTGATTCCAACACTGAGTTACATGCACCTAGAAGGCCTCCTAAAAGTGGCAGACATGTGAGAGAAGAGCCCACTTCATTGGCTGAATTGCAGGCTTGCCCACTTGCCATGGCATGTTTCCAACAACAGTCATGTTTTCAATTTTGTGAAATGATTGCTAGGATACATTATCATCAGGAGTTGGCTCGTTTGTTTGTATTGCATTTACATGATGGTCAGGTAACTCTTGCCAATGTAACTTTCACTTTTACACCAGAAAATATCTCTCAAGCAACTGGAATACCGAATGTGGGGGAATAGTGGAACAAAAGATAGCAGGTGGACAAAGTGCATTATGAACCATATATCAGGCCTAGCTTTGTGAAACAACTCAGCAGAGTGTTTCCTTTCCAGTTCTTGAAGGATTCCTATGCGCCTCTAATGAAACTTATTATCAGATATTTCAGTTGTGAGGGCCGCTTTTCACGCCTTTATGCCTATCATATCAGGTTATTGATGCATTTCACTAGGGTGAGGATGATGAAACTTCCTTATTTCATGTGTCATAACATCGAGAGAATGACCACTCTCGTGCAGAGGAAAACTCCTAAGCATCAGTACAACAGTATTTATCACTATGCACTCATTAATATAGTGGTTGTGCATCAGCTTGGATTGCAGGTATTTCATGGGAGGATTTCATTTCCCATGATTTCTTCACAGCTCCTCAGGTTCCTCTGGAGGTTTTTCATGATGCAGGTGAACCTTCATATCATCATGGAGGTCAGGAGACAGAGACTACTAGTGTGCCGACATATGTCACTTATCAGAGAGGCACTAGAGGATTATTCGCAGCAACCCGACGAGTATTATCTCCACCTGGGGTGGAAGGGGTCTCGCTTCTATCATCAACAGCATAGTTATAGGTACAGGACAGAGGTAAGAGGCCTATGTAGGATGAGGGGCCTTCAGGAGCCCAAGATACAGGTTTCATACTCATTGATGAGAATTTGAGCTCTCCAAGCTCAAAGTTGAGAGAGACTATTCAGGAGCAGAAGGCGGAGATAGACACCTTTACCGTCAAATTATAGAGAGCCCAATGGATTACAAACTACCTAGAGTAGTGAAACAAACAGTTGGAATATCAGCAAACAATCATGGAGTTGCAAAACATCCGTGAGAACTGGCAAGCTGCCCAAAGAAGCCAAACCGAGATGACATCCATTGAGCGAGAGATTGAGGCTGATAGAGAGACTTGGCTTGAGAGGGTCAATATTCATCTGGAGAAGCTATTAGAGAAGGCCAACAAGGAAAATAACATGCTCAGGCACATGAAGAATCATTATTGGGCGAGGAATCCTGTTTGCAAGGCGCAAATCAAGATCTCGAAGGCAAAGCTAAAGAGGGCGTTAAAGCGTCGCAAAAGGCATGATGGACTCCAAATTTTGGCTGAATCCTCCTTGGCTCAGCATAGTGCTTGATGGTGGAAATTCAGCCCAAATTTCAAGAAATTTTGGAAAATTTTTGTCAATTTTGAATTTTTTGGCCTTAACACAGATTTTCCTGCCCGACGCGTCGCACCACTTGGCACGCGCTTATAATTGGCATCCCCTCTTGAAGAAAAATTTATATTTCTGGATTTTTCATCAAAATTTATGCATTCCTACCCATTACCTAAGTGTTTTTTCAAGTTTTGGGTTGCCTGAAGGGTCAAAAACACCTTGACAATGGCCTTTCTGCCACTTTTTGGACACACAGGAAGAAGTGTTGGGATATTTGATTTTTGGAGGGGAAAATGGCAACCAAATTCAGAAATTCCACTTGGGTTAGAAAGTAGACAAGCAGAGCTTTCCAAAAATCTATCCTGCACTCAATTTAAACTCCAGGAAGGCCCTTAAAATCAGCTCCAAAGTGACACAGTGCATAGAGATTTGAGGCGCGACGCATTGGGAATTTTGGCCTAGTTTTCACTCAGTAACTCAGTTTTTCGCCTAGTTTTGGCTAGTTTGACTTTTTCATCTCCAAATGTGAAACTCTTGATGTAAATTGTTGTAATTTCATGAATTTGATGTAATTTTGGCACATTTTTACTCATGTAAGTAGATTCATTCACCAAAAAGTGAATTGTAACTGAATGAATCAGTTTCCTATCTTATAGAGGCAAGCTGTTCCACTGCCTATTTTCCAGTTCTTAGTTTAGATCTTGTTGAAATAGCTCCTAAACTAGTGATATCGACCCCTAGAGGCATGGGAATGAGTTAGGCTTGTCTATATCTTGTATTTTCTCATTCATTTTCAAGGTTGGACACTTGGGATTACTTTGAGCTTCATTGTACATTTCATCTCTGCATTTTGGAAAAGGAATAGACCAGGGTTTGCAACACTCTTTGGGATCCATGTGGCTCTATGTTTTGGTGGTGTGTTTCTCTCTGTGATTGGAATTTTACTGAAGTTTTATGTGTATCATTTCCCTTCTCCTTTCTTCTTAAATTAAAAAAATAAGTGATAAAGGTGGAATCCATTAGATTTGCAGTGCTCTACCTTGAAATTTTGTTTATTTTTCCATGTTTTCAACTCTCTGAAGAGGATTCTTGAATTCCTTTTTCCCTCTTCAACTCCTCACCGGTCTGATCTATCCATTTCATTCAATTTCAAAGCATCAAAACAATTTCTTTCCTTGCCCCATTCAACCCTCTACAAAACTGATCATTTCCCGGACCCAAAATCTGCCTTTCCCTTTGATTCCAACAAAAACCCCCAAAATAAAATCAAACTCTTTTACATATATACCTAGCCTAAAATCAGCCTTTATTTCAAATCATCTCAAGCCTCACTGATCATTTTTTGCTGAGATTGACCCGGAGAGAGCCCTCTCCTGATCTGGTAGGGCTAGCTACTAGATTAAGTGTGGTTTGATGTTACCCTAGACTCTACCTTTCTCAGCCTGAGGTAGATTTAGGCAATAACACATCCTAAATATTTGAATGATCATAATACTATACTTCCCTTGACTAAGGAATATCTCACCCATATTTTTCCACACTTCTAATACGAAGAAGTAATGCATCAAACCTAGATCCTTCATCTCAAACTCAAAGGTAAACTCCCTATTACACTAATCAATGATTTTTTTTTATCTTGTAAAAAACAAGTCAACATATAACAACAATATCACAGGCTCACCTTGAACAATCTTATAGTAAATATTCGAATCAACATCACTCTTGATGAAACCCGGACTCATCAGGTATCCATCAATCTAAGAATACCAAGCCGAAGATTCATTAATAAGTTCATACAAATCCTTCTTCACTCTATTGATGTGATACTCCTTCTCATATACCTGAAATCCCTGAGGTTTCTATATGTACACTTCTTCTTATCTCTCCATTGAGGAAATCATTTTTCACATCCATTGAATGCAATTTTCAATCCATAATAGAAGAAATAGAAATAATATTTCTAATAATATGTATTTGGAGACTAAATAAAATGTCTCTTCATAGTCCTCTCCCTCTTTCTAGGAGAACCCTCTTTCAAAGTGTTACACCATTTTTTGGTCATCTAACCTATTACTATTAGATGGACCTAAGTACATCATGTAAAACCAATTTTACCCTAAGTAAAATTTCTTTCACTACGAAAAATAACTTAGTAAACCACCTTTATTAAGTTGTTTATGGTCTAAACAGGGAACCCTGTGAGGAAATATTAAATAAATCTACATTTTTTTTATTTTCCTCAAGGAATAATTAGTTAAACAATAGTTTAGTTAATATTCCTAGTCATATTTAACCCAAAATAGGAAAACTAATTATATAAATTACTATCTATCTCATTATTTTCTAGGAATAATTATTTAAACCTTATTTAAATAATATTCCTTGTTAAATTTGACTAAACCATTCATTAATATTTAAATAAATCATTATTTATTTGATTATTACTCAACCACATCCTTAAAATAATAAATAAACCATTTATTTATTTATTATTTACAAATAAAGGGATTTGACCCAAGTCGAATTCTTTTTCCCTCCAACAAATATAATAAAATATTCCATAAAAGTTGGATCTTTATTTGGTTAATAATATTTTAATTATGCACCAATATCTAGACTAACTCAATATTTTTTTATAAATAGAAGGGTTTTTCCATTCATTCACTACCTTTTGTTGCCTAAAGATCACTCTAGATGCATACTTTTGGTCTGACTTTGATCCACCATCATTGTCATATTTTTCTATCTTTTTGCTTGTGAGATCCCTTTGAGTTCCATTTTTGTCTGGGTTTTCTACACCATCAAGAGAGAGGAATTTTAGATCTGAAGTGCCGAGGACTTACAAGAACCCATCCCATTGAGGATAACTCGTAACATCCTTCTATGTTTTCCTCCCACGTGCCATTAATACAAAATTCATTCAACATATTCTTTTATTGTCTATTAGATTCATGGAGAAACTCTTGTTTTTATTTACTGCTTAATGTCTTTTAATGCATAGACATAGATTTTTGCAGCATTTATCTCGGTCAACTAATTGCATATATAAAGATATTGGCATCCATATTTGATGTTAGGGCTATTTTTTATGCACAGCTAAAGTGGTATTTTTTCATACACTTGCGATTCAGATTCATACTAACAACTGGTGACTCGACATGGGTTTATGATTATGAAATCTGTCGTTTTTAGATGCCTACATATTCAGCGACTTCAAACTCTAGGATTTCTCTTCAGCTTCTTGTTTTTATTTTCTTGATATTTTTTTAACCTATAAAACCCTAAAACATTAAAAATTCAAACTTTTGTGTGTTTTCTGACCTATTACGCAGGTGATAGACATCAACTGCAGCTGAGATGATACATTCTGCTGAAACCTGCTCCCGAGAGTGCTGGAAGTGCAGATTGCACTTTTTGGGCCAAAATCTGCGACCTGAACCTCCAGCGCATAGAAAACACACCTAAATCTGCAACCTCTGTAAAAATAAGGTTAGAAACTATGACCTTAAGTTTTTGTAGGAGTTTTTCTAAAAGTTTTCTAGGTTTGTCTGGGCCTCTGTTCAGGTTTGTCTAACCTCTGTCTTAGCCTATTTTGGACTTGTACCTGTTATGTTATACTCATATAAGTGGGAAGCTAGACCTCTAGGGCTTTAGCACCCTCCATCATTTGTGGAAGAGTTTTAGCTGCTGCAGGTTATCTGAAATTTCAGAGTGTTCAACCTTTTTTCAGATATGATACCTCACCTTCATATCCACTTCATATTGGATATTTATCCATCCAAAACACCACATTTTAGTTTTTTTGGGGTTTTCCTCTAGGGTCCCCTACGCTTCCCTCCAGGTTGTAGCCTTTCACCACCTCATTTACAACAAATTTTCCTCTGATTTTTTGCTATTTGTCTGCACCTATTTCTAGCAGATCTGACCTTTAGATCCCTTTCCCTCTCGAACTTAGATCTATTAGCTATTTTTGTGTGTTTTGACTAGAATTTTTCCCACCTACAGACTACTTGCTGAGAGTCCCACCTCCTTGGGTTTAGATTATTACATTATTAGATATTTATTTTCTATTCTTTCAGTTTCATATAATGTTATCTCCAGGTTTATTTACAGTTATACAATACACTTTTTCTTTTCCACTACAAATGTCTGGGTTTAAAAATTAAAATTTACACACTTTACACACACACCCTAAGTGAAGAATAGCTTGGTTAACACCGCCAAGAAAATACTTTAAAAATTGAAATAAATTGATCCTGCGCCTCTCTGCCCTTGTTTCGACATTGTAACACTACAAGAAAAAAGGACATTACTGAGGGTCATGCTCAGACCTTTAAGGTCTGTCACCAATGTCACATATGGTGATGGTCCTTAAAAATGTGTCATTGTAAGTGTATATAGTGATGGTATTTTAAGGTTCATCACCAAAACCATTTTCAATGACACTTTTGGTGAGGGTCGTTAAAGGCCCATCACTAATTCTCTCTTTGGTGACACTTCTAGTGACAAAATTTTAATGACCCTCACCAATGCTATTTTTGTTACTTCTGGTGACTGTAAAATAGTGTTCGTCACCATTGATCATTCCAACGATTTTTTGATGACACTATATGCCTGCTAATATTTTTTTCCAAAAGATAATGATTTAAGGCCATTATTGTGGAGCATTTTTTATGATATTTCCAAGGCCGTAGTGGTTAGAATCAATCAATTTTTAAAGAAATAATTAGTGTGTATCATTTCCCTCAAGTAATCACTAATCAAAAAGAGTTTTCCTATGAGTCAACACATGATTCATATCTATTAAGTTTATTATCTATCAAATTCCCTTTAGATAAGATTCCACTAGTGTGTGTAGGAAATATATTATTTAATACATAATCAAGCTCTGACAATTCTATTAATGAGAAATACCTAACACTCCTCAACAATCCGGGCACGCCTTAAATTAATGATTTGTCACACACTAACATTTCTTAGCACCTTACATGTCTTGGAACATCTTTGTACCTAGAACATCTTGTCATGAAATTTACGCCCAAGCACATGGTGGCATACGCTAGAACAACATGGAACTCTCCTAGCATGTGTTGGCATGCATGTAGTCCCTAGCATGCCCTGGAACACCTTGGTTGAATGCATTGACATACATTAGCACTTGGAACACAATGTCACTTGGCATGTATTGGGACCTATTATTAGTGTGACTAGCATGCCCCTTTTGAGAAAGATAAATTCCAAACTTATTAATCCTCTTATGTGTTCATTTCCTTACATTTTAGCTTGGTTCTTCCTTTTGTTTCCTTGACACTTCTTGACACATATTGACATACCCTGGCACCCTCCACCTCCTTAGCACCTGACATGTATTGGCATATCTTGGCACTATTTGGAACATATAATTAGCACACCCTAGAACTCCCTAGCACACTTTGGCACTTCTTTACATGCCTTGATATTCCCTAGCATGCCTTATCAATGCTTAGCATACCTTGTCACTCCCTCCTTAGCATGACAGCTAGCACTCATTAACACTATTCCATGGCACACATTCCTCATATTCATTAACTTCCATGAATTTGACCTAGTGCTCCCTTAATATTTTGTCCTATTACTCCTTAACACTCCTAAATTAGCACTCTTCAACATGCCATTCCACTTCATAGCATGCATAACAGTCCCTAACACATATTGGCGATTGGCACGTGTTGGTGCTTGGAAAGTCTTAGCATGTATGGAACATGTTGAGATGCCTTGGTATGATTTGGCATGGTTTAATATTAAATTTATTTGAGATCAATTTTTGGAAAGTAGATGAGAAGCAACAAAGGAAGACTTGGCACTTAGAATGCACTAAGACTTTGCACTTGGCACCTATTAACACCTAGTGTCGATGTGCCTAGCATGCCCCTCTTAGAAAAGGTAAATTGATGACTAATTAACCGTCTTATGTTCTCATTTCCTTGTAGTTTAACCTGTTTCTCCCTTTTATTGCCTTGACAGTACTCCCTGGCACACATTGACACACCATTTCATATCTTGGCATACCTTATCACTTGGCACATCTTATCATGTTTGACATGCCTTCGCACTTTCTAACACATCTTAGCATTACCTAGAACGCCTTGGCACTCATGTCCTCACATCTAGCCTTTACATTTTTTCATGACTTGTAAACCCAATCAAGGCCTTGGCTACTGTAGTTCATGTGAAAAAATTGGCCTGCTTCAACTGCAACAACTTGACCAATTACACCTACTACAAGTAGATTGTGCCTTGTTCACATAAGAACTTCCTACAACTCATCTTATGCCACTCATGTCCATTCTCAACTTATCCCACTTAACTATTTACAAAGACAGGGATCACATGATCTAGCCATGGCCATAAAAAAACTAAGCAACATAGCTTACATAGCCAATATTTCACATGTATGTTCTAATCATATAAACAATAGAACATTAACTGAGAGTTTGCAGGAACCACAAGATTCACAAGGCACACAAGATATAAGCTGACACAAGGTGAGTGCCCCAAAACTTATACAAAAAAATGTACAATATGTAATTATCTAGAATAGTTTAAAACATGAGCATGTAGACAAAGTATGCCACATTTCATATCAAAAAAAATAAAATAAAGGAAAAACAATGTTGTTCCTAACACAAAGTGATTTCCCTTTTTCTAAAACTGTTATTTCAAGCCCCTTATAACAACCGTAGGCTTTCCTCCTATAAATCATATTCTAAACTTCTCCGAACACACTTCTTCCTTAGCACATTTGAATTTGCTAACACTCCCTTGCACAAACTCTTATTTTTTCCTTTCCATGCATTTTGACCTAGTTATCCCTTGATATGCCCCAACACTCCCTAATAGTCTAGTTCAGCATGCATTGACATTGTCCAACATGTGTTAGCATGCCTTTTGATTCCTTTGCATGCCCTGACCCTCCATAGCTATCATGCCCTCACAACTACCCTTACTTAATTTTCAACTTGGGAACCCAACCAAGCCCTCACATGACTACAAGAGCTTGACCAAGTTATAGTTACTACAACTAAACTATATTGTGGAATTGTGTAGCTTGGGAGGTACTCGACAAGCCTAGCGAGATGGATTTGTGTGAGTTTGGTCACAAAAGGCTTTGTGGGAATAGAAGCCAAGAAAAGGGATTTTGGACCCAAGACGGGGATTAAAATATAAAGGAAAATTAATATTTCCTAAGGTCTAAGTGGATAAAACCCGTAAGTTCTAGAGGGTTCCTTAGAGGTCTAGGAAAAAATATTTAAGGTGTCCTTAAGATGATGGAAAGGAGCTCATTTGGTCAAGGGGGCGAAGGGACATGTAGTCCTAAAGAGGCCATGATCATTACCATGTATAAAATTCATTAAGATTCCTCCCATGATCATTACCATGTATAACATTCATTAAGATGCCTCAGTATACTTTGGCATGGTTTAATATTAAAGTTATCTGAGATCAGTTATTGGAAACTAAAAGAGAAGTAACAGAGGATGATTTGGCACTTAGAATGCACTAACACTTGTAACTTGACACTCATTTCCACCTAGTGTTGGTGTGCATAGCATGCCCCTCTTGGAAAATGTAAAATGATGACTTATTAACCCTATGATGCGTTCATTTCCTTGTATTTTAAATTTTTTCTCCTTTTTGTTTCCTTGATATTCCCTGGCATGTATTATCACACCATTGCAGATATTGGCATGCCTTAGCACTTGACACATCTTAGCATATTTTACATGCCTTCGAACTATCTGGCACATGCTAGAATTCCCTAGCATGCCTTGGCACTCATGCCCTCACAAATATCCTTACATTTTTTCATGACTTGGGAACCAAATCAAGTCCTTAGCTACTACAGTTCATGTGACATTGGTCTGCTTCATCCGTAACAACTTGAACAATTGCACCTACTACAAGTAGATTGTGCCTTGTTCGCCTAAGAACTTCATATACCTCATCTTAGGCCAATCATGTCCAAGCTGAACTTTTCCCACTTAAGAACTTACCAAGACAAGGATCACATCTAGCCATGGCCATAAAAAAACTAAGAAAAATAGCTTACATAGGCAATATTTCACATGCATGTCTAGTTCATATAAACAGTAGAGCATTAAATGAGAGTTTTCAAGAACCACATGATACACAAGACACACAGGATATAGGCTGGCACAAGTCGAGTTCCCCAAAACTTATACATAATAATGTACAATATGGAATTGTCTAAAATAGTTTAAAACATGAGCATTCAGCCAAAGTGTGCCACATGTCATATAAAAATAATAGATAAAGGAAAAATAGTGTTGTTCACAACACAAAGTCTCCCTTTGTTTAAAATTGATTTTTCAAGCCCCTTATCACAATCGTAGGATAGCCTCTTACAAATCCTATTATGAGATTTTTCTAACACACTTCATCCTTGGCACAGTTGAATTCACTGAGACTCCCTGGAACACACTCTTATTTGTTCATTCCCATGCATTTTGACCTAGTTCTCCCTTGTGATAACTTGACACTCCTTAACACTCCTCAACATGCATTGACATTGTCTAGCATGTGTAAGCACGCCTTTTCATTCCTTGGAGTTCCCTAACCCTTCCTAGTTATCATGCCCTCACAACTACCCTTACTTAATTTTCAACTTGGGAACCCAACCAAGTCCTCGCTTGACTATAGGAGCTTGACCAAGTTACGATTACTACAACTAGACTATGTTGTTAAATTGTGTAGCTTGGGAGGTACTCCACAAGCCTAGTGAGATGGGTTTGTATGATTTTGACCACAAATTTTTTTGTGGAAAAATAACCCAAGAAAAGGGGTTTTGGACCCGAGATGAGGTTTAAAATCTAAAAGAAAATTAAACAGAAAAATGATATTTCCTAAGGTGTAAGTAGAAAAAATTCGTAATTTCTAGAGCATTCTTAAGAGGCCTAGCTAGGAAAATCTATTTAAGGAGGCCTTAGTATGAAGGCAAGAACATCAAATGAGAAGGAGCTCATTTTATCAAGGAGGATAGGAGAGATGTAGTCCTAAAATAGGTCTAGTTAGAGGTCTGAGTAAACGTTGCTAAGGGAGGCTCTGATCATCCACCAACAGTAAGATCATCATGTGAGGGTTCACAGGAATGTCACATACCTTAATGGGTTCAAGATAAGAAGTAGGATGGAATAATTTTGGTTCTCTTAGGGTATATAAAGTTGAAGAGAGGCGAATCATGAGAATTTGGGCATGTGATTTTAGTGGTGTTTTTGTGTGAAGTCCGCATTAAATTTTGAAATAGTAGAGAGGGTTGAGACGCTACCTTGTGATGGTTACTAGGTTGCGAGGTATGTGATAAACAACATCACAAATGGAGGGTATTCTCTATAATTTAGGGCCAGAACTGAAGTAGTTATAGGTGTAATATTGATTGAAGTAACCATAGTTTGAGGGTCATATGGATCTAGAGTTCAGGTCAAGATTTAGTCAAAGAAATGACCGGAATCTATGGATCCATATGATCTAGGCTGAGTCTCTTATGGAGGAAATATTTTTATTTTTTTCTATGGGTGGATATGGTTTGTTCTAAAGAAATTAGAATAGAAGTATAATTCCCTATTTAGGGAGGTTTCCTAGCATGTTTAATCCGTAAGGTATGTCATTAATACTATGAAAAATTTGCATAGAAGAAGAGGGGTTGTGACCCTTAGAAAGAGGTTTATGTTTGCAATATGTACCCCAAATTTGGAAGATGGTTTGCAGAAGTATGTGTGGAGATAGAAAATCGAAAGGAAGGTGGAACCTGAGTAGAATATGGAGCAGAATAAATGTGCCATATGAGGAATGGATTGGCATGAAGAGGAGTTGATTTTGTTGGACTTTCCATAGAGTTTTGGATAGAGATCTGAAGAAGCCTATAAATAGTTAGTTAATGGACTGCTAATGGATGTTTTATGACCCTAGTTCAGTCATCTAAATTTTTTTAAAAGGATAATAAGCTGAGTACTTCATATTTTTTCATAGATTGGACAACAAAAAGTTGGCACAAAAGAATAGTGATTTTGAGAGGACTCAAACCACTATTAGGTCGCATATTTTAAGAGCCCTAGATGAGGGCAGTGTTGTGGGCACTAGATCAATAAAAAAATTTACTGTGGTTGGGAAAATTTATGGTAGTCCAAGTAAAATTGGAGTGTTGTTAGGTGACTATCAAATAAGAGATTTAAGTCCTGTACTTTTGAAGGAAAACAAGATTGGTAGAAGGGTAGGTGTATTTTGGCCTAAGGACGTGTATAATTTGAAGGACTAAAGTAGCAGTCAAGTGGGCTAGCCAACTAGCCCTAGTTCACTGTATTGTAGTATTGCGTCATTGAGAAGAAGGGAAACCTCCATATCCCTAGACTTGTCATCTTGGAGCAGCAGTATAGCAAAAGTGGGCAAACCAAAGAGTTGTTCACAATAGAGTTGTGAACAACTAATCAAACTTTATGTGTTGCAAACCTTAAAGGAAAAAAGAGGTAGATAGAGGGAAATTTTTTTGAGCCGAGTTCAGTAACATAAAGTAGTTTAGTTCATTGATAGAGGATTATTGAGGAGTTTCATAACGGGAGGAAAGAGGACCTGACATATGTGTTTAAGACATGTGGATTGAAAGGGCTATGTGTGTCCACCATAAAAAATTGAGTCAAGTGTTGTCTTGTTGAACGTATATTGGTTGTCAAAGGACTAACACCAAGCCCTAGTTGTATTCCTTGTATCAGTGTGATTGTAAAGTGCCATCATCCCTGGTACAAGAGCTATAGCCTATTCTATTACATTTTGTAATTTAACGAAGAAAGTTTTGAAAAAGTTGAAAATTTTCATGTGCACTAATTGATTCCCTAATGTGTGTAGATTTCATTGTGAAAGTTGATGTGTTGTGGAACTTGAATGTGTTTGCATCAAAGGTTCTAAGACCAAACCCAAATTATCATGTGTCGTGGAAATTCAACATATGCCTTGTTCACCTAAGAACTACATGTAACTCATATTAGAATACTCATGTCCAATCTCAGTTGATCCCACTTAACAAGCTACCAAGACAAGGCTCGTCACATACAACTGTGGTCATAAAATAACTAAGAAACATAGTTTACATCTTGACATGTCATAACACCTGACATGTCTTAAATGCCTTGGAATTATGTGGCATGTGTTAGCATCCCCTACATTCCTTGACATGATTTTACACTCCCTAACACACTGTAGAACTTCATGACACACCTTGGTAGTTTAACATACGTTGGCATTTCCTAGCATATAACCTTGTTTCTCCCTCCTTAATGCACCTAGAACTCATTGACACTCCATATCACACACTCTTATTCGTTCATTTCCATGCATTTTGATCTAGAGCTTCCTTGTCTTTACCTAACACTCCCTAACACTCCCTTGCATGCATTGTCACAACCTAACACCTGGCACATCTTGGCATGCCACCCTATCACTATGGAATTCATTGGCACTACCTAGCATACCTTTTCACTCTCTCCTTAGCACACCTAGAGCTCATTGAAAATCCTAGTCACAAACTCGTATTCATTCATTTTCATGCATTTTTACCAAGTTCTCCCTTGTGTTTCCATATCGTTCCTTAACACTCCTTGGCACATGTTGGTACACCCTAACACCTAGGACATCTTGGCATGTCGCCCTGGCCTCTAGCATGCCTTAACACTTCTTAGCATACACTGTCAATCCCTCCTTAGCACACCTAGAAGTCACTGACACTTCCAATAAAAAACTCTTATTTGTTCATTTCCATGCATTTTGATGTATTGTTCCCTTGTTTTTACCTGGCATTCCTATTTAACACTTCCTTGCATGCATTGGTACATCTTGGCTGCATCCCACCCTAGCACTCTATCATTCCTTATTACTGCCAAGCATGCCTTGTCACTCCTCCTTATCGCACATGGAACTCGTTGAAACTCCTTGTCACATACTATTATTCATTCATATCCATGAATTATGACATAGTGCTACCTTGTGTTTCTCTAGCACTCCAAAACACTCCTTCGCACACATTGGAACACCATGGAACTTGGCACAACTTGGCATTCTTTCCTAGCACTCTATCATGCCTTGGAATTACCTAACATTCCTTTTCACTTCCTCCTTAGCACACCTAAAACTTGCTAACACTCCCTCCTTAACACATGGCATGTCTTGCCATGCCTAGCATGCCTTGGCACTATCTGGCACATATTAGCACACCATGACACTTCTTGAATTTCCATAGCATTCCCTAGTATTCCTTCACTCCCCCATTGCCACGCCTGAAACTCGCTGACACCCCCAACACACCCTCTTATTCATTCATTTGCATTCTTTTTGACTCGATGATTTATGTTTTATGGGGTGGATGTCTATAAAGAGTTCCTTTAAGAGCATAAAAAATTATCTCACCATTACTGACATAAGTAATTGAGAGATTTTACTTGGATGACATTAGGAAACTACACAATAGATTTTAAGAATGGCATTTTTATGGTTTTTTTTTTATGGTCTGAGAATGGTAAGAATTGAGTGGTCAATAAGGTGTGTGAATGCTTAGAATACCTTCTCACTCCCTGCATGGCATGACAACTATCACTCATTGCCACTCCCTGACACACCCCAATATTCATTCACTTCCATTTATTTTTACCTAGTGCTCCCTTCTATTTTCCTAGTACTACCTAACACTCCTCAACATGCATTGGCACTCTCTTACCATCAACATGCATTAGCACTCAATTATTCAATCCTTAATTTGGAGCCTTAACATTGTATTTTAGAAGTTATATTCCAATGATAACAAGTGCAAAATCTAATGATGCTCTTCCAACTTGCATGTATTGTACCAATTAAAGTATTGTTGTCCAAGTTAAGATAAAATAAGCTACTCATATTTCCAGGTGAAGCTGGAACAGTTCCTGTGAGGTAGTTAGCTAAGAGAGACATTACCGAAAGGTTTTTCATTAACCCAATCTCTGGAGGGATTTTTCCTTTCAATAAATTCTCTGAAAAATGTACTATCAAATAATAAATATTCTTGCATTACCAGGTGTCATGTAACCTATGGAGCCTCTCAGTGTGGTTGAAAGCGTGCTTCTGCGAAGCTGTGGATCGATTAACTGTGCAATTCCAAAATCATTGATGTGTGCCTATGGTGATAAATTCGACACATGGAGCCTTTTGAGCTAGGCATTTATTTTTCTAAAAAATTGTTTGGGGTGTCACTGAGTTGGTGGAATTCCCAAATTCATGAAATTGTAAATGTAGGAGCTTTGTTTCTTTTATTATACAGGCTAAGGTTTTCAAGGAAAATATAGGGTTTGTAGGGTCTTAGGGGAAAAGAAGAATCAATTTATAGCTCTTTGATATACTGAAGAGTATGGATTATATGAGTAGTTGATATGGATTATATGAAATTGAATCCACCTTGAGATGGAGGTTTTTATGACTCTTGAAGCCTCATCCTTCTTCCTGTTCATGAATTTTTTTTATTAGTTATCCCTTGGATAAGAACCACCATTTTCATAAATTCCTATGACTCTTGACTCTTCAACAATTTTCCCATGTAGTTGTGCCCAAATTACATAATTGTGCCCATTAAAATTTATAAGATCTATCCTGAAACTCATAATTTTGACCTACTGATTTGATCCTAGACTTAGTTTTCAATCATAAACCTAGAACCATTCCACTAAAAACATATGACTTTTTAAGAGCATCTACAAATTTCATAAGACTTGTAGGCAACATTCTACATCTCAAACCATTATCTTTAATAACATGTTGGAGAATCGAGGGATTTTATATATTAGAAAACTTATATTCTAAAATAGAGGTGGTGTCTACATACATTGTTACAAAACCTAAGAACAACCAAACATAGTTCAACATACTAAGAAGTGTAAGAAACTAAATTATTTCCATACACAACACATATAATATGTTGCTCACCATATAATAAATACACCCATAAGACTATATTTTTTAGCACCAATATCTAACCAACACAATCCATACCTTGCTTAACATAAAATGAATTCTCTACATGCACTACCTATTTTGGGTTGATTGATCAATTAACTAGATGATCACTGAGTTAGACTGAAGTCCCACTACACAACTGATCTTCCACTAGTTCCTCCAAAATTTAGAAGAAGTTTAACTGAAAGCAACTTGAAATAACTGATCTTGATTGCTACAAATTAGCAATCACACATGCTTAACTGAACTCCAACTCGTTTAACTCAAATTAACTAAGCTAAATTATTGACAAGATCCATGTCACCTCAATTAACTGCCTCCAAGTTGTCTGTTGATGTGGAAATTCAATTTTTCTCAATTTACCAAGGCAAAGTCAAATTGAGATTTTCTTGCTGCATTATTCAATAGTGGGAATTTTCCTACATTATATAATGTTTTCCCTCAACCAAGTATGGTAACGAATGTGTTTTTTTTTTTTTTGATCACTTCCTTTGGATGGGAATTTCGGCGCCCTATAAGAAGACTGTTGAAACAAAGTCCACTCATAAGCTCTTCTTCGAGCATACTTTGGTTCATTTTGGGTTGTCAACGACCATATTGCTTGATAGGGGTAGTAGGTTCCTCAGTATTTGCTAGTTTAACCTATGTTCCATGACAAACATCAAGCTTGAGAAAATCCATGACTGCCTTCCATCCTTAGATTGATAACTAAAAAGTACCCGATATGATTATTGTAGATGTCCTTAGAGTATACAATTGTGAGGATCAACATATGCATGTTGAAATCCTTCCATATTTTCAACATAAATCTTACATAACTCTTCATATTTTTATTTCCCACAAGCCTTTTCAAGTGTGCTTGGGGTCCCAAAAAATTGACACAAATTGATGTAGCTATATTCATGGAATAACACATGAATATACCTCCCAAAATTGGAATGAGGTAAGCAATGAAACCAATTTTAAGGAATGTATGTAACAAATTCAATAACGATTTCATGATATTTTATAGAAATTTTTGAAATCCAAGTACAAGTAGATACACAATCCATTAGGATCCACATAAGTTTCAGGTTGGTGACGAGTTATGGTTGGACTTGCATAAAGAGCAATTGAAAAACTCCTAGAAGAAGCTCATACCATTTTGATACGAGCATTACACCATCACCAAGGCTATGGGTGAGAATTATTTTGAGGATAGTCATAGGATGATTTATATTACTTCAAATGTATATGTTGGGATGATTTATGCTTGATGGGGTGCATGTCTAGAAAGAGTTCATTTGAGAGAATGAAAAATATGATCGCACGATTACTTACATAAGTAATTGTGATATCTACCCGAATGATATGAGGTAACTACATAAGAGATTTTAAAAGTGACATTTTTAAGGTTTTTTTATATCAAGGTATGTGGATCATTATCTTTTTCTTCCAAACCATTTACATTAGGGGAATATTGAGGTCTAAAATGGGCCTCCTAAGGAAATTATAAAATAATAGTGCAAATAATAAAATAACATTTGATTACATCATCAAATTTTGGAGGGAAAAAAGAAAAAAACTACTTTTTAAACTCGTATTTTCAACTTATCTATCAAAGTGTTTACTCAAATTTCGAGTAGGAGTACTCATTGGATGCAAAATTTAATTCCTCATCCAAGGAGTACCCTTGCTGCATACTTTTGATGGATCCTATTACACGAAAATTGATAAATACATGAAAAACGTGATTGCAATCATGTTTTTTCATGTATTTCTAATTTTTCATGTAGGAGGGTCCATCAAAAGTATGCAACATGGGTACTCCTTGGATAAGGAATTAAATTTTTCATCCAACGAGTACTCCCACTCGAAATTTGAGTAAAAACTTAGGGAGATATGTTGAAAATACGAGTTGAAAAAGTAGTTTTATTATTTTATTATATTTTAATATTTTTACCCTTTTAATTAAAAAATGGTGAATCACCTCCCATGGTTGACATCATCATCTTGAATCCTATTGGTTCTTATAAATTTTATTTTGGTTGTACATTTTTCTTAGGAGGCCCATTTTAGACCTCAAAATTCCCCTAATGCATATGACTAAATTTTTTAAATAGTACACCACTCTAATATTATTTCTCTTACATGCTCCTGGGTTATAATTCAAAGAATCATAGGTACTAAAATTCATGAAAATAATTTTTTTTTGCTCTAAACAACTAAAAATCCCAAGTGTGCTACTCTTAATATTCAAACTCACACTATTGTTAAGACTACTTCCTCTAATTGTTATCGTTCATCCATAAGTAAGCTGACTATGAAGTGGACTTGAACCATTATTAACATGCTAGTGTAGTGTTAACTATTTGTATTTAAGAAGAATAAGGGGAGGGGTTGGTATAAGGCCAACTTTGCTATTTTCTAGTGCCATGCCCACTACTAGTGTAATATCCCAAAATAGGGATATTCTACAACAATGAGAATATCTTAAGATATTATAAAGTTAGAGCTTTAGTAACCTAAGCACGTAGCAGTGTAAATCAGCTCATAAGATGTACAGTAACATTTACTCAGCAAAATAATGATCAACAGCAAGAATATGGCCTATACACTCCTTCCAAAGTGGGGAAATGCAGAAATATAGGGCATAAAACGAATCTCTTCAGAAAATAACACTATATCTCTGAGAAATGGGACTTGGATCCCTTATAATATACAATATATAGCTCACATCCATAATTGGAGAAAAAACAAATGCTTCTAGCCAAGTTAAACAGGTCTCCCCAAACCATATGACTCAAATAGGTCCAAACCCCATAGCTTTACTCATGTAGAAAGGACTGAAGAATTTACACCATTATTTTATTAAGGGTTTATGCAGAAAATAATGATAAATATTATATCTGGAGTACAAGCATCCAGTCGCTGAGAAAATGGAGATTCCTTCCCCTTTATACACAATAAGAATAACCCGACAAGGGTTTCAAGAAAATACAATGTATAAAAGAGCATATCTACAGATCTAGATATGGAAAACACGGTTATAATACAGCTCTATATAAATATAGTTGAAATATACAAAGAACATAAGAATGATGCTATACAAAGCCTTCCGGGAGAAGGGTTGGCCCTCCCTCCAAGGAACTAGCTCAGGATCAAGGGTTTTGACCCTGCTACTGCAACTCTGGGAAACATAACGCAGTTTTTGAAAATGACGGAATATTATATGATGTATAAAGATTTGGCAACATGCCAATATGTACAATATGCTCATTAACATCCTATACAGATCTTGCAAAGAAAGGGGAGCTCCGTCCTATGAAAGATAAGCTCAGAAGTTGGTGTTGTAAGTCTTCCACTGCAACACCCTACAACACAATGTTCCCTGCTATCAGGATAATGTTCTAGATGAAGTAGAATGCTTGGCCTCAAGCCTGGATGTGGAAAAATAAAGAACAATGCTTCTCCAAGAGATCTCTCACGGAAGGAGAAGGAATCCCTAAGCAGGAATGCCTTGTGCTAAACAACACAGCATGCTCAACTCAATAGTTGAAGAATGCTCAATAGTATAAGTAGACCAAAATCAATAATCCATAAGCTAACATCAAATGTCTACTATCTTCCTCCTTATAAGTTTTGTGAGCCTCGTTACCATGGGTCCCACCCATTAGGGTTTCCAACACCACATGATCACTTTCCCTCCAAAACTGCGTTGTAGCTCCATCAAGGCTACTCCTCCATACTGCGCTGTTGACTTAGTCAACTTGACTGAATCAACATGATTCTCTTCCTATTCATACATGTAAAGTGCAAAATCCAGCCACTAGGATGTCCTCTTTTCATACCAAGAGGGATTTTATGCTAGTACAAGATAAGTATGGGTCTCTTTCCCCCATTTATTCACCTACTAAGTGCAAGAATCAAAATTTAATATTCCTATTAGCTGCATGTTAATTTTAGGAATATTAAAACTAGGTTCTCATCCTCTGTTGGACTTAGGATATGGTTTCCCATTAGTTCATTTTATTCCTTCTCATTCGTAATCTCATCCTACATTTCATCCAACCTGCTACTTTGTAATCACATATCTCTCGTAACCTCACTCTAGTGTGTTCATTAGAACTCATTGAGGTGCATTGACTAACACTCTTTATTGAGCTATATTTTATCATCAATCCTTTGTTTCACAACCATCCACTCACCAACTCACCTTTCCCACTGAAATTCTCCAACTCTCTCATCTTCACTTCACCACTCTCTTCCTAGTTAATCTACTTTTGCAAATCCTCATTTCCTTCTTCATATGCTCACATCAAGTTCAACCACCACTCATTAGTTATCTCTACTTCCTCAAAACTTATTCAACTTTGTTTTTAGCTTTTGTGTCCTTCATAGCCATTTAGTCCTTTGAACTCTCATTTTTTCCAACCCCATTGTAACCCATTACCTAATGCAAAGTTTTACACCACCATACCATAATAAAAAATCTGGTAGGAAACAACTTTTCTTGATCCTTGTATAGTTTGTGTTCAATAATGTCTCTCAAAACCCCTTTTCCTTAGCTTTTGAGTAAAAATAGTTCATGGGATTTTTGTTTTTCGAATCTCAATTTTTTTCGTTTCCCTCGTCTATTTCCCCCGCGTTGTAGGGTTTGTCTAACGAAGGAGGAGGAAGGGCATCCATGTTGTCCCAAATTTGATTTGATACACTTGGTTGAACTCAAGAAATTGGATTCCCCATGCCTCCAATCATGGTGATTTCTGATTGCTACAGAAAGCTCCATTCGCTCCATTACACCGAGGGGTTCAAGTGGGCTTATCAGAAGAGGCGTGGATGGCCACGACCACGATCACTTCCTACGAGATGAACTACCTGGTTTTTCGTTACCTCCATGAATCAGGTAAGAGTTTGTATTCAACCCATTTTGGTGAAACTATTTATTTTATATGAACATCGCATGTAAAAAAAATTTTCAAGGCAATTGTTTGAAGCTTTCCATGTAAGTGCCAAAGCTTTCAAAATTTAGGGTAATGGCAGACTTAGTATGCTTCGTACTCTTCTCTGTAATATTCGAAGCCTTTCCGCACTGGTGAAAGAGTTGTGTATATCATGTAACCAAAAATGTTTCGTAGCTTAACGTGGAAGTGGAGGACTTGAGCAAATTTGAAGCATAAATCACAACAAAGACATAAATATATATCAAACCCTAAGTGGAATTGAAGGCATTATATCATGGTTGTAATCCTAGAAGGAAAAATTCATAGTTTCGTAGCATTGATTAAAATTCTTGCGTGCTAAATATTTTGATTCGACCTTGAGTACAATTGTGGCAAGTGTAATATTGTCAAAATTTCTTTAAGCTTTTCATCAAACATTTCACCAAGGAAATCCCTCTTTTATATTTATCGAAACCCTATAAATAGTTTTATATATTTGAAAATATTTTTCGGGACCACTGTTGAAAACTTGGTCGGGGTAACTAGGTTAGAGTACTCTCGGATTTGCAAAAAGTTTGTCGAAAACTGTCAATAAAAAATTTATAGCATACGCAAATTTCACCCAAAAGAATATTGTACTCTCCTACTTTGCAAAAAACTTGTCAAAACCTTGCACATTTTTGTTTTAAATGTACACATAATTTCACCCAAAAATTTTTACCAGGTTCCTGTGGAGTCAATTTTTCTGAGTCTGAACACCAACTTTGCGAGTTAGCATTGAGTTTTCAAAACCAAAACTGCTTGTCGAGTTTTTTCCAAGTCAAAATTTCTCTGAGTCTGGACTCGAAGTTAGGCTCAGGTGTTGTTGCTGACTGTTTCTCAAGTCACTTTTTCCAAGTTTTTGACTTGGCCCCCCATGCCTGACAGTGAGTAGGGTATGATTGGGGTCCTGGTAACAGTTTGCAATGTGCACTATGGCAACTCTTCTATGATTAGCACAAAAATAGGGAAATGTAAAATGGGATCAAGCCTTCTAACAATGTTCATTTAAAACTTTATTTCTTATCCATGAGTATGATTGTCTTTTGTCGGCTGTGTAATTTTGCTCTAGAGTTATGGGATATCATGATGTTACATAACTGTTTCAATCTTCTATTGTAGTATTGATTGCACCAATAGTAGTGATAGAAAAGGTTTGACATAAAAAACTGCTAACATCACACAGTCACACAAGCATAGATCCACCTTAGCACAGGATTTATTGAGTGTTGAGAGATTTGTGTGTAGAGTTTTTCTCTCCCCTGGTGTGCAATAGATCTGGGGTTGAGATGGATCAATGCTAGTAAAATAAATCTCTCTGGTTGGATTGATTGAAATTACTCTTGAAAAATATTTGTATCACTAAAAATATTTATTTAGTCTTCTTAATAGTTTATGCATTGTGGAAACTTCTCAAAGAGTAGCAGGGAAAAAAGGAAATATAGAATTAGTTCATATTTTGGGTGAATTTGGATTAAATAAAATCTGTGTTACAACAAGTTTTCGACATAAAGGGATGAGATTCTGAAACAGCAGACAAATCCCTTCAAACTTTCAACAAACGAGTGGATGGAGAAAATAAATTAGTATTAAGTGAACAACTAGAAATGACACAAAAAATGATAGTGCTAGTGCTGTAAATATTCAAAGCATCAGACTTACTGTTGTAATTCAAAATCTTCTCGATGAGATCAACATGAGTCATCAACATACACCTACATTAGTATCTCACCAACCCTAATGCATCAAGAGCGTCCCTAAGCAATAGATTAAAAATACAGTGAATAAACAAGCAGATTGTAATGAAAAACAGATATTTTCCAATAGGGCTTTAGACTGCAATAGAGCTACCAATGATGCAGCGATAAGATTCATGCCACCCAACACAAACATAGATTACTTAAAATCATGAAATGGTGAACAAGAATCATCTTACTGGCTATTTATTCAAATTCTCATGGGGTATTCATTCCAACAAAACTGTAGAAACAATGATTATCAATTTTTAAAATAAAAGCATTCCAAAGTTTTGCAGACATTGCTAAAATTAACTGAATTCAAGGCTGTAGAAAAATCATGATTGCTAACAAACCCTTCAATTCAATTACCTTAGTAAAAGATCAAATGGTGTGCATTCAACATGCTAAAATTAACGACTTTGAATAACTATATCAACATATTTACAAACCTTTCATTCATGTAAAAGCACAACCTGCCTCTCTATCAGTTGAACAAAGGCCTATGATCATACAACACAGTCCAACACGGTACTGGAATATGCTATTTATATATTCACATGTATAATATTCACAAACCATCCATAGATATGACAATAATTTAAAATATTACAGCACAGTCCAACATGGTACTGGACTATGCTATTTATATATTCACATGTATAATATTCACAAACCATCCATAGATATGAAAATAATTTCAAATATTAGGAAAATGTTCGCACAATAACCATTAACTTATGACTAATTTGTCTCCATCACAAGAACAATGATTGTTGAGTCTCAAAAGTGTTCTCCATATTCATACATATTTCCAATATGTCATAACCATTTAGCTCTTATTTCATAGCCATTTGACTTAAAACCCTACATCAAGTAACCATTTTCATAAATATATGGGTTAGGATCCTTGTTTTCCAAAGTTATTTATTTTATGTATTTTAAGTGAATTTATGATTAGAAACTAGAAAATTAACATAGTTTCATATATCTATATATGTGTTATGAATTTTGTGACATGTGTAGGTCAAAAGGAGACTTCTAGAAGATCCTTATGTGGCACTCTAAAGCCAAATTCGAATTTGGTTGGAGAAGATTATGAGATCAAGAGGATATCTGTCTCACTTCTTTGTTGTATTGAAACTCTAAGAGGATATGTGTCTCATTCCTCAAGTTGTGTTGAAACTCTAGAAAGACATGTGTCTTATCATTTCCTATTTTGATTATAACTCTAGAGATGGAGGGAGAGATTCATGGACTCTCATTAATGAGATGACTCCTCATATTTTGTATAAATAGGAGAAGCTTTCTCCTATCATAGGTAATGAGGAAGTAATGAGGAGATAATGAGGAAGTAATGAAAAGGTAGTATAGAAGTCCTTTGTAACAAAGTTCAAGATGGAATGGGATGTAGATTTGTGAGTTCTTTTTAATAGAGAAATTTAGTTCTTTGATGTTGTTTTGATTACAACTTTAAGGAGTTGAAGGACTTCACCAAATTGGTAGCAGAGGGCCCCTGCTATCCAAGGAGGCTTTTACATGTTTTCTAGATAAGTTGCTTTCAATTTTGTTTTGTCATATTTCCTTACTTAGATTTCTTTCTAAAATCATAGCTTTTAGCATAATTTTTCATGGCAGCCCGGGCATTTCCACATAGTTTTATAATGACTAATGACATGGAATCCATCTTGTCCTTCTGCTAATTTACTTTTCTTAGTTTTTGTTTAATTCTAGCACTATTTGTTTATTTCAGTCTTGCACATTTGCTTTAGTAGTTAGATTTAGATATTAAGCTGCTCATGTTATTTTCAGTTACCTCCGAAAGCCATAGCTGGACTAATGGCGAGGGATTGAAGTATGAGTGTGTAGTTTGATATTAGTTTACTTTTGTGCAAGTTAGATATATTAAATTGCTCATGTCATTTTTAGTTACCTCCGAAAGCCATAGCTGGACTAATGGCGAGGGATTGAAGTATGAGTGTGTAGTTTGATATTAGTTTACTTTTCTGCAAGTTAGATATATTAAATTGCTCATGTCATTTTCAGTTACCTCCGAAAGCCATAGCTGGACTAATGGTGAGGGATTGAAGTATGAGTGTGTAGTTTGATATTAGTTTACTTTTCTGCAAGTTAGATATATTAAATTGCTCAAGTCATTTTTAGTTACCTCCGAAAACCATAGCTGGACTAATGGTGAGGGATTGAAATATGAGTGTGTAGTTTAATATTAGTTTCTTTTTCTGCAAATTAGATATCAGATTGCTCAAGTTGTTTATGATTACCTCCGAAAGCCATAGCTAGACTAATGGTGAGGGGTTAGAATATGAGTTGATGTAATTTGATTTTAGTTTTACTTTACTTGCAATCTTTTCTTTGAGTACAGTTTCTTTTGTGTTTAGACAGCAGCAAGGATAATGAGTTTCATGATCAATAGTTCACTGTTTGCTTGATTAGAATAGTGATGCAATTTTCATTTCCTTTTAGGAATTAATTTTTTCATTGTGTGTTTTAAAATTCTTTTGAAGTTTAGAAAACCATTAGAAGGACATCATTGTCTTGAATATTTTTCTCCATACTTGTCTTTTAGAATTTCATAAAAATCCAAAAATGACAAAAAGTAAGAGATAGGTTATCTTGCACATATAGTGCGCCACACTTCGTCAGCTTACGAATCCCTGGTTGATAATTTATGTTAGCAATTTAGGACACACTAAATTGACCAAACATTTTGGCGCCGTTGCCGGGGAAGTGTAACTAGGTACCCTTATTTCTTACATCTAAAAAAAAAAATTAATAATTCTTGAGTATGCTCTCCTCCTGCACTTTGTGTCATCTGGAGGATCAGAAAAAGGATTGTTATGTAAAAAAAAAATTAATAATTCTTGAGTATGCTCTCCTCCTGCACTTTGTGTCATCTGGAGGATAAAAAAAAAAATTGTTATATGAAAAAGAAAAAAAAAAGAGAGACAATAAAACTTCATCATTTCAATTGATTCAACAATTTAAAAAAAAAGAAGTTGTTTTCATGAAAAACTTTGATTTCAATAAATTGTTTTGTTTAATGAATATATATGTGTATTTTTAAATTTTTGAAAATATAACATACATAATTTTATTAAACAAATCAATTAAAAAAAAAATTGAAAATAAAAAAAAATATAAAAAAATATTTAATTGTTTTGTTACTAAGATATATATGTATATTTTTAAAATTTTTGAAAATATATATATAATTTTAATAACAAATCATTTAAAAAACAAAAAAAGAAAAAAAAAATTCAATAAATTGTTTTGTTTAGTAAATTACATATGTATATTTTTAATTTTTCAAAATACAACATGTGTAATTTTATTAACAAAACAAATAAAAAAAAAAATCATTTTGTTTAGTAAAATATACATGTGTATTTTTAATTTAAAATATATATATATATATATATATATATATATATATATATATAACATGTAATTTTATTAACAAAAAAAATTAAAAAAAAATCAAAATAAATCAACAGATGCCATAACATCGCCCATGACACAATCCACAAGCATTCCTCACAGCTTCACGTGCTGCATCCTGCCACGATCTTATACAAATTTTTGTTTTGTCTTCCCTCTATTTTCAAATGCCGCTTCTGGTGTTTCCTCGAGCTTTCGCTGATTCACAGAGGGCGTGAGAATGAAGCTGTGAGGCATAGAAGCAGGTTCAGAAATGTGAAAACAGGTCAAAGTTTACATATTTACATGGATAAAGAACCGATGCAGCGACAATAAGAAAAGCAGAGAAAATTTTTCCAACACAAAAGCACCCAACCACCTTCCGAGCTTTACCCTCTGAGTCAATCTTGCAAAGTCCTGCCCATTCATCCAACTTCTTTGCGCTAGGAACAGAAATCAAGTTCACATTGTTCTCAGCACACAATGATTGACTAATTCAGGTTGGCTGCAATTCTTTGCAAGAACACACAACTGCGTTGCCTGTTTCTCAATAGCTTTGGCACCTTCATGAAGACCTCTAGCAAGACCATCATGGACCAATGATTTTTTTTTCAATACAAGCTACAAAACAGTCAAGATGTCCATAGGTTCTCCCAATACATCAACGCTGAAAGAAATTGATTTTGTTACAGCATCTCCAGAAACGCAACTGTTTTTGACACATGAATTTGAAACGCATTTTATGAACGATTGAGGATGAATTTTGAAAAACTGAGACATGGGTTTTTTCGCCAACGTGGTCAATTAGATAACCGAAAAATCGTTTTACGAAATTCGTGGCGGTCTAGGAGACTTTCTCGGTTCTTTGAAGCCCATTTTTGCCTACCGCGTGAGGAAAAACGATTTTTTCTGAGTGAAGAATTTGAAAACGGCACTCTGCATTGATAATTCGGTTTCCTGATCTCTAAGAAGAAGAATCCAAGTTGAAATCAAATTCTATTGAAGCCAATCAACCAACCTAGCGGCACCTTTCATGCTTGTCTGCTAAATCACATAATCATGCACTACTCCAAAAAATGACAATTTTTTCATTCGCACAGAGCACAGTTAATGGCCTTGGAGAAACTATTATCTGATAGAAATAGTGAAGATGATTTTCCTAAAAAGATAGCATTACAGCTCAATGATACATAACCTTCACTTGCGGTACCTAAGTTAATGCGGATGCTGGTAGAATGGAGCAGAGCGTGGGAAATTGTGAAGAAAGTATTTTCCTTTACAAATCACACAGTTTATAGTGAATATTTGGAGAAAATACCTGTGGAGCTGTTAGGAAGCGTTCTGCCACGACATTTACAAATCATATACGATATAAACTATTTCTTCTTGGAGGATTTGAGAAAACGTATGGGGACATGGCCTATGTTTATTGTTTGCTTATTGTGCTCATTTTTTTATTTTTTTTAACTTGGAGACATTATGGAGATGGCATTTGCAGAGCGTTATGTTCTTTTAATAATGGCATTCATGTTTTAGTTTTTATTTTATTTTTAATTTTTTTATTTAATAAATTGTTTTGTTTAAATTATATATGTATATATATTTTTTTAAATGTAACATATATAATATTTAAAAAAAAAATTGTATTTTTCAAGTTTGTTATTTAAAAAAAAAAAAAAAAAATTGCATTTCTCTTTTTCAATTTTGTTATTAAAAATAAATAAATAAATTGCAATTCTCTTTTTCAATTTTGTTTTGATTATTATAAAAAAAAAAAAAAAAAAAAAAATTGAATCAATGAAATGAATAAGTTATTTGTTCGTTTTTCTGAAGGTATTGATTAATTTTGGACTGATGATGAAGGATGAATGGCTAACTTTTTATTTAAGATTTTTAGCTACAGAAACCGTCGACATTCTGCAGCTAAAGTCCAATTCCGTAGCTAAAGTCCAATTCTGCCGCTGTTCTCCAATTCCGCAGCGAAAGTCCATTTCCGCAGTTGTTCTCCAATTCCGCAGCTGAAAAACCTCATTGCTCAAATCAGCCTAACTTTCTCATACAAAATCAGATTTTGATGATTTAAGTATCGTTGGAAAAGTATCAACAAGATCTACACAATGAGAAATCCATCATTAGAGTTTGAAATGGTAAATAATGAAATAAATTGCTGAAAAGAAGCTACATTCAACTTGAGGCACTAATTCCAAAACAGGTATAAATACTTTTGATTTTTCCTTTGAGAACTTGTTTCATTAATACAAATTCTTAGTTTTGTGTGTAAATATCATAACTAGAGAGATTGATCACTCCCTTCATATTAACTACATTCCATTTTTAAGAAGTATTAGTTTTTTTTGGTGCAGTTCCAGGAGGAAAGACAAAAACATCATATATGACTGTGTCTCTAAGAGACCACCCAGATAGATAGTGGAGATGATCAACAACAAAGAGGAGGAAATATGCTGATGTAAAATCAGATCCAAACACTTGAAAAACTTTCAGATACTATTGTCTGCATCACATCCATACCTCATAATAAACCATTCACCTCATTTCACTTCATGTTTTCCATTTACATTCACATCCAATTTCCATTTCTTTTTGTCCATTCATAATCCACAAATAAAAGAAAGAGGCTCATTCACATGCTTATTGTCCATCTCCGTTTCTACTCTCCATTGCCATATTCCATTTTCATCTTCCATTTCTTGTCATTTTCATTCCGCAAATAAGTCATCCTTCAATGCAAACTATTGAGTCCATAGTCCTTTGAGTCTAAGTTCTTTGTAAAAACACCTTGAGGCTTGCATAAGGTTTGCATGCCTGAAGCAAACCAATGCTGACAAACAATGGGAATACATTAATGTCCTTTGTTCGTCGTATCTTTCTAGGCAGGGACTCGACATCAAAGAAATCATTCGTACCTGGCAAGATGTGTTTGGGCATCTTGACTCTCATTGTCATCAATGGTGAGAGTTCTCGTGTTGACTAGTGGCATCCATTAATGGCCACTAAGTCAACAATTTCCTACTATGTTCGACATCAAAACATCTTTTCACATAGTAGAAATTGTGCCAATGAGTTTTGAAGACATGAAGACTATTATTTTCAGCATTTTGGAGCAGATTCAACAAGTTTTAGTAGGAGCAATAAAAAGTCATCTTATCTCTTTATCTATGACTCCTCTTGTTCATCCACTTGAAGAAGAATATGATCAGAATTTTGCAGCCACCACACATACAACTCATCCACATTGAAAGAAAGTGAAGGTATATTGTTTTCTAATTTTTAATCATGCAATTCCTTGAAATGATAAAATTGTAATTTTGGAAAATTCCTCACTCCCTTTCTCATATTTTCATAAACTGAAAAAAAACCTTTAGTTTGGGGGAAGGGACACCAATTCATATTCACATTTCATACACCATCACACATTTTCATTTCATTTCCACCCACATATACTTCCCAACCAACTATTGTTGCAACATGATCCAAAAGATTATATGCCTTGCAAATGATCAATTCATTGATGAAGTAATTGATTCTAAATGTTTTCATGAACTTTGATGCAACAAAAAAAATAAAGCATTGTTACATAAGAACTAATGCTTAAAAAAAAAAAAAAAAATGGTTGTCACACAAGAACCAACCATTCAAAAAAATGTTGCAATCAAATTTATTATACTTTGCCAAAAAGAAAATATCAAGAAGCAAAGTTTGGAACGAATCTATATGAGTCAAAGATTAACTCATGGACAAATGAATCATTGCAACAGTTGCATGAGGACATGCAACAACTTCAGTTGGGGGGTATGTTGAGTCTCAAAAGTTTTCTCCATATTCATACATATTTCCATTATGTCATAACCATTTAGCTCTTATTTCATAGCCATTTGACTTAAAACCCTACATCAAGTAACCATTTTCATAAATATATGGGTTAGGATCCTTGTTTTCCAAAGTTATTTATTTTATGTATTTTAAGTGAATTTATGATTAGAAACTAGAAAATTAACATAGTTTCATATATCTATATATGTGTTATGAGTTTTGTGACATGTGTAGGTCAAAAGGAGACTTCTAGAAGACCCTTATGTGGCAATCTAAAGCCAAATTCGAATTTGGTTGGAGAAGATTATGGGATCAAGAGGATATGTGTCTCACTTCCTTGTTGTATTGAAACTCTAAGAGGATATGTGTCTCATTCCTCAAGTTGTGTTGAAACTCTAGAAAGACATGTGTCTTATCATTTTCTATTTTGATTGTAACTCTAGAGATGGAGGGAGAGATTCATGGACTCCCATTAATGAGATGACTCCTCATATTTTGTATAAATAGGAGAAGCTTTCTCCTATCATAGGTAATGAAGAAGTAATGAAAAAGTAGTAGAGAAGTCTTTTGTAACAAAGTTCAAGATGGAATGGGATGTAGATTTGTGAGTTCTTTTTAATAGAGAAATTCAGTTCTTTGATGCTGTTTTGATTACAACTTTAAGGAGCTGAAGGACTTCACCAAATTGGTAGCAGAGGGCCCCTGCTATCCAATGAGGCTTTTACATGTTTTCTAGATAAGTTGTTTTCAATTCTGTTTTGTCATATTTCCTTACTTAGATTGCTTTCTGAAATCATAGCTTTTAGCATAATTTTTCATGGCAGCCCGGGCATTTGCACATAGTTTTATAATGACTAATGACATGGAATCCATCTTGTCCTTCTGCTAATTTACTTTTCTTAGTTTTTGTTTAATTCCAGTACTGCTTTGTTTATTTCAGTCTTGCACATTTGTTTCAGTAGTAAGATTTAGATATATTAAATTGCTCATGTCATTTTCAGTTACCTCCGAAAGCCACAGCTGGACTGATGGTGAGAGATTGAAGTATGAGTGTGTAGTTTGATATTAGTTTACTTTCTGCAAGTTAGATATATTAAATTGCTCATGTCATTTTCAGTTACCTCCGAAAGCCACAGCTGGACTGATGGTGAAGGATTGAAGTATGAGTGTGTAGTTTGATATTAGTTTACTTTCTGCAAGTTAGATATATTAAATTGCTCATGTCATTTTCAGTTACCTCCGAAAACCATAGTTGGACTAATGGTGAGGGATTGAAGTATGAGTGTGTAGTTTGATATTAGTTTACTTTCTGCAAGTTAGAAATATTAAATTGCTCATGTCATTTTCAGTTACCTCCGAAAGCCATAGCTGGACTAATGGTGAGGGATTAAAGTATGAGTGTGTAGTTTGATATTAGTTTCTTTTTCTGCAAATTAGATATCAGATTGCTCAAGTTGTTTATGATTACCTCCGAAAGCCATAGCTAGACTAATGGTGAGGGGTTAGAATATGAGTTGATGTAATTTGATTTTAGTTTTTACTTTACTTGCAATCTTTTCTTTGAGTACAGTTTCTTTTGTGTTTAGACAGCAGCAAGGATAATGAGCTTCATGATCAGTAGTTCACTGTTTGCTTAATTAGAATAGTGATGCAATTTTCATTTCCTTTTAGGAATTAATTTTGTGATTGTGTGTTTTAAAATTCTTTTAAAGTTTGGAAAATCATTATAAAGGACATCATTGCCTTGAACATTTATATCCATAGTTGTCTTTTAGAATTTCCAAAAAAACCAAAAGCGACAAAAAAGTAAGAGATAGGTTATCTTGCACATATAGTGCGCCACACTTCGTCAGCTTATGAATCCCTGGTTGATAATTTATGTTAGCAATTTAGGACACACTAAATTGACCAAACAATGACCAATCATCATTGAGTATAGTCTAAAAAGGTAATGGAATATGCTATTTATATATGCACACACATGACACTGTTGAAGCCATATAGCAATTTAAAGACAAATCCAAAAATATTAAGGGAGCGCTTCGTAATAACTGTCTAGAAATTTTACTAACTTGTTTCACTCCTCTCTAAAGTTGCAAAACAAAAAGGAAAATATAATATTATTGATGAATAAAATTAAAAGGGAATACTATAAAATTTTATGGATAAACTTAGTGCAATTCGTGTTAAAAACACAAATTTATACAAATTAACTTAATTACATAAAATTGAGCCTTGCTAGGCTATTGGTGGTAAGTAATAAGTAATCTCTCATCAAATATCAATTCTCTGAAGTTGTTCGTTTTCAATTTTTGTATGATTTTCCTTGACAGTTAGTTGGAAGGGAAAGACATTTTTCCTTCATATTTAGTGGGTTAGGTTAGTCAAATAAGGTTTGGAACTTTAGTTATGTTCTTTTATTGGTCCTAGGCAAGGAAGGGAGAAGGGAGAAAACAATGTAACACTGGGGATGCCTAGATGATCTTGGCATGGAAAAGACATCCTTTGATCTTACTGGGACTTTAATTGACATAGTGAGAAAATGGGGTCATCCTTGGCACCAAATAGGGTTGTCCTTGGGTATCCATAATTTCTTGTGATGCCTGTGAATGCAAGGGAAAATGTTGAAAATGATGAAAATAACATAAAGAAGGAAATAAACAAGTGGTAGTGTTGCCACGACACGCATATAATAAAACACTGTGTCACGATACAAAATAATCAATGGGTTTCCAAGAAGACTGAGTGAGATAGGAAGATTTGGCAATGGAGCTAAATATTTCAAGGGCTTCTGAGTTTGATGATCGATGGTGATGGAGGTGAATTGGGCATTGGCTTTTTGTTAAAGCCCCTTGGAACTACTGGTGGGATTAGTTGTTTATCTTGATGGGTGGGGGGATGTGGAAGTGAGGGATACTCCTAGCATCCAAGTTCGAAAGAAAGAAACTTTGAATAAATATTTTGTTTCTCTTGTGGAATTGGGAGGTAAATGGATGTGCTAGTGGTAAAGATAATAGTAATAGCTGTAATTAAGGAGATGTGAAATGATTATCTTTTGAAGAAGGGTTAACTTCCTCTTAATCTTGGACCTGTTCACCAACCTAGTTCTTACATTAGCATGGTGTCATTATTAATGAGAGTTATATCTAATTTTTACAACAGAAATGGTTAGATAGGGTTTTGTTCCTAGGGTTCATCTTAGTCCAAACTAGTGATTTAGCTGCAAAGCCCTAGAGTATTTATTGAGAATCCTTCTATACATGATATTTTCATTCCTTGATCATAAATAAATTAGAAAAGAAAGAATTCAAATGTTATCATAATAGTTATTTCTAAAATATATCTACACAAACACTTATTACTATCTTTCAAGAGATCATTATCTTAGCATTACTACTATTGACATTGAGCATAGTTTACGTGTACCTCTTTTAACTTCCCCTGTTCTTCATTATTTCCTTCAAGTATGGTACTACTATATTGTAAGTTGTAACGTCTTGGGGTTGCTTCAAAATATATGCTTACGCTAAATTCGAACTTCTCTGTCCATACAGTTCTACAACTTGGTCTTCACATTGATCTCACTAATTGGTCCTTCAAGCTCGGCTATAAGCCACATAGATATCTTTGAGTTACTTTCAGTGACCTTTATCTTTCAATATCAAATAGGTTGGCTTCAACAATTGAATTCACCTTTCTTTTATGTATGAGAAAGGTGCTATTTTCACAAACTTGTGTCACGGATTCCCTATACCCTCACAGTCCTTATGAAGAGATATAATGCGGCTACATATTCTAGTGTCACAGAAATGGGCCTTAAATAAAAATTTTCACGAAGTAGCATCCCTCAGGTTCTCGCACATGATGCCACTAAACTCTAATTCTTGATGATTCGAAAATTTTTGTATGTCTTTGTATATTTTAGATCACAAACATACATGTTCTACTTGTCATAGAGATGCTCAGACTTTTCACAAATGTAAATTCTATCATTAAGTGTAGCTTCAGACTTGGAATTGATCATAATCTTAGCTTTTATTCACAGTGATGATTATGGTACCTTCTATAGACTATGTAGCTTAGTATTTTGGTCCTGTAGCATAGAGTAGATCGCAGAATTTTGATTCATTTTTCACAAAGGTATAGAGATGCTCAGTCCTTTATGTCACAGATAAGACTTTTTTTTCATGTCTTTAAGTTCATCATTTGTACATTAAAATGCCTCAGAGACTATCCACATGGTTTTGGTTTCTTTTAACTTCAGATCAAAATACACTTCTATCCTTTGTCTCACAGTGCCACAAATTTTCATTGATTAGGAATATGATGGTATCTTTAGATGTCAAAGATGGATAGTCTCCCAAATGAATCGAGTTGCGTTATATAGTGTTAGATAGACCTTGTATCATTTTAAGTTGGTGTGATCAATGATGCCTTGAATATTCAAATATTTTTTGCTATAGTAAGCTTTAGATACCTCATAGAAGTGTCACAAAACCTTTTTTTATTGATTGAAGAATATTACCTCAGATTTTTCGTTTTTAACTTTTTCCCCAAACAAACTTGCTTCAATAATTATGGAAGTTTTGGACTTGTTCATACTCTCAGACTAGGCTTTGAACTCAGTAGTAATAGATGTCAGCGACAGGATTTTCGTTACTCAAACTATACAAATATCATGAATACACTTGGTCCATTTGATTCAGAAAGGAGCTCACAGTCATTCTCAGATTGCCACTGAAAGTATTGTCACAGTAGGTTGCCTTCTTTTAACAGATTTCATATAAGCCATTTGATTTTTCTTTGAGTACTTTTTAGATTATAAATATAATGACTTGTATGCTTATCATAGGAGAAGGTGCCTCTGAAATCCACATTAGTTTAGGAAACTTACTTCATAAATCAACATCGAGACTCAAATATGTGTACCTATGCCAAATATTTTTTTGACAACAAAGATATGAATTTCATCCTTGATTTACAAAGATAATTCCATAGAGTCTTTTCATTTATTATAGGTCTCTTTTTCTAGCCCTTAATTATTTCGGTTCTTCCTTTATTGATGAGCTCAGTTCACAGTCATATTGATGTATTTCTTCAACTTGCATCACAGAGGTACTGTGCCTTTTTCAATTCATATTTTAAGGAAACGATGTCACATAATTTGTATGATACTTTACTAAAGGTGTCACAGGGATAAGCAAATAATCCAACAAACTGTTATCTTCAATCTTCCTTTCCTTCAACATAACTTGGATACAATGTTGAGAAATCAAGATGCTTGTATATTAGGGTAGATTTATCTTAACTTTATAACTAATTGTGAATGTTTGTTGGCTTCTTGTTACTTATTTTATATTCTTCATCAAGAAATTACCAAAAGTACAAAACATGAAGATCACAAAGAGACAAAGAACACAAGGAATTAGGCTCGGGGCCAGGGAAAAACTGGACAAGGGGGAAAACCCAAGAAAATCCTCTTCTTACATAATCAGATCAAAGTGAGATATCCAAGACTCAAGACCAAGACCGAGACTACCACAAAGACCCAAGTCAACCCTCCTCCCATAAATTTCCAACAAATCATGGTCAAAAGAAGTCAACGTTGGTCAAATCTCATAAATATGGTCATCTCCTAAAATTTCAGGCCTGCAATACCACAAAAATTAACTCAGAAAATTCCCATGTGTGAACAAAAAGTAGGGTAGAAAACATAAATTTCTCTCCTTGGACTTTCCCTGAAATTCTCCTTCTTTTATAGAAATCGAAGTGATGGATGGATAATAAAATGAGATTGAACTATCTTGTATTTATACATGTCCAGGAGGTCGAATTGGTGCCTCTTTAGGCCATCTTGTCCAAGAGGGCTGACTTGGTCTTTATGGTGACATTTTTGACTCTTTGACTTGAAAAATAAATATTATTTTTCTTTTGCAAGTTCAAATGGGACCTTGACTCAATTACATTTCATTGAATTATGATAAATTTTCTCTTGACTTGACTGACCCTAAAGCATGAGGAACATGCTTTGATTAGAAATAAAATAATAATAACAATGAATATAATAAAATTACAAATACATCAATAATACATTTGAATTACATTATGAAGACTGGCGCTAGTTACATTTTCAAGAGGTTCATTTAATTAGAAAAGGACATTATAGTCCCCCCTTCCTGACATTGCTTGTTCTCAGGAAATTGCACGTTCGTTTATTGAAAGATATTTTCTTTCACATATGCAGCCCACTTTAAAATTTCATGAATATATTTGAAGGCTTCATTCACTATGCTATGATTTTGTGCCTTCATTTTCCATATAAAAAACTTATGGTTGCTAAAATATGCATAGAGATCCCTGAATTTCATTCCCACATAATAGTAAGCTTGATCGTATAGTGACTGATTGTTGTGGGGTGCCTCCACTAGACTGAAATAATTAAACTACTCACATACAGTAAGTGGCACTCTGTTAATTTTCTCCTCAAAATGTCATGTTTATTTAGTAATAAAATGAATGGTGTATCTCTGAAACATGAATGCTCCACATCATTTTTAAAAATTTACTTACTGAAGGTCATCTTATTTCTCAGCCCACTTTTGGTCATATTCACTTATAGCAGCACAGAAGATTATAGCTCGTACATTCTCAAATATTTCTAGCCACTTACAACTTTCATTTAATCCTTTAGTATTTACCCGAATAAGTTGATACTTCAAAGTTGGAGTTGGACAATAAAAGTTTGCATTATAAGGTTCTGACATTGGACTGTGATCATCAGTTGAAAATTATATAAATGTTAACCCATTACTTTGAGTCACTCCAACATATAAAATGTGAGATTCTGATGGATTGTATGCATTACTTGATACCTTAACAACCCCTTCCTAGAAGTGATGAGCAACATTGGGGAGGACATGCAGCCCATTTCTTCTTGAATACGTAGCCTGAATTGCAGGGTCCCTCCACATTTCATCAACTATTGGGGCATAATGACATGTTGCATCTGGGAAAAAACCATCTAAATCCCCCATTTCCATAATTTCCAGAAGCCAATTGGAAAAATGTTTCAATTTTGGATTGAGAGAGTAAGTACATTGAGCAGCTTCTTTATCATCACTTTCATCTAAGGTAGAAACTTGTTCATGTACACTGTAACCATCCATATCTGCTAAGCTTTCCTTCTCAAAATTCTCATGCCCCTCAAGCAATATGCGAAGGTATTTATATAGGTTTCTATGTATCATCAATTTGATGTTTTTCAGCTCCTCCTATGAAAATTTCTCACCCTTGTAGAGAAATATTTCCTGCTTGAAAATTGTACTAGCACCAAAGCCTTCATATCCAAGTAACAAGAGCTTTTGAATCTTCTTCTTCTTAAAGCATTCTTGGACAGAACTGTTGGAATGGTTATCTATATTTTTCGTTGAGCCATGATAGTTACTCTGAGGGGTAGGTAACGGTAGTAAAGAGCATATCAACCTTGTTGAGAAATTAGGGCGTTTAATTCAATTTCTCTTTCATGATAATTAATTGTGAACTTGTTATACTTCTTTTACATAGATCTTATCTTTGTTAGGTCATTATGTATTTCATCAAGTCAATTATCAAAACACAAGAGAAACAAATTTTAGGCTCTTCAAGCCAGGGCCAAAACCTCTCCCTCTTGGAGAGGAAAACCCAAAGGCAATTATTCTTATAGATATTCCATTGACGAGTAGCATAACCATGAAATACACCCTTGACACCAGTATGCCTCCAAGACCCTTTTCATTGCTCTTCTCGGCTTCTCTAGCCGATCTCTTCTTTCTACACTGCACTTCACCTTTATTAGGGAAGCTCGGTCCCTAGTCTAGCAACCCCAAACTGTGTGCTTCTTCTTGGCTTCCTTTGATCTTATCCTTAGCTTCCTAAAGTCTTCTTCTCGGCCTACTTCCAACATACTTTGGAAATATTTGAAACTCAAGACTGAGCCTTTCTTCATACTGTTGTAGCCTTCCTCTTTACTGTGATTACCTTTTTCCTCCCAAAGATATGTGAGGTAAAGTTTTAGACCAAAACAAAGATATGATAAGACTTTATTCCTTCAATAGCACACCTCCTTTCTTGACCTAATCACAGATACTTTCATTGTTGTATTACCTTCTTCATGCATTGTTCTATGCAATAGAAGGGAGACTTATCTTTTGCTGTGATAGCCTTCTGTCTGAAATGTGCGAGGTAGTATAGACCCAGAACAAAGGTAAGTATACCTCTTCTTTCTTTCCAGACTAGCCTCCTATTCTTGCATCAATGTAGACCCAAACTTCGCTCTTCTATCATAGACATGATCCGATATTGCTTACACCATAATGAGACTGCATCATCCTTTATATAGTGACTGGCTTTAGCTTGTAGGCTGATATGAGGTTTGTGTGTAAGCCGACTTCATCAAGGAGAATATTCACCATATTTAAGCTGACTTGTAGAGCATATTGACAAGGTCTTGAAGGCATAAATTTACATCAATAAATTTCCTTTATAAGTGTAACACCAATTCATATACATGACTCTAAATTATATATATTTATTACAAGATGACAAACCCCTAAAAGACATCAAGAGGAAGCCTTTAACCTATAATAAAAAACTCCTTTCTCATGAAACTCATGATGCACAAGTATTACAAAATACATTTTATTATCTTTGTCTTCTTCATGACCTAAATTCATAATTACAAGTCATTATGAAGACCGAACTTAGTTACACGTTCCAACATTCCCTCTTAACTAGGGAGGTATTCATAATGGTACATGGTCACTCTCAATCTGAAGAATGTCATAAGTAGAATTTTATTGGTAATCCATCTGTTATAACATCTTATTAACTATCATTGTCACAGTGCAAGGCCTTGATTAACAACTCCATCTATTCACAAGACCATGAACTACAATGTTGGCGAGACCAATGATTATAGACATCCTCATCATTGTCTTCGAGGAACATATTCCACCCACGTGTTCACCGAGTATGACCTCATAGGACTATTCTTTTGGGGGTAGCCAATCCTCAAAGAATACCTGCCCTTTCACGACTACTCTTACCTTGGATACCCTAATATATCCCCAAAAGAGTATCAGATGCCATAGGATTATCCAGTCGCACATTATGTCTTCCAGGTGAAGACCAAAATGATACATCTATCTCTCCCTCTTAATTAGGGAGGACATACCCATTCCTATCAAGGAATGTTCTCAAGCTCCCTCTTATCCAAGGACTTTTCAAGGCTCCCTCTTAGCCAAGGACTTGTCCAGGCTCCTAGGGACTTGCTTCCAAGTTTCTACCAGGTACGAAAATTATTACCAGCCCCCCTCTTAATCAGGGACCTATAACAGCAATGATGAAAACACTGTGCTTCTCATGAAGAACTAGCTTATTTGATGTCATGAATTTCTTCATTGTTGAGGAGTCTTCATCTTTGGGATATCTTCATTAGGGCTCAAATCAACCATCGCTTTTGATTTTTGTCTAAAAGTGATCCATCAATTTTTCATCTGGTCTACCTTCATATCATGTTGCTTTCCTTCGAACCATACTTCTTCCAAGGATCTTACATCCTACAATATGGTTATCAACTTGTGGAAGACATATACTTCCCTTTGGCTACGTTGAATAAGCTCATTAGATATTATTCAATTATAAATATGAATACTTAAATCAAAATTTACCTTAGTGATGATCTTTCACCATGACATCCTTCTTGTAGGCATCAACATCCTTTTTTATCTCCTAAAGATATGTATTTTCAAGGGTATCTATCTTTTCCAAACTTCTATAAGAGCACATATCTTCCTTGGAGATCTCCTAGTCAAGTCTTCTTGGCTTCCTTGGATGTTGATTGCTTCTTTCCATGGTTGTACTTCCCATGATATTCCTTTTTCTTTCTCCATAGTTTTATTTCATTCCCAGGAACTTCCATTGTGCAGTTCCTTGATAATGTACAACCACCTCATATTCCATATGAGGACATATTATGTCGATTTTTTCTAGTGTAGATCATGCCCTTTTGGAAACCTATGCATCAAAAGAGTTTATGCTTTCTATTTTGATCATACTTCTAAAGGTAGAAGTATACTACCTGCAACCACATGGCATGACTTCATAGCATCCAGTGTCAACATATATATACATGTACCTCGTTTTTTTCCTTTTCAGTCATCCTGTAGCAAGTTTCCTTGGAATGAAAGAGTTTCATTTTCTTGATCTGCTTCATCAATATGTCAACATATTCTAATCCAAAAATTCTGTAAGTTAGAATTCTTGATGAAACCTTTTTCTTTCTTCCTAACTAGTGAATCCAAAGAGGATTCAATTAGAAAATGTCAACACCTATTTCCATATTTATTATTGAATGATGGCCCTTGATCTAGATGACCGCCTTACATAAATATTGTTTTCAGTGAGGTTTCTAGGAGCCACTTCTTTCATGGCACTCTTGTTGACTGTTCTGGTTTTATTCCTTGGAAGGTCTTATAAACAAAATTTCCATGCAAGCTATTATACATTGTCTTGAAACTTCCCTACTTTTGCAGAGAAGTTAGCATCATGCTAGTGGTTAATTTGAAACTGTATTTTAGTGGAAATATTCACCATTTTTTGGTGGAATAGTTCATAATTTATTTTGATATTTTTTTGCAAGTGTACTAGTCACGATGATAAATGTGTGGTTTACTTTAGAGGGTTCTCAGTTCTTTCTAGATACACTTTTCATCATTTGCTTTGAATATTTCTCTAGTTCTTTACCTTCATATTTTATCCCCTAAAAAATTGCTCCTGAGGTCCATGTTGTTATGTTTATTGGTTTTTTCTGTGGAAACTTTTTCATGAGGTTCTGCAAGGTAAATCCAAATGCAAAAAATAGTATTTTACATATTGATATGTATTCAAGACATTCTCGTGTGATACTTGAATTTTATAAATCTAGATTTATATTTCACTATCTATATCAATATATAAGAACAAGCCCATGGATTGTTCATATTTCTCAAACTATGAAGTTGTTCCTTTCCTATTGCATGTTTTTTTATATTGTTATGTTGTGATTCAAATTTCTAGTTGTACTTTCCAATTATTCTCCTATTTACTACATGATTTGTTAGATTATATCAAAAGTTATTCTTATTGTCTTTTTATTATGTATATTGAACATATTATTTCTAGCAACTTTTGATCTTCCTAGATTTTCTATTCCTTTGGTGTATCTTTGCACCTTTAGGGGCAATTTCTAGTTTAAAATCTAATTCCTTAAAGGGTGCTAGCTCAATGGACGAGCACCTGCTTTACAAGCAGGAGGTTGGTGGTTCGATTCCATCGTGCCCTGATATTCATAGGGAATTTGAACGATCCGTTTTTGGTGACAGATGATCTTTTGACCATCACCAATGAGATTATGGTGACATTTTTTGACCCTTACCAAAATATGAAATGGTGATAGTCAATGAACACCACCATATATACGCATCAATAGTGACAACCATTAAAGGTCCGTCACCATAAATCTTTTTTTTTTATATGAAATGGTGAGGGTCACTGTTTGTCATTATAGTCATTATTCGTGACGGGCCTTGATGTCACCAATGATTTTATGGTGATGGTCAATGAACGTCGCCATATATATATGCACCAATAGTGATAGCCATGAAAATTCCATCACAAAAAATCATTGTTGTTCATATGAAATGGTGACGGTCACTATCCGTCATTATATTCAATATTCGTGATGGACCTTGAATGTCACCACAACACATACTTTTGGCAATACCACCTTTGGTGACGTTCAATGTTTTGGTGATGGAGGCTATTGTCTGTCACCATTTCTCGTATGAAATGGTGATGATCACTATTCGTCACTATAAATCATTATTGGTGACGGACCTTGAATGTCACCACAACACCTATACTTTCAGCGACACAACCTTTGGTGACGTTCAATTTTTGGTGACGAAGGCTCTTTTGACCCTCACCAATGAGCTTATGGTGACCATTTTCGCCCCTCACCAATGTCCTTTTTTCTTGTTGTGTAATCAGTTGATCCCGCACCTCTTCGCACTTGTTGGTATCTCTTCGCTTTGTGCTGTGTTTTTGCCTTCACCAATGCACCACCAAGGATTTTATCCCAGAGAATTATTGGCCTTAATCCTCATTTTTAGGTAGGAAGACTTACTCCCCCACATAGGATTCGAGTTAGTCCTCCACCGAGTCTGCACTCTGACTCCTCTTCTGGTTCATTGTGTTCCACTTCTGGTTCCACCCCTAGTTCTCCCCATGTCACCCTCACCATGTCTGGTTCAGGACATAATGCTGGTGGTAGCCCCAGCCCTAATGTTGGGAATATTACTAGTAGGACTGCAACAAGAACTACCCCCGCTGCTCCCTTGCTCCCCTATATGGCAGGCCTCAGTCTTCCTAATTTTAAATAGTTGATCAATGACCCTATACACCATGACACTAGTTGGCCTGCTATGCCGCCCAAGCTCCCTTCTAAAATTACAAAGTTTGAAGGTCTTGCTAGAGAAGATCCTACAAATCATGTTCGATCTTTCCACATGTGTTGTTCGTCTAACTCCATTACCGATGACTCTGTCCATCTTCGGTTGTTCCAATTTACACTTACTGGTGAAGCTTCTAAGTGGTATGTTGATCAGGCCTCATCCTCTCATACCACATTTTTGACTCTTACCTGGGATTTTCTGTCTTATTTCTAGCTTCCCCTTCATTATGGCACTCGTACCAAACTTTTGACTTCTTTCCATCAATTGTCTATGACCCACCAATATGATCATGTCCAGGAGTGGCAGAGAAGAAAGATCCTATGTCGAGCCCCTACCTCCGAAGACCGTGTCAACATGGACTAGTTCCTTATATCTCTCTTACCTGCTATCGGCAAGGATGTCAAATCACATTTCCCTGAAACCGATGAAGCGCTCTCCAAATTGCATTAAAATATGACCTAATCTACACTCAGTCGGGTTATGTTTATACCGTTTTACTTGATATTCCTAGACATGGTGGTGCCAACACACCAAGGGCATCTCATGTCGCCGATGGTATTGTTGGATCTCTCTCTCATCCACACGCTCAGCCTCCCATGAGCTATGGTTTTCCTCAGGGGGGGCAGCACCTCCTGCACTTTTACCCCTCCCGGTAGCATGTATCTAGGATACGACATGCCTCCTCCTTTTTCCCAACCTCCTGTTTACCACAATGTTATCCAACCTCCTTATTATCCATATCCGCAGCCTGGTGCTCCAGCTCCTCCAGCATTAGCACCTCCCCCTCCCTTGCCTTCTCAACCCCTGCAACAATAGCCACTGCCCCCTCAGGGGCAGGTGTATGCACAACAGGCCGTGACTAATCCTCCTCCTTCCAGAAAGAAGAGGAAAGGCACTCAAAATCAATCTAACTCCGGTAATCCTAGACCTAATCCTCAAAACAATGCTCCTAACACTGCCAGCAATAGGGCACTCAGCCCAAGTAGGACAAGCCTGTTCGCACAAAAAAGCCTTCTTCTTGTTGTGGTGTTTATGGTCATTACATGCACGATTGTCCTCTTTTACCATAGAGGAAGAAAATGTGGGAGTCTCAAGAAACATTGCGAGGACAACAAGCCTCCCCTTCTATCCCTCCTAGTGCTACACCTAGTCAGCCAGCTGTGTTTAATAATCCTTTCCCTCAGTAAGGATTTGTGGCTACCCAACCACTTGAAGGTCAGGTAGCCACTGAACCTCCTCTGCCTGGTACCTCCGATTACCAGATTCTCATGATGAATTCTAACCAACCTATAACCATAGACCTCAACCTTTAGAATTGGTCTCGTTAGTACAATAAGCCTCACACTATGTTTGTCCCCGAGCCCCCTTCTTCAAGTTCTACAGAGCCTCTTTCCACACCTAATGGTCCTTTGCAGATCCTTAGCCTAAGGCAGAGGTTCATACCAATATCCCTAGGGGACCATTACACCGAAATGATGCTTCTGGAAAATCTGCCCATTCGTATAGTATAGTAGATGATTTGGTGCAATCTCCTGCTGCCATCTCAACACTAGAACTACTCCAGTCGTGCCTTTCAGAACGAAAAGCTCTACTATCTGCCATGGGCACTGTAGATCCTTCAGATGATCACTTGATCATATTTGATGTTGACCGGTCTGAACATCCTCCTCTCAATGCTTCCGTTGCCTTCCAAATCCCAGTCAAGATCCAGAATGCCAATATTTCCCAGTGTATCATTAATGAGGGGGCCTCCACCTATGTGAGGTCTGCTTTGGTTTGGCAAAAACTCAAATCACCTGAGTTGGCTCCTTCCATGATCACTGTCCGAGCGTGGGATGGCCATGCCTCCCATCCCATTGTCCTATTCCGCAACTATCCTATTACTCTTGCGGGCAAGACTGTTTGCATTGACGTAGAAGTCATTGATTCCCCCTTAGATTACAAAATTCTATTGGGTCGTAGCTACACCTATGCGATGTTCGTTGTACCATCTGTGATTCACTACAAGATGTCCTTTCCCCATAATGGAAATATAGTCAACCATTGACCAGTTGAGATATTACGAACCGAAGTCTGAGACCTCCCCTGAGTCCATCATATCTTCAGTGGAAAATAAGCAAACCGTTGATCCTTTGACCAGTGTCTCACCTGGAGTCTACAAATACTCCTCTTCACTTGGTACATTCCCTAGTCTTCCTCCTCCTATCTCTGATCCAAGCTCATCGAATGTTTGCATGATGCAATCATATCGAGTTTCCCTCAAGCGACCCGCTTCGGCTATTCAATAACCTTGCCCTCCACAACCTACTCCTAGCCCTTTGATTCAACCTTCTAGGCCCCCTCCTCCTGGTCCTTCACCTAAAACTAGTATCCATGAGCCTCTCTACCCTCCTGCAACGGTTCCTCCAGGCCTTAACCATCTTAGATCTATCCTGTCTGGCCATTACCCCTCTGGTCAGATACCATTTCTAACTCCCCCTCCTGGAGTGTTCTCAGTATCTATTATGGCTACCCTATCTCTTCCTACCTTGACCTTGGGGATTCGCATCTGGTACCTCGATCCCCCAACCGCTACCCTGCCTGGTCAACCCAAACCTTATCTTGCTTTGACCCTGGTTCAACTGGTCCCCATGACTTCTCTCGCTGCTACAGTGCCTTAGCCACCTCAAAAGAAACCCTCTCCTATTGTGACAACTTCGGGGAAAAAGGGAAAAGCTCGTAAGAGGGCATCAAAAGACAAGGCTGCCCCAACTGAACCTACTCCTCCTCTGCCTTCGAAGCCTTGCGCTTTGTGTGATTTCGTCAGTCATCCAACCCATACCTATCCTGAGTTTCCCCATCTCAAATCCATGGTTAATGTCATGTTTGCTGACTCTATGATCCCAGAAACCTCCATAGCCAAGAACCTCAACACTATTCACACCAACCACCCCTGTGCTTTGTGTGATCTCCATGGCCATTATACCCACCCATGTCCATGCCTCAAGGACTTCCACACCTCTCTAGCGGTAGTTCACCAATTCGAGGCCAAGCGCAATGATTCCACTGCTCCATTATTTGCGTGTTTTGCTTCAGCATAACCAAAGGACACATCAAATCCCATAGACATTCCCCCTCCGAATGTCGAAATGACAGATTCTTTGGCCACTGTCCACTACCTGTCTTCATCTATGAGATCCATGGTGGAAGACCCCCGTGGGTCTTCCCCTTCTATTTTTCTCGACCTCCCTTAAGTGATCACCTTGGGCTCAACATCGGTGGATCCTTCATCTACTTGTTTTTTCATCACCCCTATGACGATGCACATGTGAACCTTTCTTCTCATGATGATGAGTGAGGTAGCTTCGCCGCCTCAAGTGGTTTTTCTTCCACTAGTCACCCTATCTTCAATTATAATGATGAAACTATGGAAGCCATCACCACCCCTGAATTTATCTGTTCCCCCTTACATTGAACCCATGCATTCGAACCACATACACCTTTTGGCCATTACATTGACACCCAATTTTTGGGTAAGGGAGAAACCATATTTGCGAGACTAGGAGAAGCAATTCTCCACAACTCTCCTAGTGTATCTAGTCATGTCGAATCTATTACCATTATTCTTCCCCATTTAGAATAACCTCTAGAGTCCCATACCACTTCAGATCAGTCTAGGGATAATACCGCTCATCATTCCTTCATCTTACATCAGCAACCCAGTCCCCTAGGCATTGTTGTTGACCAACCTGTGGGTTTTCTAGGTGAGCACCAGTTCACTATCTCCAAAACCACTCTTTAGGATAGTGACACCATGTATTCCAACCCAGAAACTTAGTCCATTTTCTTCAAATATGCATTACCAAAATATATTGGTAATCCTCCATTCCCTTTCTCAAACTCCATAACTATAACGAAAAAAAATGGCACACCACATCATTTAAATATGTTTAGATTCCCCTTTTGTAAATAAATTTTTGCATGACCATAACATGCTTGGGGGCATCCATGCCCCTCAACCATAAAAATCCCAGATATTAGCCAAAAACATCACTGAAACTACCTTTCTCTGACAGGTCGCACTTTTCAGGTCATTTCTTTGTACGAGGTGCAGTTTTTTGACCAGTACCTACTACGTATGTCGTAGAACATACCCCAAAAAGTGTGACTTGGCCTGTTGATGAGCACTAGGTGCCTAAACTGAAATTTTGATTCCCTCAATTGAAAGAGTATGGTTAGGCTTCCCACCTGCAACTGACAGATCTCAATTCCAACGGTCGGTTTGTCCGCTACATTCATCGCAAGATTTAGGGCCTTCTCTTCTCTCTACATTCACCACAGCTACACCTGCAAATGAGTGAATTTGGAGGAAAAATTCCTTATTAAAAGAGAAACCCCTAATTTTTCTTTCACCTGTTATGTCCAAACCATGGTTTAGATTGTCAAACCATATGTATCGGTTGAAAGCTCTCACCGAGTTGTCAAATGGGTATTTGTTAGCTTTTCGTGATAATTTGCTAGATTGATTGAGATACAAATGGACAGGGTAACATAAAACCAAGCTTTGGAATCCTAGGACCTAGCCTTCTTGGATTCAGAGAGGGATCTCTCTAGTAGGTGCAAAGATGTGAACTTGCTTGCTGATTACAGTTGATTTTAGGCTAGATGTTAAGTGCAGGGTATTTTGATTTTTTTTGGTTGGGTATGATGCTCAGATGGATTTAGATAGAAAACATGGAATATTGTGAAGTCATTGGGAAATGGAGTCTAACAAGGTCATGATGAGTTCATCAATGGTTTCAAGAGCATTTGCATGGAAATTTTAACTTGGTTGGTAGCTTTTTGAGGTTGTGGTGGATGATGAGATGAACATTAAACTTGAGAATAAAAGCTAGTGAAGGGAAGAACTAAATCCTTAATAAATTTTTAGAATAAGGAAGTTAGAAAATCATGAGCATGGAAAGAGAATCAAGTGAAAAATAATCCATTTTATTTCAAACTGAAACACAGATGATTATCCAAGACAAACATTCAACTAAAATTATAGAAAGGCAAGAAACTTATTTAACTTTCATAGATTTCATTATCAAGAGCAGAAAAACATTTAAGATGCACAAGTAGTTATAACCATAGAAGAAGAGAAAACTCTAAACATCTAAAGTTACAGCTGTGAAGGTTATTTGAAACAAATTCAGCTAAGTAAAGGCAAAGAGCATGATTCAAACAAACTTCTTTGGTAAACCTAGGCAAAGATGCTTTAAAGAGTTAATTCCAAACAAGAGTATTTCAGTAGCAACAATATGCAGGGCTAACCATAAATAATACTTGACACTAACTGATCTAAACCATTAAAGAAATGAACAAGATAATAAATTCTTAGAGAGCAAGAGATGGATTCCGTAATATATCTCAACAGAAGAAAACATTAAGGCAATGAAGAACAAACAAAAGTAAGGTGCCATTAGGAAACATTTCTTGATCTAAATTTTTTGTCCTACTGCAACATAGAAATATGGAAAACATAATGGCAAACTAGAAAACATGAACATAATAAACACTTCACCATCAACCAAGCTTATGGATCCTACAAATAGTCTCTCTCCATCAACAAGCAAACCACGACATGCATGAGCTCCAAGACATCAAATTTCCATAAAAAAACTCCAAGAGACTATGTATTTTCTTCAGCATAAGTCATAAAAATCCAAAAAAATACATAAGACCCTCATGCTCTATTTATTGAGCAAATGAGGAGGTGGAAACCCTAAGAGGCTTCCAGAAACCCTAATTTAGCCATAAATGTCATAAATGTGCTTAATGACCATGCAAGGCCCAAGAAACATAAGAGATAAGAAAATAAATGAAAAACAGCAAAAAATAACTCCCAAATCAAATAAGGAGTGATTTTCCCAAGAAAATATTAAAAAATCATCTTGCCATATATTTGTGTGTTTTGTTGACTTTTTGGCAAAAGACAGTGCATGAGCGCAGCGCCACTTTTGCAGAAAATAGGCTGTTTTGCAACCACGTTTTGGACCACTTCCTAATGTCGGATTTGGTTCCGTGATGGCTCTTTGGAAAGCCTGAAGAGTATAATTTAGAAATGTACCTTTTTTCTCAATATTACCTCTACTATTTTCCCAAAAAATGGAAAAATCCAAGGCCTCCAGGGGGAGCAACACCTGTTCAGAAAAGGAGGCAGAAAGGTCAAATTTTGGGTGTTTTTGACCTTTTGAGGGGGTAAAAATGCTCCAACTAACCTGAAATTTTGTGGGTAGACTACTGGTGAGATGAAAAACCAAAAAATGTAAAATTTATCAGTTTATTATGCCCAGAAAAAGAGCGTAGTTCCTAGGGTGTTGCGCTCCTAAGGCCTCAAAATTTCAAAAACATAAAAACTTCTCCTGTGCGCATCGCAATTTTTCAGAGGAAATTTGGAGGCCTTCCCAGTGTCAGAATGAGCTTTGTGATAGCACGTTGGAAATATTGACTCATATAATTTTCCAATATACAATTTTTTCCTTGATTTAAGTTTATGTGTTTTTTCAAAAGTTTATTTTCCCGTGACTGGTCAAAAAGTGCTGAGTGTTGGTGCAGAAAACTTTTGGAGGCCTTCCAAAACTCCAAATTGAGCTTATTATAGCTCATTGGAAATATGGTTGACTCTAATTTCCAAATATACAATTTTTTCTTGATTGAAGTTCATTTACCTATCCAAAAATGGATTCTCCCAACACTGGTCAAAAAGTGTGGAATGTTGGTGCAGAAATGCAGAGTGCCGGTGCAGACCACTTTGGGATGACTTAATCAATTCCAAATTGAGCTCCTAATATCTTGTTGAAAATATCTTGAAGCATATTTTTCATTTGACATATTAATCAAGTCATTTGGACAGTCCAACTTTGAGAAAAACTGACTCTCCCAAGGGCACTCTAGAAGTGCAGAATTTCTTCTGTGACACTTGTATTTTTGACATTGATCTAAGACCATGATACCTATGTAAAAAATGAAGGAGATGTTTCTTATTGGCCCTATGATGGGAAAAAATTTCTCTCAATTTTTCCAAATTCATCTCTGTTTGGTCAGAAACACAATTTGAAGCAAAACTAGCACTAGGTGTGACACATGGCTTGTCTCTTGGAATGAATTCTTGGAAAATGATGGAGGCTTGATGTTTATGAGCTGGTAGAGAATTATTCTTGCTGACATGATCTATCAAATGAATCCTTTTCTCTTCTGTGTAATTTTCATATCAAACCCTAGCTTATTTGGAAGAGGAAATTAGGGTTTGGTGTAGGCGATTTAGGATCGCCTTGCAGAGGGAGGGGAGTGAAGGGGTTAAGGGTTGTCTAAATTCTTGGGGAAATTTTGGCGGATAGGGATAGATGTTAGGGATTATAGGAAAGTTGAATTTCAAGAATTTAGGGAGGGGTAGGGGTCCAAAAGGTCAAAACACAGGCCTAGTCTCAAAAATTGTCAAATTGTGGTAATAGACTAGTTTTTGTAGAAAAATGATGATTTTGAGGGATAGGGGTGATGGGGAGTGTTTTTGAAGGTATATTAAGGATACTAGGAGGTGTATGAGAATCAAGATACAAGCCTTGCAGATGATTTAATCATGTAGGTCATGAAACCAAGAGAAATGCCCTTAAAAACCCTAGATAGACAATGAAGGAGTTTAGGCAAAACAAAAATAGAGCATCGAGGCCAAAGGTGGAAACAAATAGTGATAATGAGTGACATGAGCCCATGAAGGTTATTTTGGGATGGGTGAGCTGAGCTTGACACAACGTAATGATGAAATAGTGAAAATTTATCCTAAGGGTAATGAAGGCCGTGAGATTTCTAGAACTCACAATGTTCATGAACTTTGTTTCTAGAAATCTAGAACCAATACTTATTCATCTTCATATAGTAAAAATTATGGATGACTAAAAGTGGCTGCACTTGGGGTGGGTAGCTCCTTTTCATGAGGTGTCCAAAACTTTCAAATCTCTTCTTTTATGAAGACTAGTGCCTCATCCATTGGGTAGATTTTTACCTCTTTCACTTGTCGATGCTTACTTGAAGCTGTGATCTTTAGTAATATAAAAAAACATGATTAACATAAACATCATCTCTACCTACCCAACCTACTTGCCTCACATTTTTTCTTCCTTGGGTGCATTTGAACTGGAAATCCCTTGACATTTTTTATTTTGAAAACACAAATCAAACTATCTAATTATACCCTTATTTCTTCCAAGAGTTCAGATTAGGATAATGAACTCTCTTATTCTCTACCTAGTCTAATCATTTGTCAATATTAATCTGTTTGAAAAACTTTATTCTCTATCCTACTAACATGAAATTGAAAACATGGTTTAAATCAGGATTAGGAAATCTAACTTACCATGGGTTGTGGCATTAGAACAAGCTACACACAAACATTATTTTGCATAAAAGTAAAATAGAAAGATAAGGGTTGTGATCTATTATTTGTTATGCATCCTTATCTTCATCTTTGGTTCTGGTTTGAGCATGTGGGACCAGTATCTTTCATTCCTAATCTACTTCTTTTGACGAGTCAAGTTTGAATGATTTTGACAAGCATCTTTCTCACTAACTTATCAACAATAAATTGAAAACATGTTTAGCCATGATTAGGCTAGATGACTGAGCAAGACTTCTTTATGAACAAGTAGTGGCATTTAGGCTTCCACACTTTTAGTAAGACTATTTTTTGGGTATGGGGTTGTACCTCTTCTTTTCATGTGCCCTCTTTTTCATTTTTATTTGTTTTTTACTTTTTCTCTCTTCTTGGTCAAAACAATTTAAAACTAAAGGTAAAAATATGTTCATAGTGATGAGGTTATTTGCTTGCCTATCTATCCTAAACTAACCTATACATGATATACATTCAGCTGGTGAACTCTATTTTCCAATAAATCCAATCAATCAGATGATTCTATGAGGGATGTTGGTTTAGCTCTTTGAGGGTGCTGACAAAATTAAAAAGCCACTCCCCCCTCACTTGTGTTTGAATAGCAGAGTCTAAAATGTTCTTAAAATTCTGCATCAAACTGCCCTTGACATGTTTTACTCCCTCTTCAAGTGCCTCTAAAAAATTAGCAAAGGGATCTTGAAACAATACCTGGCTTAGAGGATTTGGGGGAAAAGCTTGATCCAAGACTGCTTCTTCCTTCACTTGGCTAAGCTTAGGACTCCTTTGGGAAAGAAAATCCTCCTCTTCCTCATGATCATTTGAACTAATAGAATCATCATAGATTGCAATGCTGTAATCTAGAAAATCCGATGTATTATGAATGAATGGGCTGAATTCTGTGAGGAGGCCATCACGTTGATGAGTAGGAGCACTCCTTAGCAGTAAGTCTTCTTGTGAAGGCAGTTCAACAACTCTTATGTGATTATCATTTTCCAAGTCTTCATCTGTAATTTGAAATTCAATTGGATTTGGTGGTTGCAATTCCAAAGCTGAGGAGGATTCTGTGTCCCAAATGATTTCCTCATCCCTTTCAGGAAAAGGATTTTCATTAACAACTGGTTCAAGAAACTCATTATCTTTCCCAACCTCATCATCAAAACTGAAAGATTGTTGATTTCCAATCATATTAAAATTATTTCTGAAGGACTGAAGTGACGTAGAGCAAAGAGTCAGAGATTCCTCAGTTATTTCTAAACTTTCAAGGCTTTCCTCATCAATGTCATAGGTGACTTGTATTGGCTGATTAATTTTTTCAAGCTGATGATACTGATCTTCTTCCCACAAACCAACAACTGATTTCTATGCAAAGTTAGTTTCTATTTGGATGACATCATCATTAGACTGATCAAAATTTGAAAAATTATCAAGATAAGTAACATCACCAATCAAACATATTGGATTATCATTTTGTTCTTCTTTGAGTTGATCTACAAGTTCACTTTCTAATTTATGGTAGATGGGATTGGTAGGAGAAAGAAAAGAAATCTTTTGTTCACATGAAGGCTTAGAGGTTGGATGCATGTTTATAATCTAATTGATTTCATCTTCATTCAAAAGAGGAGGCATTTTTCTCTTTTTTTGGATAGAAGCACAACAATTCTCTTTCTCTTGTGAAGGCTGATTTTGAGGCTGAATGTTTTCTTGAGCCTCACCTAGAAGAGATGATGAATCATCATATGTGCCTTCAGAGATATCTTGTGGGTTTTCTTCTATTTCTTGATTGGGCTCTTCCTCAACTAACTCCTCTAGGCTGTCATGATATCTATCTTGAGAATGAAATTAATGAATGGATGTTAAGAGGTCTTCAGGATGCAAATTTTTCAAATATTCATCACTATCTAAAAGGTACTGTATGATATCCTGAAATTGATCACAACAATTTTCATCCAATGATAAATATGGGGAATTTTGTTTATAATGCTCATAAAATGCCTTGCGTATATCTTTTAAGGAAAACATGCTACCAGTTCTTAGAATTTCATACCATTCCCTTGCCTTCCCTTCTAATGTTAGCATGAAAATCTTCATAAGGCAGTCCTCATGCCATTCAGCTTTTAACCACCATACATGGATATGAAACTTGATGAGGTGTAACAAAGGGTCATCAGACTTTTCGTCTTGAAACCTAGGGAGGTTTTTGTCCCACTCTATCTGAGGCAATTTCTATGGGAACCCAGGGATGTGATCTCTATTCATTGGAGCATATTTCCTTTGTATCCTTGGATCCATGTTTGTAAATAAGAAAGGGTCACTGAATCTTTTCAACCAGTTTTAGAGTTCTCTACCAGTGGAGTCTTTAGATCTATTGAGATTTGTGGAGTCGCCAGGTGGAAGGTTTCAATTCTGCTGTCCACCATCAACATGATTTGGATTGCTTAATGCATTCCCAGGGGAGTTTATGAGAACTAGTGGGGTCAAGAGGGCTACCGAAGACCAGTGGAGTCGCCAGGTGGATGATGTTTAATGTTTTAAGGATGCTCATGTTATCCACCATCAACAACTAAATACCAATCTAAGGATGTTTGTGAGTTTCTGAGATCTAAGGAATACTTAGTTTGTCACTAACTCCGAATGTCACATCGTGATCGCGATTTTGTTAGCTCCCCGTAATTTTCTAGATTGATTGAGATACAAATGGACAGAGTAACAATAAACCAAGATTTGGAATCCTAGGACCTAGCCTTCCTGGATTCAAAGAGGGATCTCTCTAGTAGATGCAAATATGTGAACTTGTTTGTTGATTAGGGTTGATTTTAGGCTAGATTTTAAGTGCAGGGTATTTTGATTGTTTTTGGTTGGGTATGATGATCCGATGGATTTATATAGAAAACATGGAAGATTGTGAAGTCATTGCACAATGGAGTCTAACAAGGTCATGATGAGTTCAACAATGGTTTCAAGAGCATTTGGAGGGAAATTTTAACTTGGTTGGTAGGTTTTTGAGGTTGTGGTGGATGATGACATGAACATTAAACTTGAGAATAAAAGCTAGTGAAGGGTAGAACTGAATCCTTAATAACTTTTTAGACTAAGGGAGTTAGAAAATCATGAGCATGGAAAGAGAATAAAAGTAATAAGTGAATACCAATCCATTTTATTTCAAACTGAAACACAAATGATTATCCAAGACAAACGTTCAAATAAAATTATAGAAAGGCAAGAAACTTATTTAAATTTCATATATTTCATTATCAAGAGTAGAAAAACATTTAAGATTCACAAGTAGTTATAACCGTAGAAGAAGAGAAAACTATAAACATCTAAAGTTACAGCTATGAATGTTCTTTGAAACAAATTCAGCTAAGTAAAGGCAAAGAGCATGATTCAAACAAACTTCTTTGGTAAACCTAGGCAAAGATGCTTTAAAGAGTTAATTCCAAACAAGAGTATTTCAGTAGCAAAAATGTGTAGGGCTAGCCATAAATCATACTTGACACTAAGTGATATAAACCATTCAAGAAATGAGCAAGCTAAGAACTTCTTGTAGAGCAAGAGATGGATTCCCTAATATATCTCAACAGAAGAAAACATTAAGGGAGTGAAGGACAAACATAAGTAAGGTGTCATTAGGAAACATTTCTTAATCTAATTCTTTTTTCCTACTGCAACATAGAAAGATGGAAAAAATAATGGAAAACTAGAAAACATGAACATAAGAAACACTTCACCATCAACCAAGCTTATGGATCCTGCAAACAGTCTCTCTCCATCAATAAGCAAACCAAGGCATGCATGAGCTCCAAGACATCAAATTTCCATAAAAAACTCCAGGAGACTATGTATTTGCTTTAGAATAAGTCATAAAAATCCAACGAAATACATAAGACCCTCATGCTCTATTTATGGAGCAAATGAGGAGGTTGAAACCCTAAGAGGCTTCCAAAAACCCTAATTTAGCCATAAATGTCATAAATGTGCTTAACGACCATGCAAGGCCCAAGACACATAAGAGATAAGATAATAAATGAAAAGCACAAAAATATAAATCCCAAATAAAATTAGGAGTAATTTTCCCAAGAAAATATTAAAAAATCATCTTGCCATAAATTTTTGTATTTTGTTGACTTTTTGGCAAAAGACAATCCAGGAGCACAGTGCCACTTTTGCAGAAAATAGGTTGTTTTGCAACCATGTTCTGGACCACTTCCCGATGTCAGATTTGGCTCCGTGATGGCTCGTTGGAAAGATTTAAGAGTATAATTTTCAAATATACTTTTTTTTATCAATATTACCTCTACTAATTTCCCAAAAAATGGAAAAATCGAAGGCTTCCAGGGGCGCAACACCTGTTCAGAAAAGGAGGCAGAAAGGTCAAATTTTTGGTGTTTTTTGACCTTTGAAGGGGTTAAAAATGTTCCAATTGACTTGAAATTTTGTGGGTAGACTGATTGTGATATGAAAAAACAAAAAATGTAAACTTTATTAGCTGAGGATTCCCCCCAAAAGATCATAGCGCCTAGGGTGTTGCGCTCCTAGGGCCTCAAAATTTTAAAAACATAAAAACTTCTCTTGTGCGTAGTGCCATTTTTCAGAGGGAATTTGGAGGCCTTCCTGGTATCGGAATGAGCTCTTTGATAGCTCGTTAGAAATATTTAATTTTATAATTTCCAAATATACTATTTTTTTCTTGATTGAAGTTGATTTTCCTTGTCAAAAGTTTATTTTCCCATGACTGGTCAAAAAGTGATGAGTGCTGGTGCACACAACTTGTGGACGCCTTACACAACTCCAAATTGAGCTCATGATATCTCATTGGAAATATAGTTGAGTATAATTTTCAAATAAAATTTTTTTTTCTTGATTGAAGTTCATTTACTTGTCCAAAAACTGTTTCTCCCAACACTGGTCGAAAAGTGTTTAATGCTGGTGCAGAAATGCATAGTGCTGGTGCAAACCACTTTTGGATGACTTCCTCAATTAAAAATTGAGCTCATGATAGCTCATTGGAAATACATTGAAGTATATTTTTCATTTGACTTATTACAAAAGTCATTTGGACACTCCAGCTATGAGAAAAACTGATTTTCCCAAGGTCACTCCAGAAGTGCAGAATCTCTCCCGTGACACCTGTATTTTTGAAATTGATCTCAAACCATGATACCTGTGTAAAAATTGAAGGAGTTTTTTCTTCTTGGCCCTATTATGGACAAAAAACTCTCTCACTTTTTAAAATTTCATCTCTTTCTGGTCATAAACACAATTTGAAGCAAAACTAGCCCTAGGTGTGACACATGGCTTGTCTCTTGGAATGAATTCTTGGAAAATGATGGAGGCATGATGTTTATGAGCTGTTACAGACTTATTATTGCTGACATGATCTATCAAATGAATCCTTTTCTCTTTTTCATCCTTTTTATATCAAAACCTAGCTTAGTTGGAAGAGGAAATTAGGGTTTGGTGTAGGGGATTTAGGACCGCCTTGCAGAGGGAGGGGAATGAATGGGTTAAGGGTTGTCTAAATTCTTGGGGAAATTTTTGGGGATAGGGATATATGTTAGGGAGTATGGGAAAGTGTAATTTAAATAATTGAGTGAGGATAAGGGGTCCAAAAGGTCAAAACATGGGCCTAGCCTCAAAAATTGTGAAATTGTGGTAATAGACTAGTTTTTGTAGAAAAATGATGATTTTGAGGGACAGGAGTTATGGGGAGTGTTTGTGAAGGTATATTAAGGATAGGAGGAGGTGTGAGAGCATCAAGATATAAGCCTGTCAGATTATTTAATCATGGAGGTCATGAAACCAAGAGAAATGCCCTTAAAAACCCTAGATAGACAATAAAGGAGTTTAGGCAAAACAAAAATAGAGGGGTGAGGCCAAAGGTGGAGAAACATAGTGATAATGAGTTACATGAGCCCATGAAGGGTCTTCTGGGATGAGTGAGCTAAGCTTGACATGACAGAATGATGAAATAGTGAAAATTTATCCTAAGGGCAATGAAGGCCGTGAGATTTCTATAACTCACAATGTTCATGAACTTTTTTTCTAGAAATCTAGAACCGATACTTAGTCATATTTAGATAGTGAAAATTATGGATGACTAAAAGATACTTCACCAGGACATATTTTTTCCAAGAAGGGTCACTTCAACACTCCTCAAAATCTAATTTATTCACGTGCAACACTTGTACTTGGGGCACCACTTTGCCTCCATACTTGTCCATGCTCGTGTTGATTTTCATCGTGAGTAACCATCTTGTACTCATGTTATTTATGGTCCCCACCAGACCTTTTCTGTTTGGAAGCATCATCGAGTTGCCCTTGTTTAGAGCATCCAAGTTGAGTCATCATCACATCCATGGAGTCCATCACGAGTCCCTTTGTTTCTCGCTATAGTCCTCCATACTTCATTTCTTGGCTCCTCTCTCATGTCGCACATTATGGAATTTAGTCCTAGTTTCCCCCGTCCCTTATGATATTGTGTTAGTTGCTACCAGGTCATTCATGCCCTTTATACTCTAACAAGGGAAGTCGTTCGTCCGCTACTTAGTACCCGCCATTTCATCATCATCCCTAGTTTCAGTCTGTCAGTTGCTCTACTATTTTCTCTCGTGCCTTGGTTGAGGATCCCTTATTGCCTCACCTATGGCAGACCTCCTTCTTTCGACATAAGATCATTCATTCCAGAAGATAGGTCTAGAGGGTAGTGTACCTTGGTTCCAGCTTCCACTCTTGTTCGGTGCCTTAGATCAGGCAAAGGGACTCTGTATTACCCTTTGACTTGATCGTTTCTCAGCTTGAGCTCCTTTCAACATGATCGAGATCCGTATACTTGATGGTTCGGTGATGTAGCAGATGATACCGGTGATTCCCGGGTGTGTGTGAGATGTTTCAGCCCTCATGAGGGGGTGGCCCTACAGGTAGCCCCCCTCATTCCCGGATGACCTCTTCATTACAGTCTTTGATGCAGCTCCATAGATTTGATGATGTCGGCCTTAGCTGCTTGCAGTGCCTTTTTGTTTGCATGTATCAGTTAGATTTTCAGAGCCCTTTTCTATTTATAGGGGCATTTGGGTTGTATTTATATCTCATGTATGCAGATATTATTGAATAGGTCCTAGATGTTATCCCAGACACAATATGTATGTGGGATTCATTATCATATTTTTATCTGGCTCATATTTATTCCGTCATGTACTGTATAGTTCAGTTCCTTGTTTACTGGACACATTATTCTTTGTACTTTGTCTCGGCAGGCATAGGTATGCCTCCCCCGCTACATATAGCACAGGTACTCACTCATAAAAGATACTTGTCGCACCTGTAAGTCTCGCCTCCTCAGGGTCTAGTCCTCTAGCACTTTTGTCTACCTTATATTTCTCTCTTTTTGTCTTCCCCTTCAATGTCTAGTGATTGAATTCTTACAACGTACTCCAGTCATACGATTAGCTCCTAATGCTCGCATGCTAGGGGGCAATCTGTTACACCATTTTTTGGTCATCTAACCTGTTACTATTAGATGGACCTAAGTACACCATGTAAGACCAATTTTACCCTAAGTAAAAATTCTTTCACTATGAAAAATAACTTAGTAAACAACCTTTATTAAGTTGTTTATGGTCTAAACAGGACACCCCATGAGGAAATATTAAATAAATCTACATTTGTTTGATTTTCCTGAAGGAATAATTAGTTAAACAACAATTTAATTGTCATATTTTTCTATCTTTTTGCTTGTGATTTCCCTTTGAGTTCCATTTTTGTCTGGGTTTTCTACACCATCAAGACAGATGGATTCTAGATCTAAAATGCTGAGGACTTACAACAACCCATCTCGTTGAGGAGAACTGGTAACATCCTTCTATGTTTTCCTCCCAAGTGCCATTAATACAAAATTCATTCAACAAGTTCTTGTCTTGAATATTGGATGCATGGAGCGACTATTTTTTTTTATTTACTTCTTAATGTCTTCTAATGCATAGATTTAGATTTTTTCAACATTTATCTTGGTCAAATAATTATAGATCTAAAGATATTGGAAGCCATCTTTGCTGTTAGTGTTATTTTTTATGCACAACTAAAGTGGTCATTTTTCGTACACTTGTGATTAAGATTCATACTAACACCAAGAAACTCACTTTGTACTTCTCTATGTTTCCATCTACTCCATGCTTGATCTTGTAGATCCACTTGGAAGTCACCACTAACTTCCCGTCAAGTCTTGACACACATATAACTGATTTTACCATGCAAATATCTCAACAAATGTTCCTCCAAAATCTAATGCACATGCCTACGTTCCATCATGGAATCCTTCCAAACTCATTGGATTATTGCCTCCTTATACCTGGATGGCTCGAAATAAATTATGTGACTCATCAGTGTTGCATACCTTGAGTACTTATTAGGAATTTTTCTTTCCCTGAACGTAGCAGAGGGAGTTGTTGTTTCTTTGCATCCTTCAATGTACTTTGAATCCACATCGGCCTCTTTTTAGATTATGTAACAACAATCCTAAGTGATTCCAGTGGTTCAATGGACTCGTGATTATTGAAATTATGTTCCAAGGGTACAAAAGGACCTGAACCCATATACTTAGGAGCCTTTGGCTCCTCATCATCATCAGGGGCTCTTTGGATCTCTAGGAGGTTTGATCATTCCACTCTACCTAAATTTCTTCTCTTTTTGAACAAGAATCTCTTACAGTCATCTTCAATAGTTCTAGATGTATATATACTTTCTCCCCCTCAAACACAATTCACTCTTATTTATTTTATGCTTGATAATGAGAGTATAGTCTAAGACAGTCCTTAAATCTCCTACATTAATTTCTTTTGTGCACTAGTGGATCTATGTCACTATACACCCCACACATATTCTATAACCATTTACTCATTGGTTTTATGGGGTTAAATATCTCCTAAATTTAATTTTTTACTTTACTCCAATGGAATTAGGCTATAATACACCCATATAATGTTTGCATTTATTAAAATTTTCATCCATAATTTATGTAGTTCTTTCTGTAAATTTAGCTAGAAGTAAAAATAAATATGTAGTACATTCTTTATATCTAGGTAATTAAACATATTTACCATGTATTACTTCCCACTCTAATTTATGAAATTCCTTTCATAAATTTAGGTAGGATTACAAGTAAATATGTTTCACATAAATATTCTAACAACCAAAAAAATTGAACACTTCAATGAGTCCCTTATCCACAAAAGATATGATACCATGTTGATTTTCTAGTGCTAGTTAGACAACAACAATTTCCTACTATTGATAATTACTTCCAATAATATATGCTATTACTTAAAAACACTCCAAAACACAATTCACTAATTACACTAAAAAAACTCAACTGGTCAAACATTGACTACCTTAGAAAGTTGACTATTAGAATCTTCGCCTTCTTATTTAGATTACTTCCGAAGTGATAGAGAGAGAGAGAGAGAGAGAGAGAGAGTGAGTGAGAGGAAAAAATGTGAGTGATGAGCATGTATGAAAATCAGAATTTAAAGTGTCTATTTTGAAAACTAAATTTAAAATAATTTAAAATTTAATTTTTATTTCTCTTAACTTGTATACCTAGGGAATACCTCCTACAACTACCCAAAAATCAACATTCTATAGGGATATATTAAATATTAATGGATGAAATATCCATTGATGTTGAGAGAAAATTGACTTGAGGCATGCAAGGGATGCTATGATGTATGTTACTAGAAAAATAATGATTTTATCATATTATCAATCACATTGAATTTGATAGATAAAGGATATGCATCGAATTCTCATCCATTTAAACATGAAGAAGATTGATTTATTTAATGGGTTTGAAATTATCCTAAAATCACTACTTGTGATGAAAGGAAAGTTCCTCTATATGAGAGTGGCCTCCTCTTTGGGAGAGGAGTTCAATTGAGACATAAATTCAAGGGAATCATCGAAGTAGGATAGCTTAGATAAATTGTGAGAATAATGGTCATACATCTCACATAGAACACATGAGTGATTTATGCATAAATACCTAACATTTTTATAAGAATCAACTAGTGTGACATGAACCATGTGACTAGAGAGGGTAGGTTCTAAGTACTCATAATTAAAATTTCCTTTGATTTTATGAAATGTTTGATAATTATTGCTAGCATAGAAGCTGAGATCACATAATCACATATCAATGGGAATTTAGGTGAAATTATAAAGGTGACCATAGATTTTACAACATTATCAGTGTTGTGTTTCTTCTTAGTTTTTCCATTTTTTGACTTATTTCCCAAGTTCAGTAGGATTGGTCTCGACCTATGTAGGTATCATAATAGCTACTAGGGTCACAATGACTCTGATGAATTGTTCAACATGTACTACATTAAAAAAGTATGAAACACTATTTATCATCACTACACATATTTAAATAATCATATATAATGTTACAAACTATTCATTTACTATATATTTTTTTATATCTATTTAAAATTTATACAACAAATTATTAATTTTCATAGGGCTATATTGTTCTTTGCTTTAGATAATTGCATTTCATCATTTACACATTGACTTTACCATACAACATTATATCATCATTACATCATATGAAATTATGTAGAAATAAAAATATAATCATCATCAATGCAGTGGAACCATAAAGGAACAATAAAAGAAAATAATTCACACATAAAGACACTAGGATTGTTGAGATTCAAAAAGATGATGACCCTAGTGAAAATTAAGAACCTATACTGGGTGGGGCCCACAGACTATTTTTAGTTGTATGTCTATTTTTAGAATGTTGCAAAAATTCTATTTATGGTAGGATTCAATTTTTAGAATGGTGAGAAAATTATATTTATAGATGATTTTCTATTTTTAGATGCATGGAAGAAGTCTATTTATAGATCGCATGTATAAAAATAGAATGCATGTCAGTTATTATTATCTCTTAATAATAATTGGGCAATAAAAAATAATCTATTCTCTTGAAAAACTTGATTTCACTTAACTTATGTGGAAAACCAGTCAGCTGAAGGAATTTCGAGTTCTAAGGTTGGTTGGTGGGACATGCAAAGGGACTTAGTTGTACATGAGTGATTTGAAGTTGTAACATATTTGGATGTGTAGTTATGTGAGTTGTAAAGAAGTTTAACTCAGTTAAGTGAGTTAAACTTAGCTGTGATAGCTGTAAGTAGTTGTAACTAAATATACACTAGTGAGAGATCAATGAATTAAATATTAAATTAATTCACATGGAGTGATCTCACATGCAACTGAAGATTTACTATTGTTAACTACATGCATGTCAGATCTAGTGGAGGCCCAGTTGAGAGATAGGTGAAAGTGATAGTTTGACTATCTGTTGTGACATTAGTGGGTGCACTCATTAAAGAAAACACACACATTTGAGATGCCAATGACGATTGCGCAGTCAAGGAAAGGCAGTATCTCATTCATTTAGGGATTGTGATCAGCAAGGATTGCGCAGTGGAGGCAGGTTGTCAGGAGGCAGTAAATTGGCGCATGTATTTTCCAATTTTTGTATGACAATGTGAGGAGATTTGTATATAGTACTAAGAGCTCTTGGATTAAAGTTTTGTATGAGATTGTTTCATGATCCATGATATATACATAATATATGATAGTGGGGGTTTTAGCTTTATGATTTCTTGGTAAAAACATATGTGTTATGTGGGATTGATCTTTCTTCATGTGTTTGCAATTGGCGATTAAATTTTCACAAAGATTTTAGTAGAAGGATTTTGTATTTAACAATGGCATATAATTGTTAGATCAGGAGAATCCAAGAAATACATAATTGTATTAAAATTTCTACAAGGATTGGTTTGGGACAAGGGAAAAAACCACAAGCGGAAAATTTGTTTGAAATTATTATTCTTATTATTAGATTTTCATAAAATGTTCAAGAAAGAGAGAGTACAATAATAATTTTTTTAATTCACAATGCTATCCAAAAAAATTAACCAAACCATGTCCTAGAGATGAACCCAGAAATAATAATAGACAAAATCATGATTCAAAAGCATGTGGTCAATTGTCAATATCTACTGTAAACTAACGAAATGAAACCCTACTTTCCAGCGAGATGGAAAGAGAGATGTGTGTGTGGATGAAAAATTATAGTTGTATGTAGATGAATTTATTCTTGCATCTACAGTTGAAAATATCCCATGAAAACCTTGTGGTTATGAAGAAAAAAGCCTAATCTATATGTTTGAGCTTGAATCCTTTGATTTCTAGACTTGTGTGAATAGATTCCCCACGAACCAATTACAGACTTGTGAAATCTAAACCAAAAAAAGAAGAATTATTCATGATGTCCAATTTAGGTTCACTTTAATTGTATTTATAACCATCCAACGGTGTACAATTTCCTTTTGTATGGACCTTTCCTTTTTTTGTACGAGTGGTTTTCCATTTTAAAACATATTTTTCCTTAACCAAGTTAAATTCTTCCAAGGGCTAGTAGGGGTCTTCCTTTATGATGAAGATTGTCCAAAGGAGGGAATTTTTCCCTGAGCTACCAAAACTAACATTCCCTCTTAGCTAGGGATAAATTACTAACTGCAACATATGTCTCATCACATATATCTTGTCAACAAATGTTGTCACTACATATCTCAACTCATCTCTACTCATATTTGTTCATTTTTTCTCGTCTCTACTTATCTCTTATTATTTCAGCTTCTCTATAATCATATGCTAAACACTCTTCAATGTAAAGGAAGATGAATTTTACATCAAATGGGAGTCCAAGCTACCATTTTGTATTCATCAGGGACCCACGGCTACCACCGACAATCATATTCTTATGAGGAGCCTGATGCTACTATCTGTAAAACATTAGAGAGATTAATATTGGGTAGCACTACTAAAACTGAAAGCACATCAGGGAACCCATATCAAACTAAAATCCATTGATAATAAGGAAGGTCATATGGGACACTCCCACTTGATGTCTATGAAAATTGGGAAGATGTTATGTGGCACTCACGCCAAATCATCTCATAGGGGAGCATACATCTTGATGAGAGTGTGGCTGCAGGCATTAAGGAGAGCTGCTCAAATCTTGTTACAATATTTTCTAATTCAGGAGGAATTAGTTCCTGGTATTTTTTTTCACTCTCCGTCATCAAAATTTAATAAGTTTGTTTGATAAAACTAATAAAAATACATGCAGAAGCAAAAGTCCCCTTTACCCTTCGGAAAAATTACAACTCACTTTAACCCAATGTTAAACCTTTGGAAACAATGTTTAAAAAGCTCTCGACAATGTAATAATTTACTTTTAAAAAAATGTTTAAAACCCTCTCGGTAATGTATTTCTGAACTTCAAACCCTTAATAAATCTCTATTGAAATAATATTAAAACCTTCGGAAATATTAAAAACCTTCGGAAATGAATGTTTAAAAACCTTCAGAAATTAAACTTTCGGAAATCATTCCAGACTTCAAACCCTTAATAAAACTCTGTTGAATAAAACTGTTGGGTCCATACCTTTTTAAAACTCTGTGTAACTATTAATTTGAACACCGTTGGATGCTTTGATCAAATCAAACAACTATCTCATTCCAACAGACCCCGTACTTTATCACTCAAAAGTCACGCGAAACTGGCGGTTTCGCGCCCGTGACGTGTCACAATCTTATTTGATCATGTTCAAATTGAATAAAACCACTCGCATGCCAAAAGCTGTGCGAAAACAGTGACCGTTTTTTCCCAAAACCGCTTGTCTACAAAATTTTGTTTTAAAATGCGTTTAAACACGAAATTTTGTTACTTCTTTGTTTTGTCTTCAACTCCTCTTAGAAACCTCTCTTTCCGCTGCACAACTATAATACCCTTAGATCAATTATCATTGCCCGATCCCAAGAAAAGAAACTAGAATTCCCTCGATTTCCTCTAAATATTTTACACAAAACTTTAATACATGTAAATTCTTCTTCGCATAGAAGATAATCACTCTTAATTTCTACACAGAAAAACATAAATCCAGTGGATTCGAAGGGATGAAACCGTCCGGGAATTCGCCAAGCAACAAAAAATAAATAAATTCTGCAAATTTTATTAACTCATAGGCAAAATCCTCTCAATTAAATCTTCTGTCATCCAAATTCTGAATTCTTCCTTCTCAAAGGTTACATTTATAGTTTTTTACATAACAGTCGACCTTCTCTTGAGGATCTAATTCTCCTAATTTAGGAAAAATCCTAATTACATAATATCTTCCCTAAATCTATCAACTAAAGACTAAATATACTGAATCTAATCTAAACCAGTTCAACCTTCCTAGATACTAGTTCAACCCTATCTAGTACAACTGTAAATTGACAGCTGAAGGTACCAACAACTTTGCTTGTAACTTTTTTTTGGATTTTTGGAATAATTAATGAAGCATTTTGCCTCTAAACCTCATGCTCCTGCATCAGACTCCTGAGGAAAAAAATATCCATGGGCTCCTGTCCATGAGCTCCTCCACAGAACTTCCCAATTTTTGCAGCATGGTTTCTGTCATCTAGGTAGCATCCTCAATTGGCTGATCCTTCCACTTCATCAAATATTGAAAATATTCCCATCCTATGGTCTTCTTAAACACTTTCTTGTCTAAGATCCTCTCTGGCTATAATGTCTTTGCCGTGGGTAACTGTTTTACCCAGTATATATTTTCTCTGTCTTCTGGTCTGTCATCTATGCCACTATCTTCATATCTGTACAAATCAGCAACATTGAATATTGGAGATATTCCAATATCATATGGTAATTCAATTTCATAAGAATTTGTAGAAAAATTTCTCAATATCCTGTATTGTCCAATATTTTTTAATTTTAACTTGTTATACTCCCTCTTTGGAAATAATTCTTTTCTTAAGTATGCTAAAACAAAATCACCAACTTCGAAATTAACTTTTCTTTTTCTCAAATCTACTATGTTTTTATACTTTATGTTGTTGTTTTGTAGCTTCTGCTTTACCTGTTCATGTATTGCTTGAATTTCTGAAGCAAACTCCTCTCCTTCAGCACTTGTCATTTCTTCTTTTCCCAAGTTCCTCAATTCAGATACTCCTCTGGGGCTCTGGGGTGCATTCCATAAACTATATGGAATGGACTCTGTCCTGTACTTTTGTTAAGTGAATAATTATATGCATACTCTACCTGTGGTAAAATATGATCCCATTGTTTAGGATGTTCTCCTGCAAGACTTCTCAAAACATTACCCAAACTCATGTTCACTACTTTAGTCTGCCCATCAGGGTGAGGGTGATAAGCTAAGCTAAAAATTAGTTCAGTACCAAGCTTCTTCAACAATTTCCTCTAAAAATGACCAACAAATCTGGTGTCTCTATCAGAGACAATACTTTTAGGTAACCCATTTAATCTGACAATCTCCTTCAAAAAAAAATTGGCAACATGAGTAGCATCACTGGATTTATAACCTCGAATAAAATGTGCCATTTTTGAAAATATGTCAACTACAACATAAATTGCATCATTTCCTCTCTGTGTCTTAGGCAATCCTAAAACAAAATCCATACTTACAATATCCCAAGGTCTGTCTGGAATAGGTAATGGAATGTACAAACCTGCATTTTGACTTTTCCCTTTTGCATATTGAAAAATTTTACAATTCTTCACATAATTTTCCACTTCAAATCTCATATTTTTCCAAAAATAAAAATGACTTAGTTGCTCATAAGTCTTATCAACACCAAAATGTCCAACAAGTCCACCACTATGTTTTTCCCTAATTAAATTTTCTCTCATAGAACAATTTGGTATGCACAACTAATTTCTTTTGAACAATAAACCCTCTTGCAAGAAATAATCTAACCACTGACTTCTGTCTATCAAAACAGGATTACAACATGCTTCAAATGCTTCTTTGAAATCCAAATCTGTCTTATAGAGTTTTTTAAGAAAATCAAAACCTAACACTTGAATTTGACTTTCTTGAACAAGAATGCTTTTCCTACTCAAGGCATCAGCTACCTTGTTTGTTTGACCACTTATACGCTTCAATACAAAGTTAAAAATTTTAAGATATTCAACCCATTTTGCATGTTTTTGATTCAGTTTAGGTTGTTGCATAATATATTGTAAAGCATGATTATTTGAATATAGCACAAATTCTTTAGACATTAAATAATGTCTCCACTTCTTTAATGACTGTACAATTGCATAAAATTCCTTGTCATAAGAAGAGTACTTCCTCCTTGTCTCATTAAAATTCTCACTGAAATATACTATGGGTCTATCTTCTTGAATTAATACAGCTCTAATAGCTTCCCCACTAGCATCACAATTCACATGAAATGGTTTTTTAAAATCAGGCAAAATTAAGACAGGTTTCTCAATTCTCTTTTGCTTCAAGAACTGAAAATTCCTTTCAGCTTCAGCAGTCCACTTGAACGGTTGTTTGTCCTTCTTTATGGTTTAAATGATAAGTGCATTGATCTTACTAAAATTCCTTATGAATTTTCTATAAAAACTAGCAAGACCATGAAAACTTCTTACCTCAAAAACACTTTTAGGTGAAGGCCACTCCACAATTTCCTTTGTCTTCTTTGGATCCATTTTTAATCCTTCAACAGAAACAACAAAACCTAGATATACCAATTCTTTTTTCATGAATGAGCATTTCTTTAAATTTATTAGTAACTTCTCTTGATGTAACTTCCTTAAGACATAATTAAGATGTCTCAGGTGTTCTTCCTTTGTTTTTCTGTAAATTAATATATCATCCAGATATACTATTGAAAATTTACCAATAAATTCCTTCAATAATTCATTCATAAGCCTCATAAATGTGCTAGGTGCATTTTTTAAACCAAAAGGAATTACCATCCATTCATACAATCCCTCATTTGTTTTAAAGGTTGTTTTCCATTCATCTCCTTCCCTTATCCTAATTTGATGATACACACTTTTCAAATCTAGCTTTGAAAAATATCTTGCTCCACTCAAATAATCCATCAAATCTTCAATTATAGGTAAAGGAAATCTATACATGATTTTTATCTTGTTAGTTTCTCTTGAATCAGTGCACATTCTCCAACCTCCATCTTTCTTCGGACTTAATACTATAGGTACTACACAAGGACTCAAACTTTCTCTGATCAAACCTTTGTCAACTAATTCCTGCACTTGCTTTCTGATTTATTCATTTTTTGTAGGAGTCATTCCGTAAGCTGCTTTGTTTGGCAAATTTGATCCTAGAATCAAATTTATCTGATGGATGGTTCTTCTTACAAGTGGTAATTCACTAGGAAAATCATCCATAATAATATCACAATAGTTGTCCAACATTTCTTGAATTTCAATTGGAAAATCAGAAATTTTAGTAGAAGTAAATACTAACTTAGGTTTTCAAACTAAAGCAAAATTTACCTCATCATCTTCAATCTTATACAAGTATTCTTTTCCACTCAGCAATAAAGCCTTTGGATCAGACTTTTTACTTGATGCATCTTCTTCTTCCATAGGTAACTATGTTTGATTCATACCATCTTTGAAAAAACTTGTAAGTGTTTCTCTTTCCATCATGTATTGTTGCTCTGTCATACTTCCAAGGTCTACCTAGCAATATGTGACACACATCCATAGGAATCACATCACACATGATTTTATCTTTATAACTGCTCATTTGCAATTCTATTTGGCATTGTTCCTTTACTATCAGTTGATGTCCCTTCTGAAGCCATGACACCTTGTAGGGTGTTGGATGTTCCCTTGTCTTCAATTTCAACTTCTCTATCACCTCTGTAGAGACCAAATTATCTATACTGACACTATCAATTACCAATTGACAGCATTTCCCTTGAACTTTGCACACACTTCTGAACAAAGTCTTTCTCTGTGTTGGTTCAACAACTTCCTTCGTTTGTTTTAACAAAACTTTGCTAACCACCAAAGATTCTGCTTTCTCTGGCACAATTTGTTTCTCTGTTACAGAAAACCTTGCTATTTCTTCTTCAGTCTAAGCAACAATTGCATTTATCTGGTTTATCCCCACATTCTCTAGACACACATAGGCTCTATGTTCTAATTTGTTACATCTGTAATATCCGACTTCTCTTCCTCTATTCCTGCCTCCTCTTCCTCTATAAGGACTCCTTCTACCACTTGTATCACCTTCTGTGGGTGCATACTGAGGTGAGCTGCTACTAGCTCCATCTCTTGGTGTTGCAGATCTTCCTCTACCACCTTGAATTCCTCTTCCTTGGAAAGTACCTCTTCCTTTGGCAGATTTATTTCTTATGAGTTTTTCTTCATCTTTTAAGGCCATTTGGTAAGCCTCTTCTACTGTTTTAGGAGACAATATACTTATCTCATCTTGAATCTCCATTATGAGACCATTTATGTACCTGGAAATATTATATGTTGTATCTTGAATTTTTCCTGCTCTTATGCTCACTTTGTAAAATTCTTCTGTGTATTCTTTTACTGTCATTAATCTCTGTCTAATATTATACATTTGTCTAAATAATGAGAGCTGATAATCACTAGGCAAAAACTTACCTCTCAACTTTGCTACCATTCTGTTCCAATTCTTGATTGGCTGCTTACAAACTCTCCTTCTTTTTGCTTGCACTCCATCCCAGCAAAGTGCTACATCTCCTTTCAACCTTGTGACAGAAAACTTAACTTTATTTTCTTCACCCATCTCTTCATAATCAAATAATTTATTCATTTCATTGATCCAGTCTATCAAATATTCTAGATTCAATCCTCCTGCAAAAGCTGATGCTTCAAGTCTAGGCTTGGATGTAGATCCTAAAACTTATTTAAAGAATCTCATATCATGAGTAAGCTCAACATTTCCTTCTTCTTCTTCTTTAGCTTTAGGTTCATTGACATCTTCAGGATCTCTCTGTTGTCCTGCATCTATTTCCTCCAATCTAGCTTGAATCTGGTGCATAGTCTCTAGTACTTCAGCATTTGCAACTGGTCTACCTCCTCTTCTACTAGCACCACCTCCTCTACCAATTATGACAACCATGTTGGTTTTCTTTTTCTGACTTTTGGAAGCTTGTTTAGTGTCTAAAAAATGCTCTGAAGACTGCTCCGATACCACAAATCATGGCAGTGTGGGCGCAGGCATTAAGGAGACACTACAAGAAAAAATCACATTGGTGAGGGTCATGCTTGTGACAGACCTTTAAGGTCTGTCACCAATGTCACATATGGTGACGGTCCTTAAAAAACCGTCACTGTAAGTGTATATAGTGACGGTCCTTTATGGTCTGTCACCAAAGACATTTTCAATGACACTTTTGGTGTGGGTCGTTAAAGGCCCATCACTAATTCTCTCTTTGGTGACACTTCTAGTGACGAACTTTTAATGACCCTCACCAATGCTCTTTTTGTTACTTTTGGTGACGGTCAAAAAATGTCCGTCATCATTGATAATTAAAAAACCGTCACTGTAAGTGTATATAGTGATGGTCCTTTATGGTCCATCACCAAAGAAATTTTCAATGACACTTTTGGTGAGGGTCATTAAAGTCTCATCACTAATTCTCTCTTGGGTGAAACTTCTAGTGACGAACTTTTAATGACCCTCACCAATGCTCTTTTTGTTACTTTTGGTGACGGTCAAAAAATGTTTGTCATCATTGATCATTCCAATGATATTTTGATGACGCTATGTGCGTGTTAATATAGTTTTTGTCAAAAGATAACGATTTAATGCCATTATTGTGGAGTATTTTTTATAATATGTCCAAGGCCATAGTGGTTAGGGTCAGTCAATTTTTTAAGAAGTAATTAGTGTGTATTATTTCCCTCAAGTAATGACTAGTCGAATAGAGATTTCCTATGAGTCAACACATGATTCATATCTATTATGTTTATTATCTAGAAAATTCCCTTTAGATAAAGTTCCACTATTGTGTGTAGGAAATATATTATTTAATACATAATCAAGCTTTGACAATTCTATTAATGAGAAAGACCTAACAATCCTCAACAATCTGGGCACACCTTAAATTAATGCTTTTGCACACACTAACATTTCTTAGCACCCCACATGTCTTGGAACATCTTTGTACCTAGAACATATTGTGATGACACTGACGCCCAAGCACATGGTGGCATGTGCTAGCACAACATGGAACTCTCCTAGCATGTGTTGGCATGCTGCATATAGTCCCTAGCATGCCTTGGAACACCTTGGTTGAATGCATTGACATACATTAGCACTTGGCACACAATGCCACTTGGCATGTATTGGGACCTATTATTAGTGTGCCTAGCATGCCCCTTTTCAAAAATATAAAGTCCTGACTTATTAACCCTCTTATTGGTTCTTCCTTTTGTTGTCTTGACACATATTGACATACCCTGGTACCCTGCGCCACATCCTTAGCACCTAGAATGTATTGGCATATCTTGGCACTATTAATTGGCACATGATATAATTAGCACACCCTGGAACTCCCAAGCACACTTTGGGAATTCTTGACATGCCTTGATATTCCTTAGCATGCCTTACCAATGCTTAGCATACCTTGTCAGTCCCTCCTTGGCATGACAACTAACACTCATTAACACTAGTCTCTGGCACACGTTCCTCATATTCATTAACTTCCATGAATTTTTACCTAGTGCTCCCTTAATGTTTTTTCCTAGTACTCCTTAACACTCATCAACATGCATTATCACTCTGTAGCACACCTTAGCACTTTTCAACATTCCCTTTCACTTCATAACATGCATTACACTCCCTCACACATATTGGCGCTTGGCACATGTTGGTGCTTGGAAAGTATTAGCATGTATGGAATAGTTGAGATGCCTTTGGTATGATTTGGCATGGTTTAATATTAAATTTACTTGTGATGATCAATTGTTGGAAAGTAGATGAGAAACAACAAAGGAATGCTTGGCACTTAGAATGCACTAAGACTTTTCACTTGGCACCTATTGCTGCCTACTGTTGGTGTGCCTAGAATGCCCCTCTTGGAAAAGGTAAATTGATGACTTATTAACCCTCTTATGTGTTCATTTCTTTCTAGTTTAACTTTTTCCTCCATTTTGTTGTCTTGACAGTCCCTGACACGCGTTGACACACCCTTGCACATCTTGGCATGCCTTATCACTTGGCACATCTTAGAATGTTTGACATGTATTCCCAATATCTGGCACATCAAGGGGGTGGAGAGAGATGTAGTCCTAAAGTAGGTCGAGTACGAGGGCCGAGTAAGGGTTGCTAAAGGGAGGTTATGATCATCCTCCAAGAGCAAGATCATCATGTGAGGGTTCAGAAGTATGTTGCATACATTAATGGTCGGTTTGCGCTAGGAAGTAGGATGGAATATTGTCGATTCTCTTCTAGCAGATCGAGCTTAAGAGAGGTTTCTCATGAGAATCTGGGCATGTGATTTCAATGGTGTCTTTTTTTGAACGCCACATCAAATTCTGAAATGTTGAAATTTGCAACAAGAAACAGTGAGAATGGAAACCAGAAAGGACAAAAAAAATGGCACCCACACTGGTGAGGAATTTTGATGCACTAGGAACGAGGAATGTGGGGCATCTAATTTATTTTTCCCCTAAATAGATTTGACAATAAATTGTAATTTCATCTCATAACAACTTGTGTCAGTTAATTAAGTCATGATGACCGATTTAGCTCAAGGAATTCGAGTTGAGGGTCTAAGATGAGGCATCTAGAGGATTCTAATATTTTTGGGGTCCAATTGAAGTTGATGCATTAGTGGGGTGCAAGTGTAATTAACTCAATTAAATGAGTTAAAATCAGTTTAACCAGTTCTAATTGAGTGATGACCTAGTGAGAGGTCCAGTGAATTAAATTAGATTTAATTCACAATGAGTGATCAATCAGATAACTGATAGTTCGCTATTAATAGTTGCATGTATGTCAATTTCGAGGAATACCCAGTTGAGATAGAGGTTAAAGGGAACATAACTATCATTTTTATTCAGAGAAAATTTCCAATGTGAAATTATAAAGTCATTGGGATGCCATGATGGATTGCACAATCAAGGAAGATTGATTTTCATATTTAATAAGGAGTTACTTCCCTAGGAATTGCATGAGCAAGGCAGGCTGAAGTAAGGATGAGAATTGGATAAGTACTAGACCGAGTTTGCCTAGATCAATGGGAGAAAATTGACAGAGTGTTGGAGAATCTCGTGAGAGATTAACCATTGTATTGTTTCATGATTCCTTGACATTATACACAATAGAGATAGAGGGGTTTTGAGTAGTTGCTTTCCCCAAATACATCATGTTGTTGTGCGATTGATAATTTATGTCTCTTACTTATATGTGATTATGCGATCTTGTTTTGTTTCCAAAAATTGTAGTAAGGATTCAGTATCTTGTTTTAGTAGATTACAAGATTAGATTGAATCTCGTTGGTTAGATTTTCTACATGGTATTAGAGAAGGAATTTTTTTGGCGGCCAGTTTGCAGAGAATATTTGAAGATTTTGGTGTAAATTTAAAAAAAAAAATAGAATATTTGGATTCCTTGCGAAAATCTACCCAAATGGAAAAAAAAATCGGTCGAATCAGAGCTCGGATGAGGGAGATATCATTGATTTAAAATCAAATCTTTTTTAGAAACTTTTTGTAATGTCAGGACAATTACACTATGCACGAGTCAAGAACCTATATGCACTTGAGGTACTAGATGCATGCAAAGCTTTGAGGATAAAGGCAGAAGTTATAGACTTGGTGGTTTAGAGGGAACATACATTACCTCTCAACATGCATCCTCATGAGAAGCAGTCTTAGAAGGTTGTGGAGTAGCTGCCACAATTGGAGAAGTAGAGAGGATACCGAGTGGAAGCGTCCACTCAAGCAGAGACCTCCATGAGGGGGGAATTTTGAGCCAGGTGGGAAGAGGGAGCAGCCATACCTCGAGGTGTAAGGTGGGGTGATTTGTAGACATAATCCCGAGATAAGAAATTTGGGCAAGGTCCATTGAGATGGCGTGTCTCATGGATCGAACTTGGCTATGAGGAGCCCACAGTACAACAGTAGTAGGAAGGATCAGTTAGATTGAGGTAGTCAGATGTTAGAAAGATACAAATCAGAGTGAAAGATGTCAAATACTGGAGCAGAAATCAGAGTTAGCAATAGTTCAAAGGGCACGGATGCAGATGTTAGCAGCAGCACAGAGAATCCAATACTAGATAGGTGCAGTAGCTAGCAGCAGTCAGAAGACTCTGATGACAGATGCATTATACTGATTCAGTTGTTCGGAGGCTATTCAGTTTCAAGATTTGTAGGTTCAAACAACACTAGAGAAGTGTAGCATGCAGAAAATTCCAAAGGTACCGGATGGGGATAGATTGAATTCATTTCTTGTTGAGAGGGAGTGTTGAAATTTGCAACAAGAAATAGTGAAATTGGAAACTCGAAAGGACAAAAGAAAATGCACCCACACTGATGAAGAATTTTAATGTACCAGGAGTGAGGAATGTGAGGCGTCTAATTTATTTTTCCCTTAAATAAATTGGACAATAAATTGTAATTTCATCTCATAACAACTTGTGTCAGTTAACCAAGTCATGATGATTGAGTTAGCTCAAGAAATTCAATTTAAGGTGATCAAGGTGGATATTGGTGGCCACCCACCTATTCCACTTGGGTCCCCGCCATTGTCTCTTTCAATTTTTCAGTTTCCTTATTTATAGCACAATTTACTATTTTTGTCAATTTTTCGGGTCCTAAACTTTCGGAGCCATTTTGAGGCCCTAAACGACATTTTTTGGGCATGAAAGGTTTAGCTATTTCATAGAAATCGCAGTAGCAGTTGTATTCCTCGGAGAGATCTTTCTAACGAGGTATCATGTGCGTCAAATGAAGATCATATGACTAAGTTACGACCTCGGGAAGTTGGCTGCCCAACTAACCCCAACGGGGCCATAAACCCTTGGTGTTACATATCCTCGGGTTAGGGTTTTGGTTGTTTAGGGTTTTCTCTTATTTTAAATAATAAAAAGGCCCCTGATCCTTATTGTAACGCAGTTTAGAGGAACATAACTATCAGTTGTATTTATAGAAAATTTCCCATGTGCAATTATAAAGTCATTAGGATGCCATGATGGATTGCGCAATCAAGGAAGGTTGATTTTCCTAATTAATATGGAGATAATTCCATAGGAATTGCATGAGCAAGGAAAGTTGAAGGAAGGCTGAGAATTGGCTAAGTACTAGACCGATTTTGCCTAGATCAGCAGGAGACAATTGGTAGAGTGATGGAGAATCTCAAGAGAGATTAAGCATTGTATTGTTTCATGATTCCTTGACTTAATAAAAAATAGATATAGAGAGTTTTGAGCAGTTTCTTCCCCAAATACATCTTGTCTTGTGCGATTGATAACTTGTTTCTCTTAGTTATATGTGATTCATGTGCGATCGTGTTTTGTTTCCACAAATTGTAGGAAGGATTCAGTATCTTGTTTTAGTACATTACAAGATCAGATTGAATCTTGTTGGTTAGATTTTCTACATGAAATAGAAGAGAGGGTTGATACCATATTGCCTTGTGGTGGTTACTAGGCCGCAACATCTGTGATAAAGACCAACATAAATGGAGGAGGGCTTGCACTGTAATTTAGAGCCATAACAGAAGTTGACGCAGGCATAATATTGACTAAGTTAACCCTAGTTTGAGGGTCGACATTGAAATCTGAAGTTCATGTCAATATTCAATCAAATAAATTCCCATAATCTATGGATCCATATGAGCTAGGTTGAGTCCCTTATGGACGAAAGAGTCGTGTTTTTTCTAAGGGTGGATATGGTTTGTTCTACAACAATTAGAAGTACATAAGTATAATGCCCTAGTTAGGACAATTTCCTAGCATGTTTAGTTCATAAGGTATGCCCCTAAGTTTGTGACAAATTTGTGTAGAAGAAGATGGGTTATGACCCTTAGAGCGAGGTTTATTTCTGCAATATAGACCAGAAATCTAGAAGATGGTTTGCAGATTCAGTATGTGTGGAGAAAACAGATCCAAAGGAGGGTGGAACCTGAGCAGAAGATTAAGCATGCAAAAGAAATGTGCCATATGAATAATGGATTGATATGCAAAGGACTTGATTTTGGTGGACTGTCCATAGAGTTTTAGACAGAAATATGAAGCAACCTATAAAAAAGTATTCACTAGATTGTTAGTGGTTGATCTGTGACCCTAGTTTAGTCATCAACAGATTGTTCGAAGGATGATAATAGGAGTAGTTCATATTTGTTCATAGATTTGACAACAAAGATCAAATTATCGATACACAAGAACAATTATTCTGAGAGGACTCAAACCATTGTTAAGTGGTGGATTTGAAGAGCCTTGGATGAAGACAATATTGTGGTCCTTAGATCAGTAAAAAGAATTTATTGTGGTTGGGCAGATTGATGGTAGTCCAAGTACAGTTGGAGGGTTGTTAGGTGACTGTGACAGGAGAGCCCTAATTCTTGTTCTTGTGAAGGACAACAAGATTGGTAGAAGGGCAGGTGTATAAGGCCTAAGGATGTGTTGACTTTGAAGGAATAAAGTAGCAGTCAAGTGGGCCAACCAACTAGCCCTAGTTCACTATATTATAGAGGATTGATTTAGTGAGAAGAAGGGAGGCCTCCATATCCCTAAAATTCTCATCTTCAAACCATAGTATGGAAAAAGTGGGCATACCAAAGAGTTGTTCACAAATGGAGTTGTGAACAATTTGTTACCACTCAAACTAGTAGTGGACCTAAAAGGGGTTCCTAACAGGGCAACTGCTAGGACAAGGGCAATGGTGGAGGCTTAGCCCATTGTCAGCATAGCTAAGGCTCCTTTCTCTTCACATAATTTCACCGATGGGAGGATTCCCGGTAGTTTAGGAAGTCATTTGTAGAGTATAGGTCAATGAATAGGTGGGAAGTGACCCTAGAAACCATTTCCCTAAGATGAAATAAAGAGTGGGACTTGCTTTCCTTTTAAGAAAGGGAATTGATCTTCTAGGGAGTGAGGAGGGGGATTGAAGGGTTGAGGGAGAAGAATAAGACTTATGAAGGAATTTTTAAATCCATAAAATCCTTTGGGAACTTGGATTCCCAAATGGTCTTTGATGAAAGGCCTTTGACACCAAATGGGACCACACGGGTCCAAGTGGACCCAACCTAGGTTCGGGGATGGAATTTAGAAACCAATGATGTTCCTATCCTGGACAAGGTGAGGGGAAAGAATCATGCAAGAGTTTTTACTTCGATAGGTAAAATCGATCCTACTATATGCTAGCTTTGGGAACACCTAGGAAAAAAATTATCCTAGAGATAGTGCTTGAGGTATCCAGAGATTCCATCGTCAAAATTGGCCCAAATTCCTAGGAGAGTGAAGGGACCCAGCAATGTAGTTTTATCTAGGAGATAGAAGTTTTCCTCTGGCTAGATTCCTGGGAAATTGGTGCCTAGGGTGACCTAATGAGGCTAGACCTAGGGAATGTGAAAATTTCTTAATCTAAGAAACCCTACTGCAGTATCTTGGTTTAATTCTCATACTTGAATTAAGTTACAAGTTAATTTCCGAAGGACCCCTGCCCAATGACAACCACAAATTTTTCTACATGCTCCCTCAAGCTGTATGCCTCTAAGATTACTAGGATTATGGCCTTCCAGATAGAAAAGTTGAACATGTCATCCAAACTATCCTAATCGTGCAGTCCATGAGGTGTCATCTGTTCAAATATCTGTCAGAATAGATCTTCCTCTCCCTGCTTCTCAATAGAAGCTCAGATCTAAGGTCCTTGGAAAAAAAAGGCACCCTCTACTCCCTCTGACAACTGATTTCCTCCTTGTAAATATGCCAAACACAACGAATCAAATCTCTTCGATCACCCTACGATCGATCCTCAAATTTCTTTTGGCACTGAAATTTTTTGAGTAGCTGTTCTCCTCCGTCTCTTTGTCAACTTAGCTTAGGCACGATTCTACACTAGCAAAATCTCCACTCCACCAGCAACTGCTAAATATCTGAAGCTCTGCTTCTGGTCCATGAAAAATCTGTTTAACACTTGATATTGGATTGTGTCACCTTGGCTAGCCTCTGTGTGAGAAGACTAGCTCAGCGTAACCTCTACGTAGCGCAGACTGCTCTTACGTCCCTCTGGAAGGTACTGCACTGTCTCTGCATCACCTAGTTGGGACTGCGTTAGCCCCTGTGTGACTCTTGCTGCCTTTACGTCCTTCTGGTGATGCGTTGCGCTCTGTGGATTCTCTGTTGCTTTTGCTACTCTCTGTAACACAAATTTCTCCAGCTGATTTGCTGGAGATCCATCTTGATCTGCAATTGCTCCGATACCATGTGAAATTTTCTTAATCTAAGAAACCCTATTGTAGTATCTTGATTTACTTCTCCCACTTGAATTAAGTTACAAGTTAAGTTATGAAATATTCAGTAAATTAGAAAAGTAAATAAAAATAGTAGCCTATGCATACAGATCAAATACTAAATAACATGCTCATATACACACAGTTTTTCTAGACAAATGTCCCCAGAAAAAACCCAATGTAGAAAAACTGTTGTAGCTAGCTCTGGAGGGTTTGCATTATTATGCAGAATCTAAGTACAACAATCCTGGGCATCAAAACCGGTTCACCCGACAGAGACATAAAAACGATAATAATACCTCTATCCTCGGAGATAAAAGATATGGTTGATTCACCTCCTCAAATGAGATTTACAGAACTCGAGCACATCTTGGCATGCCGCCCTCGCACTCTAGCATTCCTTGGCACTACCTAGCAGACATTGTCACTCTCTCCTTAGCATACCTAAAGCTCATTATCACTCCCAGTCACAAACTCTTATTCATTCATTCCCATGAATTTTTAGCTAGTGCTCCCTTGTGTTTCCATAACATTCCTTAACACTCGTTGGCACGTGTTGGTACACCCTAGTACCTAGGACATCTTGACATGCCGCCTTGGCCTCTAGCATGCCTTAACACTGCCTAGTCTACGTTGTCACTCCCTCCTTAGCACACATGGAACTCACTTACACTTCCAATCACAAACTCCTATTTGTTCATTTCCATGCATTTTGACATAGTGCTCCCATGTGTTTCCCTGACACTCCCAGTTAACACTTCCTTACACGCATTGGCATATCTTGGCCACATGCCGCCCTTACACTCTATCATTCCATAGTACTGCCAAGCATGCCTTGTCACTCCTCCTTAACACACTTGGAACTCGTTTACAGACCATGTCACACACTCTTATTCATTCATTTCCATGCATTATGAAATAGTGTTGCCTTGTGTTTCTCTAGCACTCCCTAAAACTCCTTGGCACACATTAGCACACCTTGGCATGCTTTCCTAGCACTCTATCATGCCTTGGCACTACCTAACATACCTTTTCACTCTCTCCTTAGCACACCTAGAACTCGGTAACACTACCTATCACACACTGTTATTCATTCATTTCCATGCAACTGAAACTAATCCTCCCTTTTGTTTCCATGGAATTCCTTAGCATGTGTTGGCACCACACCCTAGCACCTAGCACATCTTGGAATGTGTAACATGCCTTGGAGATTTATAACATGTGTTAGCACTTCGTGGGATTCCCTGCACACCTTGGCACTCCCTAGTTTTCATGCCCTCATAGATATCCTTACTTTTTTTGCAACTTGGGAACCCAACCAAATCATTGAGAAAATAATGACGTGTCTAGCCCAAAGTCTCCCTTTGTCTGAAACTTCTTTTTCCATCCCCTTATCAAAATTGTAGGCTTGCCACTTGCAAGTCCTATTATGAAATTCTCCTAACACACTTTGTCCATGGGACACCTAGAATTCATTGACACTCCTTGACAGACATTCTTATTCATTCATTTCCATGCACTTTGAACTAGTTCTCCCTTGGGATGCCTTGACACTCCCCAACACTCCTCGACATTCAGTGACACTATCTCGCAAGTGTTAGCACACATTTTATTTCATTGGCACACCTTGACACTCCTTAACTATCATTTCCCCATAACTACCCTTATTTTTTTTAGACTTGGGAACCCAACCAAGTCTTGTCTCGACTACAACAACTTGACCAAGTTTCATTTACTACAACTAGACTATGCCTTGTTCACCTAAGAATGGATTATAACTCATCTTAGGCTACTCATGTCCAATCTTAACTCATCCCACTTAAAAAGTTACCAAGTCAAGGCTCGCGTCCAACCATGGCCATAAAACAACTAAGCAACATAGCTTACATCTTGACATGCCATAACACCTAAAACGTCTAACAATCTCTTGGCACTATGTGGCACATTTTAGCATACCCTGCATTCCTTGGCATGCTTCATTGCTTGTGAGTCTACTAGTGTAGGATCACCTACCATGGAGGTTGAGAGGGAGCGTGCGTTTCCCTCCACTAGTGGAGCATCTTCAGGTATCTGGTATGTTAACAGTGGGGCTTCACATCATATGACAGGAGTCTGTGAGTACTTCTCAAAGCTTTCAGAGAGTGGCACTGATATAGAGGTAGCACTCGGAGATTTGGAACTCCCTAACACACCCTACCATTCCCTAACATGACCTGACACTCTAGCATGCCTTGGAATTACCTAGCATATAACCTTGTCACTCCCTCCTTAGCACAGTTAGAACTCACCGACACTCCCTATCACACACTCTTATCCATTCATTTCCATGCATTTTGAACTAGTTCTCCCTTGTGTTTCTGTGGCACTCCCTAACACTCTTTGGCACACATTGGCACACCCTGGCACTTGGCACATCTTAGCATGTCACCTTGGCACTACCTAACATACCTTGTCACTCCCTCCTTAACACACCTAGAACTCATTAATAATCCCTGTCATACACCCTTATTCATTCATTTCCATGCATTTGAAACTAGTGCTCCATTGTTTTTCCTCGGTACTCCATAACACTCCCTCACATGCATTAGCACACCCTAGCACCTGGCACATCTTGGCATGTTTCCATGGCCTCTAGCATGCCTTAGCACTACCTAGCATACCTTGCCACTCCCTCCTTAGCACACTTGGAACTTATTTACATTTCATGTCACAATCTCTTAGATGCTCATTTGCATTCATTATTTTCACCAAAAAGTACAAGATACCCATAAGATGTGGCCTACACCCAAACACTTAGACTACACCTCCATAAAATATTGCACCTCCAACTTTAGATGTCCGAAGATAGTAATATCCTAACCCAATATAACCTATTTGTTAGGTTTGTGTAATTCACTCCTTATCAGATCCTTGCACCTCCTTGACACTCCATGAAAAATATACTACAATGGTCACCTTCTAATTTCCAATAACTCCTTTTGCAACACGACAAAACCACCCATATATGTTGCAACAACCTTGCCAACTTCTTTAGTGGGTTCCACATATATTTCACATTTCTTCTTTGTTTTTCAAAGTGGTAGTGCCAAGGATAGGGTATCAACTTCGATCAAGGAATGTTCAATTAGTAACACTGCTAAGTTGCCTTCGTGCAGCTTGTCAAATATCTTAAGTTTTCTTCAAAACTTCTCACGGTGCTTAACTTGCTTTTCTACACCTCTAAGTGAGACTACAACTCCCCAAAACCTCTCTAAGTATTCCACCTCTTCAACCCTTGTTAGAGTCTTCTTAGACGTACACTCATGCCTCAAGAAGAACATAATAGTAGCATCCCAAATGTGCATGCTCGTTCCATCTTTTAATGCCTTGTTGAAACCACATTATCACACTGCCTAAAATGAAATGTTCATATCTTAAGGCAAAACACATATTTTACTTATGACAACCTAAACTATGTGAGTGGCTTTGAGATGACTCTATTTTATCAAGATGAAAACATAGGCTCTTACAACCCCATTCATACAACAATTTGAATATATTTAACCTAAAGAAAGGTACATGCCCTACTCCTTCCAAATTTATCATATGACATTTAAGAGACTAACAAATTTTTAACTATTAAACCCATTTATCATATATTACTCTCTTTTGTTGACACCCACTCAATATACAAGAAAACTTAAATCTTTTCAATACAACCAAGTTAAAAGTACTTTTACATTAAAATTCCAAAAATACAACATGCCTATCTCAGCTAATTTTAATAATAAAATCATTACATAAAATAAATTATCTTAAAAATAGATTATTATTATTATAGATATGCAAAAATATAACAAAAATGCTTTCCATCACAACCAAAAACATTTAAATAAAGCATTAGTTTTTCAAATACCATTTAAATAAAGCGTTAGTTTTTCAAATATCATTTTAAAAAACTTAGGAAATAAAATTATAGGATTTTTGTTTTTGGTTTTTTTGGGATGATTGACAAAACCCCTCCCAACCCAAATGTTCCTAAGTATTATCATTTTGGTTTTCATAGGGCAGCATTAGTTTTTCAAATATAATTTAAAAAACCTTGGGAAATAAAATTATAGGAATTTTGTTTTTGGTTTTTTGGGATGATTGAAAAAACCCCTCCCAACCCAAATGTTCCTAAGTAGTATCTTTTTGGTTTTCATAGGGCAGCGTTAGTTTTTCAAATATCATTTAAAAACCTTGGGAGATAAAATTATAGGATTTTTGTTTTTGGTTTTTTGGGATGATTGACAAAACCCCTCCGAACCCAAATGTTCCTATATCTTTTCAGTTTTCATAGGGCGGGAACGAAAACGTTTTCTTTCCAGAAAGAATAATCTAACTAGAATCTTTTCGGTTTGCACAGGGCGAGAGCGAAAACCAGATTGAAGAGAGTTGGGACTTGGGGTTTTACAAGTGTAAAAACCGATATCTAATCTCGAATCCCACCATCAGATCTTCCCATTGATGGAGCTACGATTGGTTTCATTTTTAACTTCACTGCTTTTCCACCCCATTTTTAGTGTTTCACACACTTCAGGTATTTGGTTATACTACATTTTTTTTGCATCCATGCTTGCATGTTTTTGCTTTAATGTCTGTGTTGCATTTTGTTACTATTTGCAGGGATGACATTGGCTGTTGATGAGTTCGGGAGGCCATTTTTCATAATAAAGGAGCAAGAATAGAATACCTAAATGAGAGGTTTAGATGAAGGCTAGCATTGCGGCCAATAGGGTTGCTGTGAGAATCCTTTGCACCTCACTTAGCCTCAAGGGAATAGAAAATATGCTTCAGAGCCCCGACGACAATGTCACTATAAGTAAGCTTCTGTTTCATTTATTTATTCTCTATTTCTAGATCGGTGAAACCTCTTAAATTATGAAAACAAGTAGAATTTATTTTAAAAAAATATGATTCATCAGTAGAAATTACCTATTTTCTTTTTTAGATATTCTGCAAAGAGTGAAATAAGCCAATACTCTACTACCATTTTACTCTTTCTCACAAACTGTGAGGCCCAATTCCACAAACCTGAAGCAATTCCACAAGCCTCTGGGATGTAAAGGGGTAATCACTCAGTGAGTAAAAGAGAAAATCAAAACTAGAGTGATTCTGCAAAACTTTTGGATGTACAAGAATAGTCAATCAGCCAGTAAAAGACCATAGTCATTGACAACCTCCTTCAACAAACTATATGAGGCATCTTCAAATACCACACTACACTATCTTAGAGATTTTCTCTATTAAGAAGCACTATATACTTAATTCATATACCACACATTTCACAATCTATGTTGGAATTCTGCAAAACTTTTGTTTTTGAAGAAATAGAAACCACACTAAATATGAATCTCCCTTTCCTTCAAAAGGCTCCCAGCTACAATGTGAATGAAATCCATTTGACCAAGTAACAAGGATAAAAAATTTAGAGTACAGAACCCCTTCACATGTACTATGGCCATGATTGTAGTTATTGATTGATTAGTCACAGCAAATAAGGGGACCTATAAGGCATGCCAGCTCCTACTAATTAACACATCTAAATTTTTGAAACTGTATTGTCCAAGAAGTTTTGTATTTTCACCTATTAAATGTTTGGGAAAATGATCTTCAATGTTGATATTTCCTTCTTGCCTTTCTGAATGTCTAGTGTTCTTCCCAACCCTTAAACTTTTGTTGCTACCACTTCCTTCTAAGGATCATATTGTTGTATGTGTAATTGAAGCACTATGAGCATGCTCACAGCTATTAGCGCAACCTTGGATACTAATACACTGGCCATTCTATGCATCGGCTATGAATTATTCAAGAATTGGATACTACAATTAAGAAAAAAATTAAGGCCATTCTAACATTTGTTTTGTAATTTTTTACTATTTTCATCGGTTTTGTCATTTTAATTACAAAAAACTGTTTTATTTTCTTCTCTGGTTGAAGATTTTTGGCGAGCACAATGGTTTGAATGTATAACCTCTTCCTCATCTCTATCACTAGCAAATGCTAGAGCTTCTTGAATAACAGTTAATTCTCTGCCACAATGTTCTCTGAGTCTTCTTAGAAGCATGAAATGACTTTCTTCCAAACACATTGGAGCTGCATATTTATCTACACTTTGCTACAATTGCAAGGTTTGTTCAAGCAAAGACAGGTTTAGAGTGCAGCTCTTATAGAATACAATTTGTTATAAGTGTAATGGTGAAAAATTGAAGACCATTTTAGAAAGTTCGTGTTATTAAGTAAATTTCAGAAAACAATGATGGAGAAACACCCTCCTAAATAGATTTTCCACATTGAAAATCTAGTCTGCAAAGATGCCTATTTTTTCAAGGCAACACTTAACCTAGCTATGAAAGTTACAATTATCCTACAAGTATTAGAAAAGTCTAATTCAAAATAAAATCTTTTGTTCGAGAAACAAACAACATCACAAATCTAGTTCAAGAAACTTGTCATATAGAAAACTTAAATTGAACTATCCAGTGATTGTAAAACTTGGAAGGATTGACCCAAATTCAAATATAACAATCACAAAGTCAAAGGAGAAAGCAATTAAAGAAATTTATTAAATTGGAAGGATAAGTCAAAGACCTGCCAGACCTACTACTTGATGTTTTGTAAAATACATAACGTCAACATTTTAGGTATACGAAGGAGTGAATGAAACAACAGTTTGTTCCAATGGATTTGTAGAAAAGTTGGTATAGGTTTTAGATTTCTCAAAGAAATGTGTGTCTCAATAGACCATCTGTATAAACCAAAATAATGAGAGGGTGAAGTGTTATTGTTCTACATTTTTGTCTTTTTCATTGAACACTGGCAATAAATTCTTAGTGAGGTGGAGAGGGCCCTTGAGAAGAAGGACATACATTTTGGAGGTGACCTGGCTATTGGCAGACTTATAACTGAAGGTTGTGTTCTCATAATATAGAGGTTATGAGTAAATAGGTCCCCTCCAATTTAGGAGGATTTTATCAGGTAATCCCTTGTTGAAATCAACTTCTATGCATATCCATGCAAAGTTTACAATACCCTTCGCTAGCTTGTGCATGTTGATCTTAATGAATCGACCTAGGGCATTACCAATATCAACTAAAATATTAGGGTACATTAAGTTAGAGGTAAATTAGGGAGTTGAATCCAAACAAGAATGGCCAAAGCTGACATTATTAGGGGTTAAAATCTACAAACCATGGTTGAATGGAGAGCCCTAATCAGCCCAAAACCATGGTCCAAGCTTAAGGACTCCCTGTCGATCCCTCTGGTTCTTGAAATATACTATAAAGTATCCCTTTGAGGAAAAGAACAGATCAATGTGCTTAGACCAGGTCTTAGCCACCCAATATCGAAGTACATATATTGAAGGCCAAGATCCATTAAATCGACAAATTAGAGCATGCTCCATGTAGTCAACACTGAGAGAGTCAGATTAATTTTTTGGCACACCAATGGATGGGATTTTGTCAGTCTTATCCACAAGAAAGGCTGGCACTGAGAGCTCCTTAGGAGGTTGGTTCACAATCCCTAGCTTTAAGGCTTATTTTAAAAGATTTGGGCTAAGAGGAAGAGGGTCCACCCCTTCCTTGAGCTTCGCCTCACAATCTAGAAACTAGATTTATTACCATGTTGTTTACTATGTCGTGCTCACTTAGTCTAATTGTATCCTAAACTTTTTGGCCCTCATAAAGGAGATGCATAAGGCAGAGGGGATCTCAGTTCGTTCATGAATCTTGGCTACAAGGGAGGAGACCATATTCGTAGCTCGCACTTGCAAACATAGTATCCCCTCGAGAGGGGTCTCACAAGAACTCAGAAAAACAAAAGAAATGAATCCTTGATTACAACTGGGGGGAAGGTGGATTCAGCTTCATACAACTCTCCAAAACTATCTGCCGCTCATTATGACTGGAGAAAGGGCGGGCCTGCACCAAGCCTTTTAAAAGAAGGCCCTTGACCACTACAATGTTGAGAAATCTAGGGGATTTAGTGTTAAGAGATTTCTCTTCATTAGTGACTGTTTGTGAATGCCTTTTAACTTCTTTAGATTAAGATCTTCTTCTTGTTCGATTATTAATGTTCTTTTTTCATCAAATAGTAACCAATGCATAAACATAAATAGACAAGAGACACGTCACACAACATGTAGGCTATTAGCCAGGGCCAAAACCTCTCACTCTTTGAGAGGAAAAGCCGCACAAATTCTTCTTATAGAGATTCCAATTGACAAATACCAAGACCAAGACCCTTGACCTATTTCGCCACTCCAAGACCAAGACATAGTCATTTTCCTTGATCCTTTGATCTTCAAATCATGATCCCTATAGCAGCATCCAAACATAGTGATTCATCATTGAACCTCATGTTATCCATCACCGAGTAGCACCAAGTAGCTTCAAGCATCTTAGCATCGTAACATCAGTGAGCATAGTACCTCAAAGTGCCGAGGTTATACATTATGATATAGCACGTTGCACTGATCAACACCATAGCATAGAGTATTATTCTTATTAACATAATACTGAGACCTTTGTTGAGATTGGTGAGACTCCATGGTGTACCGCAAGCTCTTGCTGTGGTAGCATTGAACAACACATACCAAATCATAATAGAAAAATGGCCTCGGATTTGCTTGGACCCATCCTCCGAAGAGTCCCAAAGAAAAGAAATTGGATCCCGAAGAAATGGCATGAACTCAGACAAGTAGGATTAAGCCTCTGTGCTAAAGGAGAAGCTTCCAGAGGCTACTAAACCCACTCAAGAGGTAGCTAACTGCATTTTTTTTCTTGTTTAATTATAGGAATTACAACAAGAAATTTTCCCATGAGGGACTTCCATTGGCTTAGTTCTTGGGTTTGAATGGTAGATATTCTACCAAAATCGTTGACCTTTAACAATCAAAACCATTATTTTTTGGAAAGAAAAATGCAAGGAGAAATGAAGAGGGATTAGGAATTTATAAAGCTCTAAACCCCCTTCATTGAGCGCATGAGGACTATTGGCAACTTGTTTAAAAAAAAGTAAAAACAGCTTTTCCAATTGTCCTGGGACTATCCCTGCTCTTTGGGGACTGTTCAACATTCTCTAGAAAACATGAATATGCAAAAAAAAGTTATTGATCCTTTTAATATGAACCATGAATCATGATGTAATTGCTCATGCTTTATCGTTTAAGAAGTAAAATATTGAAATATATTTGCATTTATACTGTTTTATATCTTCTTTATCTTTCAAGTTTTCATTTTTTTTTAAATTTCTATTTTTTGGGATTCTCACTTCCCAGTTCCTAATTTTTCTTCCATCCGCATTCTTGCTTCTAGCAACATTGTTATCAACTACATGTATAAGAGGATTTCAGGGTATTTCTGCTGTTTGCATCAATTTTTTTTCAGCATTATTAAGAGAAGTAACAACAGAAAGACTGTTTTTTTTTTTGGCTTGGGTTGTCATCATCGTTGTTTGAGCGTATCACTGGCAGAATGATTAAGTGAGGCAACTGCTCCAAGCACCTCTCCCAGTGCCTAAGTAGTACATTGTTGGCATCCACTTAATCGCTTGTTCTCTTCGAACCATCAGTGTACAATCTAATCTCCTTGACTTTGAACTTAGTCTTGCATTGAACTGGGAAAGCTGGAAAGTGTGGTCAAGCTTGTAGCAATGTTCTATCCTTAACTCAATATCAGCAGCCCTCTTGGCTTCCTCGTGCTTCCACACTCACTTATCAAACTATGCCATAGCTTTTTCCATTACCTCCCTGATGATTTCTCTCACCTCCAACTTAAAAAACAGAGTATTATCCTCCACTCGTTGAAATCTCTCACCCACACTGACAAGTGACTCATGAATTTATTGTTTGAGGAGCATATGTTCATGTAAAATTTTCACTTCCCACAGGGTTGCTTAGTATCATTCCACGTGGAGAACTCTTCCTGCCTATGAACGTATTTCTTGTCAATCCGGACTGTCTCCTCAGAGGAGTCCCATCAAATCCCATCGTTTTTAATTATGCAATTGACAAGCATGACCCTCTTCCCTCACAGTTCCTTGAGGGAGCGTTTGGGCTTTGATCCTCTCCTTTCTAGCCTTCTTCTCATTTCTAATGGCTAATAGAGACTGAGATAATGCAGAGAGAAAGTGAATTAAAAAGCCCAATTCTTCTCCAGGTGTGAGAAAAAAAAGAAACTTCATATGAATTAAAGTATGATTTATACTACTCACTAATGGCTGCCACCATTGTCACAAATTATGGAGGGATTTGCAAATCAGTCCATAAATTTGATGTCCTGCAACTTAAGGCATCCTACCTTAATCTTTCTAATTGAAAAAACTGGGACGTCTATGTCAGCTCCCCAAGGCCTAGTGTTTTTTCGAAGTCTCAACATTTTGACTTATTATTGAAATTTAATTTCAATAATTCATTATTCTTCCTTTCAAACTCAGGTTTTGAAAATCCTGATGTCATATACTTGCCACTCAATGGCATGTTAGAAAGCCAATCAGCAACCTTGTTGGCTGCTCTTGTGGCATAATGAATTCTATTTCTAACCTTTCTGCTGAAACCTCCTTTTAATCCATTGACATTGGGGGTTCAAACTTCCAAATTCGAGAAGAAATGCATTCTGTCATCACAACATTGATTATAATTTGAGAATTCCACTCCATTCCATTGCCACTCTTTCCAGGCTAGGCCTAGGAAAAATTTAACTCCACTATAAGATCCCTCATTCCTGCTTGATTGTTGATGTTGATTCCTATATTTTCCATATAGACTGCAATGATCTCTATGTAAAACCAAATAATTTCATTTATTCTATCATTATAAATAAACTATAAAACACAACACACATCAAGAGATATAGGGATAGAATCATGAAATTGGAGAAAAACTTTGAAGGAGTAAAAAATATAGGTTTATTATTGCAGAGAAGTTACATCATATCTATGTGAATATAAAGACACATCTTCAATTTAAAGGTATATGTTCATCTAGATCTATAATCAAGTCCTTCCTTTGTTGGATCTTATGTTTCCAATGGAACGAAAACCAATAATAAACAGCTCAACTGCATTGCATCGTATGGTTGCTGAAATTTTGTTATTAAAGTATTTGGGTATAATTTCAAGCAATTGCCGTACATCTTAATCTAACACTTGTTTTGAGTTCAGAAAACTCCAGTAGTGAATGTAGTACATCTTATTCTAACACTTGTTTTGAGTTTAGAAAACTCCAGTAGTGAATGTAATCGATCAACTATGTAGAATTTCCTTGAAAATTCTGCAACTACTATGATGAACAATCTAATACAACTTCTATCAACCAAAACACATAATTTCTCTACTGATTAAGAAGCATAATAGAAATAGAGATAAAGAGTTAGTCACACACAACAACACAATATTTTTCTAGGGAACCCAACAGGGAAAAGCCTCTGCTTTGCTGTGGAATTTTATTAATAGAAATTTTAGAAGTTGATATCTTTACAGGTCAACACTACTTCACTGGAGAACAAGCTTGTTCTCACTGCTAACACTTATATCAGTATTATTTCACCAAATCTATAAGTTCCAGTGGGAGATTTGGAAAATAATGTCACCCAAAATGGTTTGGACTGCCCTTCTTCCAACATTAGAACTGAAGGTTTTATAGTTAGTGACACATTTGGTGGCATTGAGCTGGGAATTGTATATTTTTCTGCTTGTTCTGCATTGGTAACCCTTCTCAATATGGTCATTGATCCAATAATATTTGATACAGTTATGGACGGAGTTTTAATATTTGTTGGACACCCGATTTTTGGGGCACATGTTGAACTGGTAATGCGTGCAACAAAATTCCTATCAAAGCCTGAAAATGAACAGCAAAAGCTTAAATAATATTCATAGCCTTCAAATCAATTTGTGGAGTAATTAGAATATGGTTAGATATAAAAAATAGACATATCTCTATAGAGAGGAATCAGATATTAAAAAGTTTGGATAACTCCAAAAACAACCATGCTTGCATAAAAAATGAAGCCTGGATCAAGCACAACCTTAGGGTTCACTACACCACTTCCACAATCGAAGGGTGTGGCAGAAATAAGAGTTATTGGACTGTCTTCTCCAGATTAATTTTGTGCTTGCAAGGGCTTCCCCATGTGTAAAACAAATGTTGATGTTGTTTGTAATGCTGATTTGATTGCAGTAGGGCTCCAATCAGGATTTTTTTTCTTCACCAAAGCTGCAATGCCAGCTATATGTGGTGTCACAATGCTTGTCCCTGATATCATGGCAAATCCTTCTCCTGCTTGAAGAAAATCAGAATCTTGAGACAATTAATGTGCGTGTCAAGGTGCCTTCAATTTTCAAAGTTTGCCAAAACTTCTAAATTTATTTTATTCTCTCTAGAAATGATATGTCCTCTAGCAGTTACCAAAAAAATCTTCAAATTTCAAATTACAGACTCCTAGGCGAATAAGATTAGAAGATAGTAATCAAGCCTATCAAAAACTACAGGCATAAGCAGAAAAAAATTGCATTGCAACCTAATTCTAAGACTGAAAAAAGTAGTACTGTTTTACCTTTATAATTGACTTCATGGATGCCATTAGGAGACCATGTTGCCCATATTAGAGAACCAGGAGCCAGAATATTTGGCTTTAAAACATCAGTGTCCTAAAAGTTGGAATCCTTGATATCTGGCCCTCTAGAGGATATAATGCTTCCTGAGGAGCTGTACCTTGATTTTCTGTATCTTCATCATAGTTTTCTGTACCTTGATAACAAAAATTTAACGGAAATTTCTGTACCTTCGTCATAGTTTGCTGTGGAATTTTATTAACAGAAATTTTAGCAATTGATCTCTTTACAGGGAAACACTACCTCACTGGAGAACAATCCTGTTCTCACTGCTAACACTTAAGCATGAAATTCCCTTCAAAAACACTTGATCTAGCTCCTTTTCCCTTGTGTAATTTTCTTCATATTTCCTAGTGCTGAAATCTCCTATTTCTTTGCTGAAATCTCCTATTTAACTGATGTTTTGAAAAGTGTCATTGGATTTTCCTCAGCTCTGTATCATTCATTCTCATTTTAATTTCCTTTCTTAATTACAAGAAAATGAATATATTTCGAAATAATGCATGTTGGGTGCTTTATCATTGTTACAACTAATGAGATGCAGTGAGAGAGTCACAGGATTTTGGAGCTGGAGAGTGTATGATGTCGTATGTTGCACGTGCATATATAATGCTTGTTGTTCTGGTGCACAGTGGGGATCATATGCTTACATGGTTTGTAATGGTAGTGTCCCATACATGGGTTATGGACCAAGTCCTTTTGACATGCCATTTAATGGACACATTATGCCAACGGATATGTATGGAACACAGGGATATATGCCAGGTTTTTCCCTTCCTGTTCAAAGATAAGGTGTTTTGTTTATTGATATATGTAACCATCTATCAAATGAGATTTTTGAATGTAGGATCATAATTACGAGACCTAGCCAAGTCTTTTGAGTATCCCTAAGTTTGACTGGCCGAGTCAAGTGTAATGATTGGGAGATCTGGTCAAACTCACCATAACTTGGTTAGTTTGAAGGCATTATCAAACTGGTCAAGCTCCTCTTAACTCTGCGAGTTTTAACAGTATTAGGCAGTCTTGGAAGACTTGGCCATACTTTGAGTTGTGAAATATTTAGTCAAGTTTGACCTGTAAACTAAAAACCTATAAATGCCCAAAACCAAGAACAAAAAACACATTCCTAAATTGATTTTTGAAGCCAAATTTTATACTGAGTTTGTTTGCTGAATATTTATGATTTTGAGTCAAAGTCTTATTGTTAGCTTTGTGGAGTCATTCCAATTTTTTACTAACTGAGAAAATTAGCAAATTTTAGAGAATATATGGATTATGGTATGGGTAATTACAAATCTTCTCCAGTTTTGAGTAGAGAGGAGTTTTTAGTTATGCAAGTGGAGCAGAGGAGAAGAGAGCTAGAATATGAGCAACAACACAGTAGCAAGTAAGAAACCTTTAACTTCTAGAATATAAATTCATATTTTAGGTGTTTTGAGGAACCTAGGTGATGCAATTCATATTTTGTGTTTATCAGATTAAAGGAAATAGTTTTAGGGTTGACAATGGTTCAAAATTTTGTTCCCAAACTTTCCATCTAAGAAGCAAAATTGTGTAGATTGGATACAGATTTATCTCCTCAACCCTAACCTTACAAATACCCGAACCCTTCTTTAACTTAGCTCATGCACACAGAGAGCTTGCTTTCCAAGATTCAATGAAGACACCTTCTGCAACATTTTTGTTAAATCTGTGCAAATATTGAATTAAAATCCTATTTTCCCAATGCTATAAAATCCAAATGCAACAAATGGTACTATAAAATCAAGTACATTTGTCAGATTTTCAAATACCTCAAACAAACAACATTTTATTTTTTGTTGAGCAGAATGAAATTACTTTTTATATTGTGGCAGGTGCTAGGCAATGAATGCTTGCTATTGCTTTAATTACTAGAACTTTTTCCTGTGACCGAGGAATGGACAATACATTTTTATGTATCACCATTGAGTTGTAATTATAATCGCAACAAAGTGATCTTGATAAATATTCTAGGTAAAACTCTTTAGTGTATTTGGGTTTCATCAATAATTCCATATAAATCCCTTTATTTTTGGCTCAATACATTATACGTTATGGCTTGCTTGACTGATTTTCTTCTCCTTCTCTTGATCTTATCTTATGTCGATTTCTCTTGTTCTTATCTGATACTGATTAACAATATATATATATATATATATATATATATATATATATATATATATATATAGATTTGACGAAGGGGGTGGGGTAGTATGAATATTGGAGTTGTTGAATAATAAATTAATAATTAAAGTTGGAGCTATACTTAAAATTGGTTTGGTTTTACAATTTTAGAGTTGAATATTATAATAACATTCAGAGCTTTTGTGGTGTTTGGGCCATTTAAAGTTTATACAATTCTTATGTGCAAGGAATTGTCATTTGGATCTCCGATTACATATGGTGATTTAAAAAAAATGGAATGGTGGTAGTGATCTCCCTTTTCTGGTTGGCCAATTGATTAGAAATAGAAATAACAGAGAGGTGGAAATTTATTTATAAACCTTTAGATGCAATTAGTAGTTTTAAATTAATGAAATTTTTAGGTCATATTGGAAGAGAACTTTTTAGGTCATTTAAATGGGGCTTAGATCATTTGAATGAGAACGAGAATTGTGTCTGAATGTGCTATATACTCCTATCTCGTTACTGACCTGTAAATCCATGATCCATGTGTTTCTTGAAAATATTCAATTGTTATTGTTGAAGAAACCCTTTAGTGGATGTAGAGCCAATACATATAGATTATATACAAGGAGCTACTCTACTGTAACACTATTCATATATCACATATCCTATCAAGAAAATAAACCTTTGGATAAAAGCAACATGAAGGGTTCTAGTATCATTTTTTATCAAGGATAGAGACTTCATAATTCTTTTCATTGGTCAGGAAACTTCAAAATTCCATCTTTCATCAAGTCAATTATCAAAACTTCAAAATTCCTTGCAAATTATGGAGGGGTTTGCGACTCACGAGAATTTGGGCATGTGATTTCAGTGGTGTTTCTGTGTGAAGTCCCCTTCACTACCTTTCTCATTTAGGTTTCACAATCGATTAGCTCCATCCAACTGTCTTTTGTCACATAATGGTAGAAACCATCAACACTCAGGGGGAGGAAAGTCTTTGTCAAACAAATCTTTCTGAAAACCGTGGGATATGGGGCACTCAAAATGTCCTCCATTTCCAGCAATATTTCTAATTGAAATTGGGCCAAAATTTTGATGGAAATCACAGTTCCACCAAAGTTGGAGTTCTGTCCATAGAGAACCTGCCCCTAATTTCCTTGGCACTCTCCAAATTTACCCAAATCCTTAAAAACCTAAAAAAAGTGGATCAATCACAACCATGCCTACGATATTTCACTGGATTCTGGCATAGGTTGCCAGGAATGGTGCACTTTGAGAGCCCCTTGTCAAAGCTCCTGAAACCCTTCACAAAACAAGAGTTTCTTGACACTCGTCTATTGTATGATAGCATATAGTGGTTGAAGTGACATGTTTATGAAATGGAAATTTTCGAGTATGGATGAAAGGAAATTCAGGTCATTGGAAATTATGAAAGACAGATAGAATTAGATATAGACATGGCAATGAGTTGAATCCCGAATGAGTAGGTCTTGCCCTCTTTTAAAGAAAGGCAGATGTTCACTGAGATATTTTACTGTTTATCCCCCTTCCTCTAGTGGTTCTCTAGAATCCTATTGGGGAATGTGATTTGGAAAGTGCCCTAATTCAGCAAGACCAGAATGATTGAAATTTTGAGTCTTAGTAGTTAGACTAGGGTGATAGAAAATTCATAAACAACCAGTGTGGACCTCCTAAGCCAACTATGAAAACGTGGGTGACTATCAACATGGACCCTAAACCTCATCACATCAAAATCAATATTAAGAAGTAAAAAATTCTATTTGAAAAGTCCAAATAATATGAGAGGATTTTCTTTTTTTTTGAAATAATCCCAGACTTTTACGTGGCGAATAATATGATTACACGTCCTGAACTATTTTGGACTGATTTTATGTACAGATAAACCTCTGCCCCTGCATTTCCACAAAAAAATTGTTGCATTATCCATTTTCACTATAAAGAAAAGGGAGGGCCATCATATAATACATCAGGTTTTCTATTTATGTACATGGCATGCAGTTTTTAATGCAAGTGGACATTTTGGCACTATGAAAATAATAGTTGGTTCTTGCACTGTCAACTTCATAGGAAAGAATTCATATTCTTTCAAACTCAATGTAAGCAGCTATTTCGAGATCCTCGAATGTACTATTTCACTGTATATACATATTACTGTTTTGACCTTATTTTGTGCTTCGATTGTAAATACTTCACTGTACATGTTTCTAACTTCTGATGACCATTTCTGTGAGACCCTATGTGATACCATCAAACTGAAATGGCATACTTCTCATCAAGCTGAGATGGCACCGAACCAGTGAGACCTTTCTCACTGTGGTAGCACGAAACAGTGATAGATTTTTCACTATGATAGTTCCAAATTGTAGTGTCATACTTATCATGTGATTGATTATACTGAGACTGTGGTTGACCTATGATTATAACACTGAAGATATTCACTGTAATACGGATTATACTGATATATTTTTGTCACACCGAGCCTTAACTGTAAATACACCTTTATAACTCATTCTCCTCACTGCTGTGGTATCGAAATAATCTTATAAGAGTAGTACTGAATTGAGGCAGAGGTAATTTCAACACTGTGATGTCATTGAGACTGAGATGTTACTGAGATCCTTCTTTTCATAGTGATAGAGATTGACCTTTCTTGTGAACTTGCACCTAGCTTAATTATTGGATTGTCTTACTATGATTTGAGCCCTTTTGACATAGGTCTTTTTAGAATGTTTCGATTCCTTTCAAACTGAAATGGCATACTTCTCATCAGGCTGTGATGGCACCGAACCAGTGAGACCTTTCTCACTGTGGTAGCACGAAACAGTGATAGATTTTTCACTGTGGTAGTTCCAAATTGTAGTGTCATACTTATCATGTGATTGATTATACCGAGACTGTAGTTGACCTGTGATTATAACACTGAAGATCTTCACTGTAATACGGATTATACTGATATATTTTTGTCACATCGAACCTTAACTGTAAATACACCTTTATAACTTATTCTCCTCACTGCTGTGGTATCGAAATAATCTTATAAAGTGAAAATCTTGAATTTAGAAATAATTCATATTCTTGAATTATTTTAGTAAAATTCTCAGGAATCATGCTTCTTTTCATAGTGATAGAGATTGACCTTTCTTGTGAACTTGCACCTAGCTTAATTATTGGATTGTCTTACTATGATTTGAGCCCTTTTGACATAGGTCTTTTTAGAATGTTTCGATTCCTTTCAAACTCACCTTTCTCACCTTTAGTCTAACATAACTCTCCCTCTATCTTGAAATTTGTAGAGAGATTTTGTTTAATACAAAATTCTTCTTAATAACTACTTGTGAGCTTGCTTATGTGTTCTTCTTTAACTTAGTTACTCCCATCATCAAGTTTAATTATCAAAGGTGTAAATCTATAAATGTTGACAATTATTATCTGTGCTGAATACTTCCTCACAACTCCTTTAAGATCAGCATGTCTTATTACAATGTTGTCTTGACGTTGGCAAATTCCTTCAATAGATATATCTGCACTGTATACTTTTGCATCTATCCGCAGTCCAGCTCCTGTAGCTTCCACAGATTATATTCCTGTACCTTTCAATTTACATCAGACTTCCATTTTAGATCTGCATGCCTCAGATCTGCATTTGGTTACCCTTCTTTCCATGCTGTTTGCTTCAGACTTTACCTTGATATATCCGCACTGACTCAGACCCAAAATCCACAAATCTGTTCTTCTCTTTTAATGTTGTATACTTTACCGTAATACTTGCTCCTTTTTCCACGCTGTATTAACCTGAGTGTAATCCGCAAAACTTGTTCCTTTTGCACGTCATATAACCTCAGTATTATCCGCAAATATGTTCTCTTAACCGCAGCATAAGTAGGGTATATATAGTAGTTTTAGCCAAGTAATTAAGTCGACCTTATAGCCATTAAGTAGGCCGACTTTAACAGTTGTTTGTAGGCTGACTTCATAGGCATATCTTCAATGTTTGTAAGCCATTCTTCTGCAACGTCCTGGAGGGTATTCTTCACGCCTTTTACATGACTCTTAATTACACTAATGTACCTAATAGACATCAAGAAGAAGTCTATAGACCTATACTAAGAATCTTGCTCATGAAACCCATGAAGCAAGTAAACCAAAAATTCATTTTATTATTATTGACTTCATCTTTACATAAGTACATAATTACATAGTCATAATGAATACCTACCTAGTTACACTCTTCAACACTTATGAGTGAAAGTTGTAACTGAATATGCGTGGAGTTACAAAGGATTTTATGATGAGAGGGACATAATTTTTAGCCTTTCGGGTTTGAAAATGTTTACACTACGTTTAGGCCTTGTGGGTGCTTCATGAGATGTGGGGTGCATAGTGAATGGTTGGCCCATGCTCTTCCATGATGAACTTGGACATTGGAGGTGGTTTACCGTTTGCTGCTAGACCTTGTTTGGATGTTTGAAAGACATTATTCCTCGAAGTGTTGGATTAATATGGAGCTTGGTGACTTCATGTTGTTGATGCATGAGGGGAGTTTGTGTGCTTGAGGTAGAGTTGGGTATTTCACCATGAAAAAAACATCTCGAAATCAGCATGAGCACACAAAATCCCTTGACATGTGAACTCTTGGGTTGAGGGAGTGGATATGTAGATGTGGGAGTCCTGACAAAAACATCTCGAAATCAGCATGAGCACACAAAATCCCTTGACATGTGAACTCTTGGGTTGAGGGAGTGGATATGTAGATGTGGGAGTCCTTAGGTGACACATTACCTTTGATATGCATTGTCCTCAAGGGGACACATGACCTAGGAGATGCATTTTAGATGGTTTGATACTCCCATACAACCTTTATCAAGTTACATGCACCCTCATTAGAAAAAACAAGAGAATTTTGCTTGCCATGACTATCTTTCTTTGTCATTGTTGACTTAAGAAAGTCTTTTAGCTAAGAAACTAGTTTCAAGGTTATGGCATAACTTGTCATATAAATTGAACAAAATTTATATCCAAAATGTTAACTTGTAAACTACTTAGTTGGTTTTAGGCTTTCCATTTAAAATCTACTTCAGTTTGAACTTTGAATGAGTTGTTCCATAGACTTGAATATTAAGAGATTTTGGTGTAAGGATTAAAAATTAGCCCGTAAGGCCTCTCAGTTATTCATTGATTTTATCTGAATATAACATTTACTATTAAATTAGAATCACTCGGCACAAATACGTCATAGATCAAGATCATACTTTGTAGAGTGTCGTAGAATAAAAATAGGAGCAAGGACACCGAATTCTTTCAGTTTTCCTAGTTCTTATTCCTTTGGTGTATCTTTGCACCTTTAGGGGCAGTTGCTAGTTTAAAGTCTAATTCTTTAAAGGGTGCTAGCTCAATGGAAGAGCACTTGCTTTACAAGCAGGAGGTTGGTGGTTCGATTCCATCGCGCCCTGATATTCATATATAGGGAATGACAAAGATCAGTTTTTGGTGACGAATGCTCTTTTGACCATCACCAATGAGCTTATGGTGACATTTTTCGACCCTCACCAAAATATGAAATGGTGACGGTCAACGAACGCCACCATATATATGTATCAATAGTGATGACCATTAAAGGTCCGTCACCATAAATTGTTGTTGTTGATATGAAATGGTGAGGGTCACTGTTTGTCATTATAGTCATTATTCGTGACAGACCTTGATGTCACCAATGAGTTTATGGTGACGGTCAATGAACGTCGCCATATATATGAATCAATAGTGACGGCCATGAAAGGTTTCGTCACAAAAAATTGTTGTTGTTCATATGAAATGGTGACGGTCACTATCCGTCATTATAATCAATATTCGTGACGGACCTTGAATGTCACCACAACACATACTTTCGGTGACGCCACCTTTGGTGACGTTCAATTTTTTGGTGACGGAGGCTATTGTCTGTCACCATTGCTCATATGAAATGGTGACGATCACTATCCATCACTATAAATCATTATTGGTGATGAACCTTGAATGTCACCACAACACCTATACTTTCGGCGACGCCACCTTTGGTGACGTTCAATTTTTTGGTGACGAAGGCTATTTTCTGTCACCATTGCTCATATGAAATGGTGACGATCACTATTTGTCACTATAAATCATTATTGGTGACGGACCTTGAATGTCACCACAACACCTATACTTTCGGCGATGCCACCTTTGGTGATGAAGGCTCTTTTGACCCTCACCAATGAGCTTATGGTGACCATTTTCGCCCCTCACCAATGTGCTTTTTTCTTGTAGTGTAAATTATTTAGCAGGAGTTGAAAAAGTGGAATGAGATGCAAAAGTCTGGTAAACATACCACTATGCAGCTTCTCTAGTGAACGTATGCTGGAACAACTAAAGGAGAATGGAGTCATCGGTAATGGAATTGGACAAACACTACATGGGAAAGGAGTGGACGTGATTAGAAGGGTCCTCTCCAACATTTCCTTCAAACTTAGGAATTTCTAAAGGAAGCTTAGTTGGCATAACAGGACAATTTTAATTTTGGAGTATAAGGTCGTTGATTAACTGGCTAAAATAGGGGAGGCTTAAACCTGCCATGAAAGGTAGCAAAGGAGTAGTTGAAATGGTTTCAGTAGTGGCTCCACTAGTAGTGGCTATAGAATTAGGGTTGGGGCCACCACTAGCTTGAGGACCTACACCTACAGGCTCCTGACATGATGACGGTATCAAGGGAGGGGAACCAGGATCAGAATCAAAGGAAGAACCCAATGAACCAAAATTAGAGTCGGTATGGGGACTTGGGGGAGGATTAACTCAGAGCCTATGTGGTGGATTAAGTCTTCCTAATGGAAATTTAGGGCGAAGGCCTTGGAGTCTCCGAGATAAACTCCTTGGGGGTGCAATGATGGCAAGTCACAAATGACATGAAAAGGTTGAAGATTGATGAACAAAGGCTCAGTGAGGCAGATAAATTAATTACGATGTTTATGTCTTGGCTTGGTGGTGTAAACCAAACTCTCTCCACTTTAGGTGTGAGTGTGTTCAAGCTGTGCATTAATTTTTTATAATCCATAACGATTGTATAAAGAAAAATAAAAAATTCTCAAGTATTATAAGTAAAACTGAAAAGACAATAAAATAAACAGCTACACATGCATAAATTCAACCCAAAATAAGGCTTCCCAAACAATTAGTCTAAAAGGCGGGAGAAATTGACTCAAAACACACAAGATGAAAAAAATATCTAAGGTCTATGGGATATGGATCTAATGACTCAGATTTGCTGGAAAATATGTAGAAAACAACAAGAAACTGGAGGGGAAAATTGCCGCAAAATAAGAGGCGAAATGTTAAAAACCTAGGGGAAACAAGGGCAGCCTAAGGGAAATACCAAAAAAAAATCAAGAGGGAGTTTTGGATTGAATAATAACCTACCAAAAAAGACTTGAAATAAGGATAGATCAGACCCTCAAACAATGGCTGAAAGCGCTGCAATTCTTAGAATACCTACTCAACTAAACCCTTCCTAGAAAGGTGGAAGTGTATTGAAATATTAAGGGGCTTGGTTCTACTTCAAGGAGACAAAATAAGCATATCTAGGCCTAATACAGGTTGAGACAGAGGTCAAAAAACCCAAAACAGTGCTTGCGGAAAATCCTGACTATCACAAAAAAACTCAGAAAAAAGTTGCAGCCCGCAGGTACTGACATGTAAGCTGAATAAATCGCAGTTTCTGGGCTAATAGGTGCGATTTTAGGTAGAAATCGTATTTTTTGGGCCAAAATTTGTGAGTTCCAGTTCCTAGATCCTCGGGTGGCAGGTTGCGGAAAAGTTGTCGTCTCTGGCATGGCTTATACCTGTTACTTGCGGAAAACACCCGAAAACATCCAAAAGTTAATTTTTTTACTGTTTTAGGGCATAGAAGGTAAAAAAAACATCAAGGGACTGAAAAAATATGAAGATGTTGGAAATATTGTCATTGATGGCAAAAGAAGTGGCAAAGGAATTGGCATCTAAAACAGTAACTAGGAACAGAGAAAAGAATTGTAGCAGAGAATAAAGGTCAGCAGAGAAGAACAGAGAAAGAGTGCATCTACAGAGAGCAGTATCAGTCAAGGAGAAAATTGAATTCAATAGGAAGGATATTTGAGTCCCTGTGGAATTAATTCATGTGTGAACATATGTATGCATCCTGATGGAGGATAATTGAAATCCTTGATAAGTAAGAAACCCTATGAGGGGATTAATGGTGCTCTGTATGTTGTTTAAGGAACCGATGTTAATACGGTCGACAGTGTATCCAAAATGGTAGACAGTGGAGTTATATATTCGTTGAATATATGACATGAACAAATTTATGGTTTTAACCTCCACATGGAAGGATTTACACTATTAGTAAGGAGCTGACTGGATTTCATGGAGAAAGGAACAAGGAGCGAGAGAAAATCAGTTATAACGCGGAAGAACTAAAACATAGTATTTGGCATTGAACTCTCAATGGATCACGAACTAACCCTTTGGAATCATGAATGGAACCTGGAAGGAAAGAGGTAGAGCGTAACAAAAGGAAGCGCAACGAAACCCTGCGTGGAAGAGCGGAACCATGACCGAGTGAACAGTGAAGGCGGTTTCTGGGTTTCATCGCACCACCCTTCGGTGATAGGCGGTATTTCCTGGTTGGGGAGAGATTCCAAAGAAATGTTGACACGTAGCAAAGGTGGACCCACAACCGCTATCAAAGTGCGCCATCGCACGTTAACATTCGACCAAAGACGCCGAGCGATATTATTGAATGTCGTTGATTTAGGAAGGGGTCATCGGACGGTGTTCATTTGCTATATATGCGCGACGGTTACCCAAGTTTCGACGCGCCATCGTGCGTTATCATACGTGCATCAGGAACGAATGATATCCGTTAGATCATTTGAAGACTGAGCGATGTGCTCTTCGCCGTCGGATGGAAACGATCGTTAGCGATGGGCCCCAGTTTTTAAATTATATTGATTGAGTCGTCGATTATGTATGTGGGACCAGAACCAAAGGTCTATTTAAAATCCATTTGATAAAAGCGTTGGTTATTAATATAAAGTTCTATTATATAAAGGTTGTGAATAATATTTAGTTATCAAATTCCACAAATTTGATAAATAAAATTCCAATAAAAGAAAGAAAACCATCAGCGGCACGTTAATGTTTCTTAACCTTGGCTATAGTAATATTTGGTGGAGATAAAGATTACCTTTGGGACGATTCGTGTATGAAAGAACAAATATTGGGATTTCAATTTGGATTGGTTCGACTTTTAATATGAATACCATTAGCGGTTGAGTGGTTTTCTACTCATGGTATTGATAAAGGCTAAACTATATAAGGAGAAGAGGATTATACTATAGGGTGTGCATGTGGAAGGGTTGTTAATAAATAAATCTCTTTAAGAGATATTTGCATATATGATGCACCTATGGATATGATCTAGAAATGATGAATCTCTACGATGATCAGCAAAAGAAATGATGAAGACCGGACATAAGTCTGATGAAGAAATTGAAGAAATTTGGTTTATTTGAGGGTTGAAGCCTTCTGTATGAAAGAGGAAGTATCCTGCCAGTAGAAGCTGGTGTTAAAATCAAGGGGTTGAAGCTCCCTTCCAGTAGTGGCTGGAGAACGAGAGAAGGTTGTAGCCTTTCTGTAGGTGGGTGCCTGTGTGCTGGTATAAGTCTGCGCCAGTACAAAATTGTAAGATGTTTTCTTTATAATAAAAATTAAAGAAAGAGACGACAGTAGCGGTGGTTTTCTCCCGAATTGGGTTTCCACCTTAAATATTGGTGTTATGTGTATTGATTGTGTGTGATGGTTGATTCTGTTACTACTGCTCATGCTTACTGCTTACCAAACATCTGATGAATGAATGATGCATTAATCTAAGTAAATAATTAAACATATAATAAGATCTCTAGACATATGCAAGTTTTCTTAAGGATATTCACATTTATATGCGGGTTGGGTTCAGTAAAGTAACTTATGCGTTAAGAGAAACAAAAAGTGGAGAGTTTTTCAGTCAGCTCTAAATACTGATTCACCCCCCCCCCCCTCTCAGTATTTTTCCAAACAGAAGAAAACCCTAGTTACCAAACTTTCTGGTAACACAGGAATCTGAATTACAACTATGGAGTCGCTATTTCTTGACGACAGTGCGTAATTAAAAAAGCAGCACAGTCGCTATTTCTTAGTGTAAATTTTTAACGCAAGTGTACGAAAAGAGCTCACTTTAGCTATGTGTGAAAAATATAACTAACAACAAAAATATGGTTGTTAACTTCTTTAGATCAGTAATCGATAATTAAAACAAATGCTGCAAAAAAAAAATGATCTATGCAGTAAAAGTAGTTAAACAATGAAAAGGAATAAGAAATGCTCCATGCATCCAACATACAAGAAAATATATAAATAATTTTGAATATATTATAACACCTAGGAAGGGAAAAAATAATAATGTTACCAGTCCCCCTCAATGGGATGGGTTCTTGGCTGTCCTCAATGCTTCAGATCGAGAAGTTTCTCTCTCTCAATGGTGTAGAAAACTCAAAATTGTGTTGAGCTCTATGGGATCTCAAGAAGAAAATAAAGCAGTAGCAGCAATGAGAATCATCAAAGCGTGACAATGAAAGTGATCAAAGTGAAGAATGAATGGAAAACCCTCCCATTTATAACAAAATATTGAGTTTTCCTCAATAATAGTGCATAATAAAATTTTATTAACCAAGATCTAGATCTAACCGCTTGAAATATTTTATTATATTTTGTTGGAGGCAAAAGGTATTTAAATTGGTTAAATACCTTTATTTAGAAATAATAAACAAATAAATGATTTATTTATCATTTCAAGAATGTGGTTAATGAATAATTAGCAAACAATGATTTGTTTAATTATTTCTAGGTGATTTAGTCAAATTTAACAATGAATAATAACTAAATAATGATTTAATTAATTATTCCTAGAGAAAAATAAGAAAAATAATTATTTATCTAGATATTTCTCATAATTGGGTTAAATATTATTTAAATAGTGGTTTAATTAATTATTCCTAGAGGAAAATAAAATAAATAAGGATTTATTTAATTATTCCTCTTGCGGTTTCTTGTTTTAACCAAAAATAACTTAATAAAATTTGGTTCATTAAATTATTTCTTATAGTGAAAAAAAATACGATGGTAAAATTGGTCCTACATGATGTGCTTTGATCTGTCTAATTGTAGATGGTTAGATGACCAAATTTTGGTGTAACACCTGCCACGAAATAACATAAACTTTAAATAGTGGTGAAGACTTATATGGTTAAGAACCAATGTGTAGTGTCGAGGTCGAAGGTATTGTTGTGTTGTTGGAGGTCTAGTGTTTGACTCCCCAGTTTGTTGTTCAGCCTTACCAAAATTTTCATGCCCACCAGGAGGCCACATGGCAACCTTTGGTTGGCCCATGTTGCCCCTCCTGTTTCGTCCACTTCACGCCTGTTGGTGTCCCGTGTTTTGATAGATTGGAAAATCAAAAGACAAGGCAACATCAAAACCAATCTTTAGAGTTCCAGGATCTACTCCTCCTGTTCTCAGAGAGGGATCTCTCAAATTATTTTTTTTGCAAAGGTTTATCTTGTGTGCTTGAGTATTGGTTTTAGACTAGTTATTAAGTGCAAGTGTTTGTTTGTTTGTTTGGTTGAATGACATAGCATAACATAAAAGGTCTAGGAAAAATAGCTAGAAAGGAGAAATGTTAGATTCATTGGGAAATGGAGTCAAGAAGGGATTTATGACAAACTCATCAATGGATATGAGATATCAAAGGGAAAATCTAACTTGGCCACAGGATCCTTTGGTTTTGTGAATGAGATGGACATCAAAGATTTGAAAAGAGAAGTTGAATTCTCAACAAAGGGAAATTGAAAACATAACTTGAACAATAAAGAGATATTTGATAGACAGGGCTAACCATGAATTCTACAAATAACCCTTTAAGAAAATAATGGCTTCAAGACAACTTTCAAAATGAAATCTAAGATTCGGGAGCACATCCTATTTCCTCAAATATTTTATTTCAAATGACTTAGAAAACATAAAATATTCACTGATAATTGCAGTCATAGAAGAGGGAACACCTTAAAAAATCTATGATCACAACTATAAAGACCTCTAAAACAAATTTTCAAGCAAGGACAAAGGGCATGATCAAAACAGACCTCCTTGGCTAACTATAAACAATGGTACTTCAAAGGGAGACTTCAAAAACAGTTTTCAAGTGGCAACAGACAAGCAGGGAAAACCATAAATCATGCTGAAACCAACTATTTGAGCTATTAGAGAAATAAACAAGCATGAGGACTAAAGAGAGAGATTAAATACTCTAAAATACCTCAGCAGAAGAAAACATAAAACAGTGAAGGATGAATAGGTCTAAGGTGCTTCTAGAAGTCATTTCTTAGCCTAAAAATTTCATCCTACTGTAGTAAGCATTTATGGAACAAAATGAAAACATGAGAAAAAATTAAACAGTTCAGAATACTTCACCAATAGCGAAGCTCATGGATCCAATGATAGAGCCTTCTCAAGAACAAGCATGTTTCAACATCATCAAGCTTCCAAGACTTCAATTTCTTCCTCAAATTCAGACAGAATATGTATTATTTCGGAGAGTTTCAGTATTACAAATAGTGAACAATCAACCCACATCTCATCTTCTTCAGAAGTATTTATAGAGGAAATGAGGGAGTGGAAGAGTTTTAGGATTGAAGTATAATAAATTCTACACTAAATGCAACTCCTTGCCTTGAAAACCATGCAAGGCATAAGGCAAGAATGCATCGAATTACAAATCTATTTCATTTACTCTGTTTATGCTTTTTAAGGCTCAATGGGTAAAAAGATTGACTTCAAGGCCTATTTATCCTTTAAAATAACTTCACTGACAGTTTAAAATATCTTCTTTTGTTTGAAATAACTATTCAGTTGTCTTTAGACAAATATCTTCTGATTTGGCAATAACTAGACCTTCGTTTCGATTTATTGAGGCTGCAGGTGGCTTTTGGTAGCTGGAGAGGATTCAATTAGCCTCTTTGATGTGGCTCTGAGGTGTCCTTGGACTGATATTTTCCTCTATTTTTCCTAAAACACCTTTAATCTGTCTTTGATCTATGTTTTAGGCCTTATTAGGCTTAATTCTTATCTTCCGGTCTTCATACTCTATTGACCGTGGATCAGGCATTTGATTTTCTGAATTTATGCCTTAATCCCTTTTAAAACTATGATTTAAACCTTTAAAACCTTATACTCTTTGGTTTTCTATCTTCAATGCTGATTTTATTTAATAAATGGACTCTGACTGTGTTTTTGCTGTGTTGCAGGTGCACGAAGGATTTTTATAATATTACCAATGTTCATAAGTCATGGTTAAAATTGTTGTTCGAACCCTGTATATTCATCTCCTTCATTTATAGTGGCCTGGGGGATCGTCATCCCCGACCCTTGATTTTCTTTTAAAATAGTTGAGAAACCTTTAAAACCTACACAGACATAGAAAAGTTAAGAAAATCCTATGGAAATAGGTTTAGACAGCTTCTGGGCACGAGATTAGATCGTGAGCGTTGGATGAAATCAACCAACTGTCGGGATTGCTTACTGGGGTCAAAAGGGTAGGCGGTTGGATGAATGAGATTTAGATTAAGTCCGAGCCATTGGATCAGATTGATCAATGGCCGAGATCAATCGGGAGTTTATAATGCAGAGGGGGTGATATTATAGCGGAATGGAGAAAATTTCAAAAGAAATGGGAGAAAACCTTTGGCGGAAGTGAAAATGGGCTTAAATGAAATTTGGGGTTGCGAAATCATCTGGGCCGTTGGATTAGATCAACTTAACAGAGATTGACAGCAGAGATTTCTTAGTGAAATTATTTGGGAGAAAAGGTGGGGTGAAATGACTTGGGGGTTAAAACATAATCAGAGCCGTTGGATGGAAACAATGGACGGCAAAGATGAAAAGGTGAAAAAGTTAATGCAGTGGGGAAAGGTGGTTTCGGCTGATAAAACTGTTGGTTTCACGCTGCTCCAAAGTGGTTTTATAATTTTTCCAAAACAATGCGATATGGGTCTGCGCTTGACACGTGTCCTTTTAAAACCACCCATATCGCTTAAATTTTTGGCCTTAACTTTTAGGGTTGAAAACACACGATATGGAGTTTCAGCCGTCGGATGAAAGGCAGAGAGATTCGACGGTGGGAGTGAGAGCACGATGGGATAAGATGAGTGGGTGAAAAATGGTGGGCAGGGTCAAGGCGGTTTAGATCCTGTCCATCGAATCACGGGAATGGATGGTCCAGATCTGTCGATGGGGAGGGTAGGTCCCAAAGGAGTTGGGTCTATCTGGTTAAATAAGGACCGTGGGATTTGAATGATGGATGGTTCAGATTAATTCTTGGGGTAAATGAAAGCAATGTGAGACGGGGGTTTGGGCGGAGATCAGATGTATGTGGATCGTTGATCTACAAAGATCAGCAGTGGATCTTCACCGAAGAATTACACTGACAGGTTTATGAAATGATCAAAGAGAAGTCAGGTTTGATATGGACCGTAAGATCTATGAAATAGACGGCCCAGATTTGATCGAAGGGTCGCAAATTGGCGGAGGCAAAGGGAAGGCATAAAGGAAATACGCCGATGCGATTAAGCGTTGGCCGTTAGATCTAAGAGAGATCAAAGATCAAGATTGAATCGACGAGTTTTAATGTCAGATGGCTATGGTGGAGCACGATTGAATTTGGGCCATTGGTTCTTGTGAATTTCAACGGCTTAGATTAAATCGCGAGATCGCAATCGAAGGAGGGAAAGGGAATGGACAAAAGAAATTTTGTGATGCGATGGAGCGAGGACCATCGATCTAAAAAATATATCGACGGTTAGGATTTAATCGTGAAGGCCAAAGGCGGAAGGGAAGGTTTTGAATGGGGAGCGATATAGACCGTTGGATCTGGGCACGATAAAGGAGATCAATAGTCAGGAATTGATCGTTGGATCGCATTGGCGGGAAGGGAAAAAACAAAGGGTAAGTTGGAAAATTGCGATGCGATTTACCGATGATCGTTGATCGGTTTAGATCGACGGTCAGTATTCCCCGAAACTTCAAACTATCGGGTTTACGAAAAATCAAAGGAAAGTCGGGTTTTTACGTTTAAACAAAGGAAATTTGGGTTTCGGGAAAGGGTTTTAAGGACTTTTAGCGCCTTGTTGCGGGGCTTATGGTCTCATGAGAGGCAGGGGTTATGGAAGTTAAGCCCTCAGGGGCTAAAATTCTATATAACATAATATAAGTGTTTTTAGGCTAAAAATAGGGTTTTAAAGCCAATTTGAGGGTTTCGATAGAGGAAAGAAGGATTTTTTAAACCAAATGGTAGGAGACCGAATGGTTTTAAAAGGGTCTTGAAGTGATTTTGAAGGTTAAATGAGGCTTATGGAAGGATTTTTATGAAGAAAAAGGGGATGAAAATGGAGGTCAATTTATGAGTGAAAGGAGGGGTAAAATGAAGGGGAAAATGGGTTTTTTGAGCAGTCTTCTCTTGGCAAACAACAGATTTTTCAGGTTTAAAAGGGAAATAGCAGTGAAGATTAACTAAAAGATTAGTTATCTTCATAAAAAATTCAAGGATCATAGGTTCTCAAAGGGGAATTATCTCTTGGAGTTTTTGAAGAACAAAATTAGCCACTTCTTGGTATAACAAAATTTATCAGTGGCTAACAGTGGCTTCACTTGGGGAAGACAGCTAGTTCTTTAGGTGTCTAGAACCTTAGTTGCAAATCTCTAGCTTTCGTTTAACTAGTGCCTTAATCCATTGGGCAACAACCTTTATTTTTGATGATCTCTGCAGCAATTTGAAACAATGGAATTCTATCAAAACAACATGTCTACCTACCCATTCCTAATGATCCTAACATTTTTTCTTCTTTTCAGAGTGCATTTAGATTGGAAAAATCTCTTCAACAACATTTTTATTATTTTTAAAAAAAACAAAAAACTAATATAAGTCTAATCTTATTTCTTCATGACCTCAATTTAAACAGTTGAGTTCATAAGCTTCTCTACCTAGCTACTTTCTGTCAGGATTAGACTGTCTGACAGACTTTTATTCTCTAAATTCAAAAACAGAAATTTAAAAGAAGACAAGCCAAGATTAAACAGTCTAGCTTGTTGCTGATCTATGGCATAAAAAAAAGTTGCACATAGACTGTTATTTTGCAGAAAATTCAAAACAAAATGTGAAGGCTTAAAATCTGAAAATTTAAAGAACATCCTTCATTTTTCTTCAGCTCTTTTTTTAGGTTTGTTTGAGCTGTTTCTTCTTTCTTTCTTGGTTCAAGTTTCGAGTTTATTAGAACAATTTTTTCATAAATATCATAGGTTCAAGTTTTGAACATGTTTGAACCTTCTTTCTTCTAACTTAATCTACCTTACTGATAAGCCAAGATTGAGCTATTTGGCTGATCTAATTCACTAACCTATCAGCAGTAAATTGAAAATATAATTAGTCATGATTAAACTGTATGACTAACTAGAAGTGTGTTTTTTCGGAGTGGAATTTGAGCTTGCACACTTTCATATTTTTTTTCTCTTTTTTGGTATGGGGCTATACCTTTCTTGTTTTACAATCTGCCCTCTTTTCTTTTTCTATTTTCTTTTTCATTTTTATTTTTCTAACTTTGAATGCAATGTTCAGACTATGAAATTTACAATGAAAAATAAAATTCTTTGAAACTCATGACTCTTGGCAGAAGTAATGCTTTAGCATCCTACCATTGACAGGACCTCCATATAAATCTTCTCCATTCAATTCTTTCAGTAAAAATGCATTGTGACCCCTCTCAGCATGAATAATATAGGGTCATTTCCACAAGTTATCAAACTTGCCATGTTTTCCCTACTCTTCCCTTCTTGAATCCCACTTAACGACAACATTTCCAACTTGGAAATTGTTTGCCTTAGTCCTTTTATCAAAGAGTTTCATGATATTTTCTTGGACTAACTGTGTTCTTTCATAAACTTCTTCTCTAGTCTGTTGTAAACGAATTGTTTGGTTGATTCTTCTCTGCATGTCATTCTCTTCAATCTAAACTTCTTGAAGGAGTTTCATGACTAGAACTCCTAATGAGGTTGGAAAGACTGCATCCATACCATAAACCAACTGATAGGGGGACATATTTATTTATTTCTTTGTATTTAATCTATCAACCCATAAGGCATGAACCAACTTACTGTGCCATGATTTCTGATTCTGCTCCAACAACTTTTTGATGATATTGATGAGGCTTTTGTTGGAGGATTTAGCTAATCTATTTCATTGGGGATAGTAGGTAGTATAATGGCCCAATTTAATGTGGTATTTGTAACAGAAATCAACCATTCTTTTAGATTTGAAAGTAGCAGCATTATCTGTTATGATTTTACTAGGACAAACAAATCTGGATAGGATATTTGTTTCAAGGAACTTGATAATGACAGAGTCAGTAGCATTCCTAGAGGGTATAGCTTCTATCCACTTGGTAAAGTAGTTAGTGGTAGTGAGGATCCACTTATGTTGGGCTGAGGAAGAAGGGTGAATTTCCCCAATGAAGTCCAAGCCCCATTGTTGAAAGGGTGTCTCAAGATTGATAGGATGTAAAGGTAAGGGAAGGAGTTTTCTTTTGCCATAAAAAAATTGACACTTATGGCAAGACATGACTAACTTTTGAGTGTCTGGGAAAAGGGTGGGCCAATAGTGACTAGATATAAGAATTTTGTTTGTTGTGGTATTCCAGTAGAGGTGTCCTCCACATTCTCCTTCATGCAGCTCATGCATGAATTTTCTGACATCATCTTCAAGTAAACATTTAAGCAAAATTCCAACAGCATTTTTCAAATATAATACCCCATCTAAGATGAAATAACTCAAAGCATTCTTTTTAAAAAATATAGCTTTAGTTTTAGACAAATAAGGAGGGGCATTTAAATATAAAAGCACATAAATAATGTCAGCATACCAAGGAGAATTCAGAAATGTTTCTTCAATGAAAGGAGCAGTACATTCTTCTATTTCTTCCAACACATCTACCATGTTCATATCTAGTGCTTGGAAGTTAGACTCAGCCATAAGTTTTGCTAATCCTTGCCCTTTAACTAGTTTGGTGAGCATGTTTTTTAAGTCATATTCAAGAATAGTTGCAATCCATTTTCCCCTTTTACCATCAGGTTCTTGACTTAGAATATCCTTGGCAGCAGTATGTGGAACAAAAGAAATTATGTGAGAGTGTAAAATGTAGACTCTAAAGTCTTTTAGTGCTTTCACTAATGCTAAGGCTTGCTTCTCCATGATGTTATATTTGAGAGGAGAATCTATTAAGGCCCTACTAAATAAGGATATTGGTTTTTCTTGCCCCAAGTCATTCTTTTGAAGTAAAATTGTAGCTATTGTATGCTCAGATGCAAAAGAAAAGATATAAAAGTCTTTGGTGAAATCTGGACTAATCAAGACTGGTGTTTGAGTTAGAGCTTGTTTAACTTGTTCAAATGATTGTTTAGCTTGTAAATTCCATTTCAAACCTACCTCTTTCTTAAGAATGTTTGTAATGTTTTTTAATAGCTCAACAAGGTTGGGGATAAACCTCCTCAAAAAATTAATCTTTTCAATGAAATATTGTAATTCTTTGAGGCTTCTTGGATGGTTGATTTGCAATATGCCATCTATCCCTTTAGGGTCTATTTTGATTCCCTCTTCTGAAATTATATGACCAAGAAGTTTACCTTCTTGGAGACCAAAGAGTGTCTTCTTGGGATTCAAAGATAAGCCAAATTTCCTACACTTCTCAAACACTTTTCTCAAGTGAATCAAATGTTCTTCATCAGTTTTTGAGAAAACGATTATGTCATCAAGGTAAATGATTATAAAATAGCCAATATATTTAGAGAAGGATATTTCCATGGCCCTTTGGAAGGTGGTCCCTGTATTCATAAAAAAAAATGGCATCTTGACATACATAAAGGTGCCCCAAGGTGTAGTAAAAGTAGTTTTGAGTTGATCACTTGGGAGCACTAACACCTGGTTGTAACCCAAGAACCCATCCAATAGTGATATTCTTTTTGACCCAACTACCCTTTGAAGTATATGGTCCATCTTGGGTAAGGGGTAGTTGTCCTTCAAGGAGGCTCTATTTAGATTTATAAAGTCAATATAGAACCTGATTTGCCCTGTTTTCTTCCTAACAGAAACTAAGTTTGACACCCATTCTGAATATCTAACGGGTAATATAATCCCAACATCATACATATTTTCAATTTCCTTCTTAACTAAAGGCAGTAAAACAGGATTTATTCTCCTTAGTTTTTGTTTGAAAGGTTTCTAATTTTCCTTAAGCGTAATTTTGTGCTGAATGATGCTAGTGTCATAATATTTCAGATGTTTGTATTCCCAAGAAAACACATCTTTATATTCTTTAAACAGCTCTATGTATTGCAATTTTATGTGAGCTGGGAGAGTGCTGGACATTTTAATCATATTTGGTTCTGCTAGGTTTCCTATGTTATGTTCTTCTACATCTGTTTCCATAGGCTCCATTCTTGGTTCTTTGGCTACATCATTTAAATCAAAGAGGTGTTATAAAGGTGTGAGACCCCTTAGAATTATATCATTCTTGCACTGTAAAAATTCCAAGTCTTTCTGGTCTGCACAGTCAATTAATTCTTCTTCAAAAGGATTCTCATATTGATTTATATCAGCAGAATATGTCATTTCAACTTCTGGGATTTGTTCAGTGTACAAACAATTTTCTTTATAGCTGGTTTCTGATATTGGTATGGCAAAATCATTTTCTGATTTTAAGAAATCATCTACGTGTTTTTCAAAATAAAACACTTGCCAGTGATCCTCATTATTAGGCACTGCAGGCCTGCATTTCTCCTTTACACTAAGCTGTTCATTTATCTTAGGTATTTGGCGGTTGCTGGCATTGAAAGCAAGTTCATTTGCTAGATTATTTTGTGCTCTTGGAATGAAAATGAGTTCATACTTTTCAAAGGTTTTTAATAAATCTAGGGCAGTGTTTCAATACTCTCTAAGTCTTGGGTTTCTAGCTGAGTATTCTCCTTTGATTTGTCTTATGATAAGTTTGGAATATCCTAAGATTGATATCCTTTGGGATTATAATTGTTTAAGCAATTGTAAGCCAAGGATAAGTGCTTCGTATTCAGAGATATTGTTTGTGCATGGAAAATCTAGTTTATATGAAAAGCTCTGATTTGTATTTTGAATCCATACACCTACCCCTGCACTAGTTTTATTACAAGATCCATCAAATTTTATTGTCCAAAGCATATCTGCCTCATTTTTTTTCTTGTTGCTATTGATTTTTAATGTTTTGAATTTGATTTGAAGGAAGGTTTGATTGTTCTGGTGAACTGATTTTCTCTTGGTTTTCCTTTTCTTCCTGAGTGATTTCATCTTCATTGTATAAGATGAAGGAATCTAAGCTTGACTGAACGGAATAGATTGGAGAGTTGTTTGGTTTATCTATGTTTCTCACCATGTATTTCATGTGGGATTCCCTGTATAATATTCTGTTTTGGTTAAAAACACGGATGGTGGCATAAGACATGTCCATTTGAAGGCTTCCCTGAAGTTTGGCTCCCCATGATCTTGATAAAAGCATGCCATACTTTGGGGGAATGTCAGCTACAACTATGTCCATTACTAGACTCTTAGCAGGGATTTGAGATAAGTTAACACATAAATCTTTGATTAAACCCAAGCATTTTACTCTGCTTGAGTCAAAGGAATACAAATCCTTGTATGGTTTAGTAATTTCTAAGCCTAAGCTTTTCATTACTACTTTGGGCATAAGATTATGTGAAGCTCCAGAGTCTAACATGGCATTGTGTAATATTTTCTCATGTATATTCAAAATAACATAGAAGGGAGGGACAACCCCTTCTTGGTATTTTCCTTCAACTTCTGGGCCAATCAACAACTCAGGCTTGTCATCTGTCAAGTTTAAGGTGTCAGTATCACTTCCTAAGTTCAAAGCTTTCAAAACATGGTTTTTGTACACTTCTTGGGTTACTAGTTCAGCTAGAGGGATGGTAATTTTTATCTTTTCAATCTCTCCCTCAAGGCTAAAAGGAAATATTGATTTGGTCATATTTACATCTGTTTTTTCAATTGAGATTCTTTCAGCAATTTTGATTTGTTGAACTTTTTTTGGACTGGTAATTGGGACAGTTTTGTTAGGACCACTAGCCGAAGTGCTAGGGGTACTTTGTTCAACATTTGGCTAGCTATTTTTCTCTTTGTTTAAATCTGGGTTTTTAGCCAAAATGTTGGGTTTGTCGGTTGTTTTCTTACGCTGATTTTCTACATTTTTCTTGGAGAGGATTCCTTTTGATTTCCCATTTGTTTATGAATGTTTGATGTAAAGCAGGGAGATCATTGATGTTGTTAGGAGCTAGGGTTTTAAACCATTTTTTTACTTCTCCTCCTAAAATTTGAGCAAATATTCTCATCTGTATGGTCTTATCTTCTATCTCCATGTAATCAAATGCATCATTCATTTTGTCTATATGCTGCTGGGAAGTAGTAGGTTCATTGGCAGTGAAATGGGGAATTTTTGATTGATAATCATTTGGTAAGGGAACCAGAGGTTGTGGTAATAGTAATGGGGCATACCATGTTGCCATGGCTGGAAAGAAAGGTGGATTTACAAGAGGTGGATTTATAAGAGAGAAAGTGGGCTGAAATGGAGTGTTTTGAACAGTGGTAGTATGGATTGGATTGGAAGAAACACTTGGGCCAGCAAACTCGTTTTGAGCAGATTTGTTATGCAAAAGGCTAAAGTGATGAAGAAGCTGGGAATCAGGAGGAGTGGAAGGTGAGGATTCTGTACTAAAGCTCTATTGCAAATCTGCAATGTCAAGATCAGTTTGGTTTAAATCACCTTGAGATCTAGTTCTAACGATGTTCTTTGTGTGACGTAAGTCAAAGTGTAAATCCTCTAAGACAACAAGGTTTTCAGGGACATATTTTGTTCTTAAGAGGCTCCCATCAGCAGCTGATTTTATAGATTTAGAATTTTTCCACAAAATTCTCTTTGGATTGTCAACTATTGTAGGAGGATTAGGGTCTGGGTGGGATCTAGTGTTGATCTTATGTGAAGCCAGACTTCTTTTTCAAAAATGAGAAAGGCTAAAGTTTTTTAAGGACTGTTTTTTTTTATTTTAATTTTTGCCTCTGACAACGTCTTATCTAGTATGGAATTAGGCTTCTAAAATTCCTCGAGGCTGGTTAACACAGTCCTAAGGAAAACTGGAGACCTAGATGAGTAATAAGCCTACTGGGGCCAATGGAGTCGCCAGGTGAAAATTTTTTAGCTCCTATGAAGGTAAAATATTGAATGGTTCCACCACCATGTTTATTAGGAAGCCAATATGAAATATTTTTGGGTTTTTCTAAGTTTCTATGGTTGTTTGAAAGAATAATGAGTCTATAAGAGCTTGCTAGGCAACTATGAACTCAGTGGTCCCACCGATGAGGTGGCTGATAATCACTGGATATTCTTGAAGACAAAGGGATTTTCTGGAGTCCTAAGGTGCACTTAGATTGTCACTAACTCAGAAAGGTCCCACCGTGATCGCCATTATGTTGGTGTCCTGTGTTTTGATAGATTGGAAAATCAAAAGACAAGGCAACATCAAAACCAATATTTAGAGTTCCAGGATCTACTCCTCCTGTTCTCAGAGAGGGATCTCTCAAATTATTTGTTTTGCAAAGGTTTATCTTGTGTGCTTGAGTATTGGTTTTAGACTAGTTATTAAGTGCAAGTGTGTGTTTGTTTTTTTGGTAGAATGACATAGTAGAACATGAAAGTTCTAGGAAAAATAGCTAGAAAGGAGAAATGTTAGATTCATTGGGCAATGGAGTCAAGAAGGGGTTTATGAAAAACTCATCAATGGATATGGGATATCAAAGGGAAAATCTAACTTGGCCACAGGATCCTTTGGTTTTGTGAATGAGATGGACATTAATGATTTGAAAGAGAAATTGAATTCTCAACAAAGGGAAATTGAAAACATAACTTGAACAATAAAGAGATATTTGATAGACAGGGATAACCATGAATTCTTCAAATCACCCTTTAAGCAAATAATGGCTTCAAGACAACTTTCAAAATGAAATCTAAGATTTGGGAGCACATCCTATTTCCTCAAAGATTTTATTTCAAATGACTTATAAAACATAAAAGATTCACTCATAATTGCAGTCATAGAAGAGGGAACACCTAAAAAAATCTATGATCACAACTATAAAGACCTCTAAAACAAATTTTCAAGCAAGGACAAAGGGCATGATTAGAACAGACCTCCTTGGCTAACTATAAACAATGGTACTTAAAAGGGAGACTTCAAAAACATTTTTCAAGTGGCAGCAGACAAGCAGGAAAAACCATAAATCATGCTGAAACCAACTATTTGAACTATTAGAGAAATAAACAAGCATGAGGACTAAAGAGAGAGATTAAAGACTCTAAAATACCTCAGCAGAAGAAAACATAAAATAGTGAAGGATGAACAGGTCGAAGGTGCTTCTAGGACTCATTTCTTAGCCTAAAAATTTCATCCTATTGTAGTAAGCATTTATGGAAAAAAATGAAAACAAGAGAAAACATTAAACAGTTCAGAATACTTCACCAACAGCCAAGCTCATGGATCCAATGATAGAGCCTTCTCAAGAACAAGCATGTGTCAACATCATCAAGCTTCCAAGACTTCAATTTCTTCCTCAACTTTAGACAGACTATGTATTATTTTGGAGAGTTTTAGTATTACAAATAGTGAACAATCAACCCACATCTCATCTTCTTCAGAAGTATTTATAGAAGAAATGATGAGGTGGAAGAGTTTTAGATTTCAAGTGTAATAAATTCTACACTAAATGAAACTCATTTCCTTGAAAACCATGCAAGGCATAAGGCAAGAATGCATCGAATGACAACTCTGTTTCATTTACTCTGTTTATGCTTTTTAAGGCTCAATGGGTAAAAAGATTGAATTCGAGGCCTATTTATCCTGTACAATAACTTCACTGACAGTTTAAAATATCTTCTTTTGTTTGAAATAACTATTCAACTGTCTTTAAACAAATATCTTCTATTCTGGCAATAACTAGACCTTCGTTTCGATTTATCGAGGCTGCAGGTGGCTTTTGGTAGTTGGAGAGGATTCAATTAGCCTCTTTGATGTGGCTCTGAGGTGTCCTTGGACTGATATTTTCCTCTGTTTTTCCTAAAACACATTTAATCTATCTTTGATCTATGTTTTAGGCCTGATTAGGCTTAATTCTTATCTTTCGGTCTTCATACTCTGCTGAATGTGGATTAGGAATTTGATTTTCCGAATTTATGCCTTAATCCCTTTTAAAAATCTGATTTAAACCTTATAAACCTGATACTCTTTGGTTTTCTGTCTTCATTGCTAATTTTCTTTAATAAATGGACTCTGACTGTGTTTTTGCTGTGTTGCAAGTGCGCGAAGGGTTTTTATAATATTACCAATGTTCATAAGTCATGGTTAAAATTGCTTTTCGAACCCTGCATATTCATCTCCTTCATTGATAGTGGCATGGGTGATCGTCATCTCCGACCCTTGATTTTCTTTTAAAATAGTTGAGAAACCTTTAAAACCTGCACAAACACAGAAAAGTTAAGAAAATCCTGCGGAAATAGGTTTAGACAGTTTCTGGGCACGAGATTAAATCGTGACCGTTGGATGAAATCAACCAACGGTCGGGATTGCTTGCTGGGGTCAAAAGGGGAGGCGGTTGGATGAATGAGATTTAGATTAAGTCAGGGTCGTTGGATCAGATTGATCAACAACTGAGATCAATCAGGATTTTATAATGCAGAGGGGGTGATATTATAGCAGAATGGAGGAAATTTCAAAAGAAATGGGAGAAAACCTTTCACGGAAATGAAAATTTGGTTAAATGAAATTTGGGGTTGCGGAATGATCCAGGCCGTTGGATTAGATCAAATTAACAAAGATCGACGACGAAGATTGCTCAGTGAAATGATTTGGGAGCAAAGGTGGGGTGAAATGACTTGGGAGTTAAAACATAATCGGAGCCTTTGGATGGAAACAATGGACGGCAGAGATAAAAAGGTGAAAAAGTTAATGCGGTGGGGAAAGGTGGTTTCAGTTGAAAAAACCACTGGTTTTGTGCTGCTCCAAAATAGTTTTAGAATTTTTCGAAAACAACGCGATATGGGTCTGTGCTTGACATGTGTCCTTTTAAAACTGCCCATATCGCGTAAATTTTTGGCATTAACTTTCAGGCTTGAAAACACGCGATATGGAGTTTCAGTCATCAGATGAAAGGTGGAGAGATCCGACGGTGGGGGTGAGAGCGCGATGGGATAAGATGCGCAGGTGAAAAATGGTGGGTAGGGTCAAGGCGGTTTAGATCCCGACCGTTGGATCATGAGAATGGACGGTCTAGATCTGTCGATGGGGAGGGTAGGTCCCAAAGGAGCTGGGCCTATCGGGTTCAATAAGGACCGTGGGATTTGAATGATTGACGGTCCAGATTACTTCTCGAGGTAAATGACAGCAATGTGAGATGGGGGTTTGGGCGGATATCAGATGTAATGCGGACCATTGATCTGCAAAGATCAATGGTGGATCTTCGCTGAAGAATTATTCTGACGGGTTTATGAAATGATCAAAGGGAATTCAGGTTTGATCTGGACCGTAAGATCTATGAAATGGATGGCCCAGATTTGATCGCAGGGTCACAAATCGGCGGAGTCAAAGGGAAGGCACAAAGAAAATGTGTCGATGAAATTAAGCGCGAGCCGTTAGATCTAGGAGAGATCAATGGTCAGGATTGAATCGACGAGTTTTAATGTCGGATGGCTATGGTGGAGCACGATTGAATCTGGGCCGTTGGTTCTTGTGGATTTCAACGGCTCAGATTAAATCACGGGATCGCAATCGAGGGAGGGAAAGGGAATGGAAAAAAAAAAATTGTGATGCGATGGAGCGAGGAATGTCGATCTAAAAACCAGATCGAAGGTCATGATTTAATCGTGAAGGCGAAAGGCAGAAGGGCGGGTTTTGAACGGGGAGCGATATAGACTGTCAGATCTAGGCACTATAAAGCAGATCAATAGTCGGGAATTGATCGTTGGATCGCATCGGCGGGAAGGGAAAAAAAAAAGGGTGAGTTTGAAACTTGTGATGCGATTTTCCGATGATCGTTGATCGGTTTAGATCGACCATCAGTATTCCCCAAAACTTCAAAATATTAGGTTTACGAAAAATCAAAGGAAAGTTGGGTTTTTACGTTTCAACAAAGGAATGTTCGGTTGCAAGAAAGGGTTTTAAGGACTTTTAGCACCCTGTTGTGGGGCTTATGGTCTCATGAGAGGTGGGGGTTATAGAAGTTAAGCCCTCGGGGGCTAAAATTCTATATAACATAATATAAGTGTTTTTAGGCTAAAAACATGGTTTTTAAGCCAATTTGAGGGTTCCGATAGAGGAAAGAAGGTTTTTTTTAAACCAAATGGTAGGAGACCGAATGGTTTTAAAAGGGTCTTGAATTGATTTTGAAGGTTAAATGAGGCTTATGGAAGGATTTTTATAAAGAAAAAGGGGTTGAAAATGGAGGTCAATTTATGAGTGAAAGGAGGGGTAAAATGAAGGGGAAAATGAGTTTTTTAAGCAGTCTTCTCTTGGCAAACAACAGATTTTTCAGGTTTAAAATGGAAACAACAGTGAAGATTAACTAAAAGAATAGTTATCTTTAGAAAAACTTCAAGGATGATAGGTTCTCAAAGAGTAATTATCTCTTGGAGTTTTTGAAGAACAAAATTAGCCACTTCTTGGTATAACAGAATTTATCAGTGGCTAACAATGCCAACCATAAACCAATGAAAATTCTCCATTTTACACCCAATATAATCCTAACAAGTGGAAAACAGAGATAGGCTGGAGAGACATAGTCAGGGTCTACTCAATAGTACGTACTGCTGATTGTGTAGCCTTGTACATCCAAAAGCCAATTTTTTTTGTTGTTTCCATAAACTAACAGAACACAATTGCATGATCATATGGTGTCGGTTTTGCATGAAAAAAAATGTGTCAAATTCATAAATATAAGATCTACTTGTTCATTTAGGTTACAAGAAATTCCGACAACTTTCAATTTTGAGCATAAAATTGATCCACTAGATCAATGCCCTTGATGTGAGAGACACTAGAGGGTCCCAGTCATATGGATTCCCATGTCATGGGAGAAACTAAGGCTCTAGGTCAATAAAATGTTAGGTTATCTTAGGGGTTGATCATCTAGAAGGGTTGGATGGCTCCTGAGGATTATCTATCATGTGTAGAAGGTGAGATTGGTTGTGTTGTGTTGGTTCCACTTCCTTAACTGTACATGGGGATTTGAATCAGATCATATTAGCCACTTGTCACATGTTTACCCCAGTAGACCGATTAACTTGGGTAAATGTGAGAGGAGGGTGTTACACCAAATCTCTCCTCTTGTCTTTTGTTAGCTAAGGAGTTACAAAATTATAATATATATTTCCCACAATGAGGACAAAATCAGGTTGGGTTATCAAACCAAATGGATTTTTATCCTTAATGGACCCTATTCTCTTCTATATGGGTATCGAAACTTTCACCAAGATCCCATTTGGATGAAAATATGGGAAAATGGTTTATGGATCAAGGTTGCTCCATTCCTTTAGCTATTGAGACATCAAAAGACGCTTACATGGGGCCAAATAAGGAAAAAATAATTTCATGTCCCCTCGCTTTTTACTCTTTGTTGGAATCAGGAAGAGACTATGAGACATCTCCTAAATGTTTTCCCTTTGGTTGAATCTCTTTGGAGTAATTTTTATTTCTTTTTGGATCATTAGATTGCAATTTCAATAGCTTGATGGAAAGATTGGAGTATTTCAAACCTTGTATATTTAGTAAACTAGTTGTAGATAGAGCATGGACTCTCACTATTAGTTTTATCGTCTGGGAATTTTGGAAACAAAGGAACATACAAATATTCAAAAAAAAAAAATAGGGAAGGATTGGTCTGGATATTAATTTCTCAAAACATCTATGAGACTGTTCTCAAGGAATATCGGTATTAAGAATAATTGAAAGTTAAACCTTATGAATTTTAAATTTTGTGTAAGCTAGAGCTCTCCCTCTCCATGATCTCGTATGTTCCCCAAAAGTCTCCCACTCCTAGAGTGTCCTCTCCCTCCTCCTTTTCTTACCTTTGGTGGGTTTTTTGAAGTTAAATTTTGATGGCACCTCCAAAGGAAACCTCGGTCTAGTGGGGTATGGAGGGATCTTCCATGATTTGGAAAGTCAAAATTTGAAGGCGTATGTTGTTTATTATGGTATTAAAAGAAAAAATGTAGCTAAATTCCTTTCTCTTGAGTGTGGACTAACTTGAAAAATCAATGAGGGATACTCAAAAATTCAAGTCAACGAGGATTACTGATTGGTTATTGATTCTGCTATAAAAACCATCAATGGATTTCCTATGAAAAATTGGCTAAGAAATAGAGAGTTTAACATATTCATGTCTGATATATAGAAAATACTTTTATCTATTAATTATATCATTGATTCACACTCAAGACAAGCTATAAATAAAGGGGTTGATTTCCTAGAAAATTTCGGGTGTCAGGATATCAAAAATTGTATAATTGTATCCTAGTTTGAAGGGGAGACACCTAAATAAAAATTATCCTTGAAGCTTATCTTAGATGTTGATAGCCTACCTATGATCAAGGTGAATGAACACATGGAAATGGAAGTTGGGAAGGGTTCCTGCCACCTTGTCACCTCCTACTACATTAATAGGTGGGTAGCATGGCTAGCCTACCCCATGCGTCACACATCCTATTTTATTTTTCATTTACTACGATGCTAAGCCTTGCATAGTTCCTCTATCATGTGAAGAGTATTGTCATTACCACAAATTTATTTTTTGCTAAGAAGTCTCACCAACTACTGGTGGGATTATTCTCTCATATATCTAACAATGTCCTACATACACATGGCTATACATTTGAGAGTTATGTTAGGATTTATGGCTTTTTACTTAGAAGAAGTAACTTGTCTCAGAGGATGTAGGGGCAGTGCTCTAGGATTGTGTGGAGTCCATCTATATTTCATATTCTAAAAGTTACAACTACCTACTTGATTTACTAGCTCATGGAATAGAGGCTAAAACAATGCCTTTATAGATTTCATGCCACATAATTTTGATAATTTTGCTAAAGATGTAGGAGGCGGGAGTAGGTTTCACCATTTTTCACTTAAGTCTTATAACCTTAAATTCCAACACATCTTTGGATAGTGTTCTCTTGGTACAAGTTTGTCTTTTGAACCCTGGTATCTATTTCCTATATTGTACATTTGTATGGATCAAGTGTCATGATGTCATTTTAATTTCCCCAGGGGTTCATAGTGGTTTGCACCTTGGGGTTGTGATGAAAGTGGGACATTTTACCTAGTGGGTGACTTATGGGCTTATGATGTTTTGGCCCTTTTTTTTGTTGGCTTAGGATGTCACAAAATCTCGGTATCTTTAGGATTCTCTTCTATCTTAGTCTCTATAATATTATTTTTTTGTAGTTTGAACTTGTTGAGGGCTTGTCATCTTGTTTGGCACAATTTTTTTCAGCCCATAATTCCTCAGATACTCATGTGTATTCATAGGGGAGGAAATGGCAAGGGTCCTCAAGGTCGGTTGCATTACCAGACCCAAGCCTAGGAATTCACTGCTACCTTTCATTCATAAAAACCTCCTAACATTCATAAAGGAATATGTCAGCCTAAAACTCTCATCACTAACGACCACCTGACATATTCTAAATTTAAGGTTCTAAAGGAGGTCACGAATTGGGTTATTTAGCTTGGTTGTACTAGGGGCATAAAAAGTAGTATATGATGTCTATCACCCACCATTTGCAAGTGAAAAATATGATTGGTAGAGTCTTGAAAGAGAAGCATGAACATCATAATGACATCATTTGTTCTGTTATCAAAAAATTGTACTTAATTGTCTATTGATCAGAAAACTTAGTGTAACTGTTTCAAACCAGCTTTTGACTAAAGCTTAGCCTCTTCCATCTGAGAGGGCTCTCTCAAAGGGATTTTATGGTATTGGTTAATGATAGTGCTAGATGGCTAACTCTATAGAATTTGTATCATTTTTTATGATTGCAGGTTGATAGAATTCAGGCTTGCTACCATTGGGCTTATGGCATCAAAAATCAGTAGTTTCAGTGGTAAGGTTTCTTGACATGGAAGCTGAGGAAGATAGGGGTCTTTAACAAAGAAAAATCACACATAAAACATAGTGCAACACAGTCATTTCATCACTAAATGAAGTCAGAGCATAAACTTATGAATTCTGAGTAATAGAGATGAAATATACTGCAAGTGGTAAAGATAAAGATATATATCAAAAAGACATTAAAAACCCCATGAGAATCTCAGGTCTGTCAAGAAGAAAGTCACTCTGTATTACTGATATAAGTCAAATACACAAAGCTGTAGATTGGTGCAAAAAAATCTCCAACCCCTCACTACTTTCATGCTTTGTCTTTAAATAGAAATTATTTACATCAAGGATGATCTACCTGGTGGCTATACCATCGAATTATTCTATGACACATCACATAAATGAAAGACATAACTCCTAATAGAAAACTAACAGCTATACCTTAAATAAATCATCTCCTAATAGGACTCTAACTCCTATTTATTACATATCTCTACCTTATCCTGTAAAAAAGCTACATAACAATTACAAAATAAGCATCACATGCTCAAAAGATACAAGATAGGTTCATTACCACTTTACATATTTAGGACTCTCCTAGACATGTGGAACATAACCCTATTTTTGAAGAATACATAACCCTTATCTTCAAAGAGTACTTTAGCTGATGACCTATCTCCACAACACTTCCTTCGAATCATAATTATTTGATGATAAGCTCCCTTGACATGTTGGGGGAGTCAAGCTGTCCAAAACTGCCATTAAGATGCTCCAAAACCTTCAAAAATAACTCGCTACGAAAACAAGACAGTTTCGTAGCGAGCTTTGGTAGTGTTGAAAAAATAACTTCTGCATCCAATACCTTTCCTCCTTTGCTGTTCCATGGTGTCAACCAAGTCATGACACATCACCACCATAAAAATCCCTCCTTGAAAACTGAAAAAAGTGACTTTAGAGGCAAAAGTGATGCTATAGGTTTTTTCGTAGTGTTTTCCTGGCTTTAAACCTAGGAAAGGCTAAAAAACTGTGTAAAAGTGTAGAAATTACAAATTTCAAAATTTTCTTCACAAAATGACCTCCTCTTATAAAAACTTGATTTTCTTCATGTGATGAACCCTTTGAAGCATATTCAATCTCATCTTATGGCTCCTGTGGTATTTCCTCCTCATTTATGATCAGTTGAGCAATGGCCTCTTCAACCACAATCATCTTCAAACCCTTCTTTTCCATCTCTTCATGAATCAGGTCTAGTTATTCTTGAAGGTCTTTGACTTGGTCCTTCAGTGTCCTCTTCTTAGATTGTAAGTGTAGGTTCACATTTTTTGTGTGATTTACCTCTTTTCTTAGTTGCCGAGTCCACGTTATCAGTTTTTCTGTGTTGTCAAAGGTCTTTGAGACACTTGTGACTTGATCCTCCCAAATCTTCCTCATCTGTTCAAATTGGATCCTTTCAGCTCTATGCTTCCTTGCCTCCTTCTTCAAGACTCATATCTATTCCCTTGCCTCTTTCAACTGCTCCTTAAGGGCTTCAACTTCTATCTTTTCAGTGATTTTCTCTTTGCCCTTGTTTTTCTTGATGACCAGATCTTCTTTTGCAGTTGAAGAGAGTTCTATGATGCTTGGTGGTGGCTGAATAGTTTCACCGACCTTTTGAGCTTCTTTGTTGCTTTCCAAGACTTTTCTGGCATGTATTGTCATTGGTTTTCTATCTTGAAACATAAATCCAGCATCATCACCTGAAAATTCTATCTTCTTAGCTATTTTTTCCTTTCTTAAGCTTCCTTCCTCCCTCATCTATGTCTTCATCTTGGACTATGAGAGTTTCTTCAATATCAATGGCATGCAATATTTCCTCTAAGTTACCTTTAGCCACTTTTTGGCTCCTTGTAAACCTCTTGCTGCCATGTTTTCTAACTGTTGGATTTTTTTTGCAGGTGTAAATTTGGGTGTGTCAGCCTTCTGCAAAGGCTCTGTCTCCATGATCACCAGTTCTGAATGCTCTGCCAATGAAGGTGATGGGATATCTCTAGGTTTGGGAGTTCTTTTAGGAGTGATATCATCTACTTCAAAACCACTTATGAATAGAAAAGATGACCAATCTCTGCCTAATATTTGTAACTCCTCTAACACCAACAACTTGATCAAACCATGATGAAAAAGAGAGGTTTCATTTCCTTCTGTTTTAACTTGAACCTTGTCTGAAATTTTAGCTAAGCTTTTGTATAAGTAAAAAGGAAAATCAAGAGACCTCTTACCCACAAAATGAAACAGAAGCCTAAGTTGATAGGAATAAACCATGTGATACCTCCCTTCACAGGTGAAGTACTTATGAATGATCAACAACAACTTTGAGTAGTTTTCCTTCATATAGCTCCTTGGGATAGCATTTGTGAGATCAATTTCACTATGTTCTATCTTGATGAATTATTTTCAGTCATGCATGGTTAAATTGATGCCTTTGAACCATTTCTCTCCACCTCTAGTGATTCATGATGCTACTACAATGGTTTCTAGTGTTACTATGAGATTTAACATTCTGACCTTTGAATTTGATCTAGTAAACCTCTTAGAAGACTCCTTTGAAACCTGCAAATGACACCCTTGCAGCCTTTGGTAGAATTGCAAGCACCCTGTTCTTCTAAGAACTTCCAATGCAGTGGGGTATTCATTTAACAAATTCATCTCCATTGGCTCATATCTGACGCAGTGACCACCTTTTTTGTTCTTCTTCTTTGCAGCCATGGTGATTTTATACCTTCTTTGCCTCACTTGATTAGTGACTCCTGTAACTTTTGAAAATTCCAGCAACCAGTTTGGCTTGGTGAAACAACTCTCCAGAACTCAATAGCATGAAAAGATGAAGTGGATAATGATAAATACTCAATTGGGTAATATTTTAAAGTTAAATCATGCCTTAGCCATGACCCATACATGCTAAAAATAGTAATGATGACCTCAAACATGACCTTTGTACCTTGATTTAACCCTAACTAACTCGAATGAAATCCACCCTAACTCTTCTAATCATGGACTGAAACCTTGCACCGAATTTGACAAGACAGACAAAAAAATTGTTTTCGTAGCATGGCTAGTTCATTTTCTGACAGTTTCACTACGAAACTATTTGGCAGTTTCATAGCGAAAACTGCCTTTTTACAGTGTCAAACCTACAAAAAGAGGAAAAAATGGCTAAAGTGACCTTTTTTGAATTCAAAAGCTTGGGAAATGAAATATGTTAGCAAACGATGACTGATGGGACATGATATGAATCGAATGGAGGTGGGTTTGAACCTTAGGATAGGTTAATATGAAAAAATTTAAATTTTCCTTTACCAACTTGTGACAAATGAACTCTATGACCATCCCTATGACAAATGAGCTCTATGACCATGTCAAATAATGTTTCACTTTTTTTGAGTGCTAACATGTTCTTTGAACGAGATTAAGTGGGTGCAACAATATCGACATCCATGTGTTGGTTATCTTGGATGCTCTCCTAACTCACCTACAAAGCCACCTTCAATGCAAGCTCAAGCCCTCAGCTCCATTTGATAGAAGCACACATGATTCCACTCGAGTGACTTCTTCTAACTCTTGATCTTATGTTATGTATCTATGATATTTTTCTTTATTTTCTATGTAGCTCAGTATTAGCTACTTCTTGTTGTTTGCAAAACCAAATACGTTATTTTGATATTCATACTTTTAAATTACCAACCAATATATTCAAATTCCCTTCCGATAGATTGAGACTAGTAATAGGTTGAAATATGATGTTGGGGGAGATATAATCTGAATTTTAAAGTAATAGAAAATTAACTTGCTATATGTGTGTGTGTGTGTGTGTGTCATAAAATTGACTTTATTTGGCCAAGAACTTTTCTTCCTACAAAAGGAAAAATGATAATGGCCCATGAACGAGAGGCATGAGATAGTAACAACTAGGTGGTGTGGTTTTCTTTGGATAATAGTGATGAGTCTCCATACATTTATGGATAGCACCTAAAAGTTTTTCTAGTACTAACTTGACACTTGAATTAAGATAAAGTTTCCCACTATATATATATATATATATATATAACAAAAAATTTATATTTAATATATAGATATATATATATATATAACAATAAATTTATATTTAATATAACGTAAGAGAAATATGGATTCACATGCAGAGCTATTTGAACATAAAATATTTAATGTTCACAGGGAACGTGAAATAATATATTATAAAATTAAAGTCACGTGCCATATCTGTGTGTGTGTAGTGGGGGGGGGGGTGTCTACTTCAAGTATATCGTGGAAATGTTGATGTGAAACTAAAAGGAAATCCTCTTGTACAGTGACATGAAAAATATCGAAAGGGGTGGATCTTCAACCCCTCAGCTTTTTTAGGCCTCCAAAGCTATAGAAATCCCGAGGATCCTTTTCCCAATGTTCTGTGATCTAATTCCAACTAACAAATAAAGTTAAAATTTGATGTTCTCCCTATGTTTTGTGGTCTAATACAGACTAATAGTTTAAATTAAAAATTGAAACTAAAATTTTAATGCATCTTTATTAACAACTTCATACAGATCCGAATTATTGAGTTGAGAGGTTGCGTTCAAAACAAATTTTTAGCTTGTGATATGGTATACATAACTAGGCATTCTCATTTCAATTTCCATATATAGAAATCATAACTTCAACACACATACTTAAAGCATTCATGTGAGACTCTCTGCAATACCTCTGCTATAGAATATGGAAAAGAAAAGAAAATATGCTTATACTTCTTGTATTGATGTTATCATTCACAGGTTCATGTGTGGGTGCTAAAAAGGAAAGAATAAAGTGGTTAAACCGTGTTATGCAAGGGACCACTAGTAGTTAGGGTTTGGATGTCATTCAACTATAAATAATATTATATGTAAGGGAATAATCATCGTGTTGTATTTTAATATATCTATACTCTGTTGAATTTTCCCCCTCGAATAGGCAAGTAAATGTTGTATTTTGATTCTGAATAATAAAATATATTTATGGTATCTCATTTCATGTGGTATCTCTGTGTTTCAGCTATATTTTCTTATATTTATGGTATTTTGGCTTTCTCGGAGGACAAGTGAATAACAAGTGGTATCATAGCGCTTCCTAGGGCTAGTGGTACCTCCAATTTTCGTGAAAAAAAAATTAGGCTAGAGACATTTTCCAACGTCTTTAAACCACGAAATTTGTCGTTGAGCACATAAACCTACGTATTTTGGGAGGCATGCATGCAGAAACTACAATAGGTGGTCACACTTGTTGGACTCCCTTGTAACCCTTATGAGTAGCCCTTCAAGTAGTAGTGCATTAGAAAGAACCGTGCACAGACTACAATTCCATGTACCCTTGGGTATATCAAAAGCCCCCTAGGGTAACCTGAAACCTAACCTTAGTTAATCCATCAGCCATCTTGCTGCTACAGTACACTGAGAACAACACTCATGGAGATTAATCGCACGTACAAAAGGGTATTTGGGTAGTATGTCTAAGGGTATGGCTGATCCTCCTTAGTTGGTGTCTTGAAAGATTGTGCCGACTACAATTGTGTAATATTCCCAATTAGCTCAAGCTAATGGGAATATCTTATTTTGCCTTATTTCATTTTTCATTTCATGTTTATGAATAAGATGGGAAGGAGGACATGAAAAAAATCCTAAAAACCATGAATAAATCAATGCCTATGTAAACAGAGACATATCTAGGCCATGTAAATAATCTCTTGCAGGTTTGAATGGGGTTGAATCACAAGACTGGGTTAACCTTGACCAAATCAACAGCACAGTCTAGGTGCAATGAACCTCATGGATACACAGTGCAGTTCTAGATGGAGGCTCCACATGTGAAAGGGGCTAACTCATTGAGGTGGTTTAGGGTTTGACAAGGCTTTCACCCTATAAAAGAAGGAGGAGGACAACAAGAAGAGGTTGTTGATGTTATTATTTTCTGAAGGTATTCTATGCTTAGACATCCTTCTTTGGGGTTTCCTGTTTAGGAACTCTCACCTCCTTCCTTGAGGAGCTCTTGGACGAGTCTTGTTTGTCTAGTCCACTATCTGACATTTGGCCAAGCCACAACTTGCATCTATAGCACAGTTATTCTTAGGATTGGGTTGTCCATGTAAGCTACAGCAAGTGGAATTCTAGATCTGCAAATATCTAGCTTGTGTTGGAGCCTCTTCTCAGTGAGTGTGTCTTTTGACCTCCTGGAAGAGTGCATCCATTGTTTGAGCTTCATTTTTGCATCTTGGCATCAGGCCAACATAGTTAATCAAGCTGCAGCACAGTCCCCCTTAAGGGACTGCATTATTTTCATGGAGATAAGATCTCTTCAGATCTAAGTCATTTCAGTGCTCTTTATTAGTGGAGGAGGCCTCTCCTCTATTAGAGGGAGTTTATTGGAGTGCATGATCCTCATTTTATGATCTTGGCATGTGGCCAGCAACTGTCTAACCCCTACAACGCAGTTTCTGCTCTAGATCTACGTTATTCATGTAGGAGGTGTTGCAGGGAGTTTGGGTGCATCAGTTGGAGAGTTGGTTTTGGAGTGTTGAGGATCCACTCTTCACCTTGAGATATTATGGAGGAGATCTATACTTGTACTTTTCAGATCTGATCTACTAATCTGAATACTTCCATATTTCTGAATATTTTTGCAGGTCTACTTTCTTAGATCTTAGATCTACTGCTTATGCTTGGTGCAAACCCCGAAATTCCAAGGGGATCTGAAAGAGGAGCTCTTCTAGTGCATGGATATGATATAGATATGAAATTTTATGCACAGATCTGCTCTAGATCTGACATGTAACATACAACAGTGCAGCTTAATAGGAATAACGCTGTCAAGGAAACTTCATATAAAACATATGGTTTCAACCCTCTTTTGGGGAGATTTATTTTGTCTATGCCTTGTATTTTCAGCCATATATTTGATGAAATTAATTGTAAGACTTATTTGCTGCTGTAAATACTATTGAAATATATTTCATGAGCCCCCTATCACTGCTCTGTAGAAACTGCGTTATTTCATCAGTAGAATCATTTGTTATTGTTGCAGTCTGTCTTTGAGGCATTTCTGAAGATAACTAGGTGTGGGATATATGTTCAACCCACCTAGGAGGATTTATTTCTGATGCCCTCTTGGATTTTGGACTTAGATACTCAGTTCTAAGGGATCCAAGTGTTGGTTTTCATTTCTATAGTAGCCATTATTGGAAAATGTGTTTTCCACTCATGCCTTGCTAGCTGTTCCAGATTTAGAATATTACAGTGGTATCGGAGCATCAATCTTGGCATAGACTGTGCATTCTTTGAGCCAATATGTCTTCATATAGAGGAGAGCCTTTCAGTGACACAGATAAAAGGTGTCATGAAAGAAGATAGAAGAAAAATGATTACACCATTGAAACCCCTGTGTATGGAATAATAGAAGGAGTAGAGTTCTCTAACATTCTCTCTCAAGATTTGCATGGGCTAGGGGAAGAAATTAGGGGAGGGAGGAATGAAATATCGGCAGATCCCTTGAGGAGGTTTGCACATGAGGAAATCCCCACTACTTCATATGATGTGTGTGATCATTCAGCCACACAATCTATTCCACAACATGGTAGCATGCCTGCTTTATTGTCAAAGGAAGGAGGGAGAGGAGAAACACCAAAGGAAGGATCTCTTGGTGAGTATCTCCAAGAATATGAATCTCAATCAAAGATATTCAAAGAGCATATCATTTTCCCAGATTTTTGTCAACTCAAAGAAGAAGGATCATGTAGCTACAATAGAAGGGAAGGATGCATGTAGGACACTTTGGGTAGATTCTCTCTACCTACATTTGATGAATCACCTAAAGACTCAACCAAGTCTTGGGTAAAGAAGCTTGACACATACTTTCAACTGAATTAAGTATTATAAGAAGAAGCCTTGAGAGTAGCAGTGCTGCACCTTCAAGGGAAGTCTTATGCTTGGTGGTTTTTTGAGTCTTCTTCCTTGAAAGGGAGGAACATCTCTTCTTATGCAATATTTACTAGGAGAATAGTGGAAAGATTTGATGAGAGACATGTTGAGACTCCTTGGGGGGAGTTGATAAAGCCCAAGAAATCTGAATCTTTGCATCAGTTGTAAGATTCCATGGAGCCAACTCCAGTCCTAAAATTTTTTGGAGGGGTTGAAGGTTTGCTGCACCTTGTGTCAGAGGCAAAGGCCCCAATTCAACAAGATCTCTTTTCCCAAAGAGAATACTTGAGGAATATTTCCTCACTAAGAGATCAAGACAAAGAATATTTTGATTGTGAAGCATTCTCCACTAATAAGGATAAGGGAGGGAGAAAGAAAAGAAGATCCTCCACCGCTGTGCAAGCAGGAGGAGATCTATTTTCAGTTGGAGATGGAGATGAAGCAATGGATTCCACTAGATGGATTCTTGCACCTTTGCAAGGAATTACAGAGGTTCTTCCATATGGAGGACATGAGAAGCTTGTGTCTTTGCTAAAGGATAATGAGACAGAACAAAGGAGGGGTCACACAGCTAATCCACTAGCTGAAATTGGGGCAAGGGCTCCAATCAGAGGCACTCTTACACCATTAAGATGGGTCTCCAAGTTTCATGGTACTTCCACACAACAATCAAAGATGGATTTGCATAGTGGAAGCAGTCATGATATGTTCCCATCTGTTGTTTACATGGGAATGAACCAAGAGACATCATTATCCTGTGGTGTACCATATGGGAGACCACCTGAATCATATTTGATGGAAGATGTCTCATGCATTGATTCTCCTTCCATATATCCAAGGGAGGAGAGAGCACTAGTAGACCATGCTATAGCACTAAGAGTGTGGGGGAAATACAGAGGAAGGAAAATCATTTTTCCTTTGACATCATTATCCATTCTCACCTCTCAAATTGTGTTGAGAAGGAATGCTGCAAGAAGAAAGAATGACACCATCATGAAGCATGAGAGACAAGACTTTGATCAGAAGACAGACTTTCTTGAAGGACACTCTTCTATACATAAATAAATATGGTGGTCTCACATGCATGCATTGAAAAATGCAAAGAGGTCTAGGAAAAATGATAACCTCCCATGGGAGACTAATTTCCAAGAGTTTCCCTCTTCTCTTGAGCATGTGCATAAGAAAGGAGGGCAGCAAGGAAGGATTGGCAACCTTACACATTGTACCTTTGGCATGGGAAATGTCAAGGAGGAGAACAAAAACATGAAAGATACTTCAAAAGAGACACTATCAGTGATCTCATTGTCGGGCACACTAGATCCCTATTGAAAATTTCAACATTTGGTGGGATATTCCAAGGATCTCCATACTTGCATGATTCTGGATGACTGTTTGCATGAGGAGAGCTATTCAATATTTGATGGAGTCATCTGTAATCATGATATAATATTCTTGCTTAGATCCTTCAAGCTCAAGGGGAAGCTTCTACAAAGGACTTATGAAGAGTTCCATCTTAGCCACACTTATTCTATGAAGCTCAACAATATCAAATTGAGGAGCTATTACTGGGAGGGCTTTGAAAGGGAACAATATCAACATTATCAGAGATGCATGGATTCTGTGGAGTTGGAGCAGCCATATGAATCTAAGGGAGAATCAGCCCTCTCTTCCTTCCCATGTGTTAGGTTTCCGTAGTTTGCAATATTGGCAAGTACAAATGTTGCAGAGCCTACATCAAAACCACTTTGGAATTTGAGGATCTAGCCATCCTAGATTCAAAGAGGGATCTCTCAATGTATGTGCTTTCGAAGGTTATTTCTTTAAGCTCAAGTATTATTTTAGGCTAGTTATGAAGAATAAGGTTGTTTGTTTGTTCTGGTTGGGCAGCATAACATGAAGATGAAGGAAGTCTGTATGAAGGGTGAGAGTAAGTGAAATAATGGTTCAGCTAATAATATAATAAAGGAACAACATTAAACCATTGGGCTATGGAGTCATAATAGGATTTAATTGCACAGCAAGGTTCAAGAGTGGTCCATGGGGAAAGTCATCTATGTCAAAGGATCTCTTTAAGTTAATTTTATGGAATGATACAGTAAGAGTGTCGTGAAGGAAGTAAACACACAAGAAAAACAAAGGACATCCTAAGATCAGGTAAGTACTTTTAAAGTAGCTTGTTTTTTACATGCACTTAATAGAAAGACACAAAGTAACCTAAGATCAGGTAAGTACTTTTAAAATATCCTGCTTTTGATATACTTTCAAGAGAAAACATTAAAAACAAAGAATATCTTAAGATCAAGTAAATACTTTTAACTTAGCCTACTTTCATCATATTCTCAAAGGAAAACATTCATCATGAACATAAAAAGTAGTCTAAGATTAGGTAAGTACTTTTAAACTACCCTACTCTTGACATACTCATAAAGGGAACTTTTCAAAGCAACTGTTGGAGAAGAAACTAGAGGACAGGGCTAACCATAGACTTCTCTAGCTTAGTCTTTAATTAACAGACTTTTAAAGAACATTCAAAGACAATATCTCAAGTTGTAATTAGGAAACATGGGCTTAACAACACTTCACTGGTTATACTCTATTAAATTATCCTCAAATAAACAATCAGCGGAAAACATAAAGGATAAATATTTATCAGTGAGATTTAGGATACTTTCAGAAGTAAATCCTAATCTATGTTTTTTGTTCTTTATCAGAAAAAGTGGATAGAATGAAAACATAAAGAAAATAATAGTGACAGTGAGAAACACATCACCATTGACATAGACCAGGATCCCATAAATCAGCTATTGTATTTGATTTTCAAATCAGTTACAATCTTCAAGTCCAGTTGGTCTTTACAGCTTCAAACTTCTCATCTCAGCTTATGTATCTTTAATTGCTAACAGAGCTACAACATGCTTGAACAGCTATTTACATTCAACAAGTATCCAAAGACCAACCTGTATACTGTCTTCTAGAGAATTATTTATAGGAGAATGAGGAGGTGGAGTGAAAGAAAGACCTATCTATTCAATTAATGCAGAGTAAGAGATTCTTGGCCTTTGAAGGGCCAAATGGAGAAGAAATGACATGTATTAACTCTGCTAATTGATTATTACATTAAATTTCATCAAATTTAGTCACTTTTGTTGACTTTGGGGGATTTTTGTAGGCTGGCCATTAATTCTGAGTTGTCTTTGACAAAATATCTCTGATTATGTATTCATTGTGTATTCTTTTGAGGAAATAAGCCTGTGGGTGGTAGTTTTGGCTTCAATTGCCTAAATGATGTGGCATTCGGAGGTTTCCTTTGTTGATTTGTCAATTTATGTGGCTTTAAACACTGTTATAACTTTGATTCTATGTTTTAAGACCTTATAATCATTTTCGAGCCTTTAATCTTTTCCTGCTGATTTTTTAACTGATAAATATCCCTTGTTTCCTTCAAACTGCACTTTATCCCTTTATTGTTGGGATTTAAATCCTTTGAATCTTTAATCTTTGCTTTTGATATCTTTATCTATGTTCCTTGCCTTTAAACTATAAGATTATGTTTTTAATCTTCAACCTCATGCATTAATCCTTTAACTTTGACTATTCGATGGGCTTTTCCCTTTGATCCATTGTTTTAGTCTTCAAACGCTTTATTTTTTTTTCATTTAAACTATCCTTTGCCTCATTTAAATTGATTTGGACCATTGGTTATGCACTTTCAGCCTGTATCTGGACCGCGAGGTTCCTCATCTTTGGCCCTGTCCCTTATGAACTGTGGGGAGGGTTTCCGCTTCAAGGACCATTACAAAACTTGCAAAAAACAACACAATATGTTATAAAAACCTGCGATGTGTGGATGAAACTGCTTCAGAGGCTAGCGGAGGCGGAGGAGCATATGAAAAGGTGATGAAATGTGGGTGGAGAAGGCTATGTGGAGAAAATATATGAAAACCCATCTTTAAAATGACTTTGGTGCGAAAATGTAGCTTGGCGGTTTCGCGAAAACCGCGAATGGTTTTCGCGTGGCCCTTGGGCAGTAAGTGGTTTTCAATAAAAGGAATGCGATCCAATTGAGATGTGTCACGTGGCCTTTGCAATACTGCCTATTTCACGTTTTGGAATGCTAAATCTCGGACGCAAAAACCACATGATATTGGTCGTAGACCGTTGGATCTGGGGGGGGGGAGATCCAACGGCAATGAGGCAGCGCGATGGAGAGAAGTGCTCGGTGGATTGGTTAAGTGGAGGCCAGGTGTCAGCGTAGGATTGGGGGAGTGGTTTATGTAGTGGATGGTAAGCCTGGAGGGGTTGGGTGTCTGGTTTAATCAAGAGTCGTTGGATTATATATATCGATGACAGAGATTTGATCATAGGATGGACGTATGGAAGGATTCAGGAATATGAAGGATAGAAGGGGAGGCATGATAGCCATTGGATCAAGGCTTGAGGCCCATGATCAATGGCTATGTTTGCTCTGCGGAATGGTAAGGATGGCAGGGAAAGATAGTGGAAGAGGTGCTTTACAAAGGGAATGGGGTTAAAATAAAAGGTAAGGCAAGGACTAAGGGAAGGCGTTGGTAGGTGGTCCTGTGAAGGAAAAGGGACCGGGAGCGAAAAGAAAGGGTTGGGGCTTATCGCACCAGTTGGGGAACAAAGTAAATGGGAGAGGAAAAGTAGCAAGGGCCAATGTGATGGGGTTTTAGGAATAAGCACAGGGGCATGATCCCATGGGAGGATAAGTGACCAGGGGCCAGGGTAAGGGTGCTTATCGCATCAGCGGTGGGGAAGGGGGAAGAGATGTCAGGAATGGCGCCGATGAGACATAAACTTTGCGATGTGATGAGCGCCTAGTGCCCGGTCACAAGGCTTTGGTCATATGCTGGAGAAAGAGCTGGGGGCTAAGCCAAAAGGGGCTAAAGCCTATTTGTTAATAAAAGGGCGGAATAAGAGGTTTTTATGTGTTTTTTATGGGTTTTTGGTGTTCCAAATGAAGAAAAAGGATTTTTAAAACCAAATAAGAAAGGGTTGAGTGGTTTTAAAAGGTTTTTCAAGGGGAATAAGGATAAATGAGAGAAGAAAGGGGAAATTTTACAAGGAAAATGAACAATATGGGGGCAAAAATGGGGGGAATGAAATGATGAAAAGTGGATTTTTAGGAAACAATTTTCTTTGGGAACAACAGGCTTTCTTGGTGGATTTTTGAAGGGAACAACAATAAGGAATAGCACTGCTAGGGAAAAATATTGTTTAGGGAACAACAGACTTCAAGAATAAAATAAATTTCTATGAAAATAATCTCTTGAAGGCTCAATACTTGTTTTAGCCATCATTTGCTTTGACAAAAATTTACTGATGGCTAACAGTGGCTCCACTTGGAGATGGCAGCTCCTTGGAGGTGTCAAGAACTTCAGAATTTTATCTCTGGGATGAAGACTTGTGCCTTATCCATTAACAACCTTCCTTTTTTAATCATGCTGCTTTAGAAAAGATGATCAGTATTTCATATCAGCAAAAAAATTCTCCCAATCATTCTACCTACACAACCTACTTCCTAACATTTTTTCTTCAGAAGGTGCACTTGGACTTGCAAACCTTAAACATCAACATTTTATTCTTTTGAAAGCATGAAAAACTAATCTAAATCTACCCTTATTTCTTCAATGAGTTTAGATTAAACTGTTGAACTCACAAATTCTCTACCTAAGGTACTATCTGCCAGGATTAGACTGTCTCACAGATTTTATTCTCTATTTTCTAAAACATAAATTTTAAAACACAGTCAAATTAGGATTAGACTATCTGATTTGCCATGGTGTCTATGGTTGTATGTACAAGCTGCACATAGATTTTATTTGTAGAAAATAAAAACAAAATGTGAAGGCTTAAGGTCTGAAAAATAAAAACATTCTTCATTCTTTCTTTAAGCTCTGGTTTTGGTCTTTTTAGAGCTGTCTTCTTCTTTTCCTAGTTCATATTTTGAGTATATTAGAACCAATTATTCATCCAACTAACAGGTTTAGGATTTTAAGCTTGTTTGAACCACTGTTTTTCTATCCTAATCTACTCTACTGATAAGCCAAGATTGAACAGTTTCGCAAATCTTTCTTCACTAACCTATTAGTAGAAAATTGAAATCTATTTTTAGTCATGATTAGGCTGTATGACTAAATAGCAGTATTTTCTTAAGTAGTGGCATTTAAGCTTGCACACTTTCAAATTTCTTCTCTTTTTTGGTATGGGTCTGTACCTTTCTTTTTATGTCTGACCTCTTTTTCTCTTTTTATTGTTTTTTGTATTTTTATTTTTCAAATTCGAAAGGCAGTGTTATATACACTGAATAAAAGCTTTGAAACTAAAAATATCAGTTAACAGAAATAATGTTTGAGAACCCTTCCATTGACAGGACCTCCAAATTATTCAGCTCCATCCAATTCTTGCAAAAAAAATGCATTGTTCCCAATAACAGATTGGATGAAATAAGGGCCTTGCCATAAGTTATCAAATTTTCCATGTTTTCTCTTATCTTCTCTTCTTGAATCCCATTTCAAAACTTTATCACCAATCTTGAAATCACTTGCCTTGGTTTTTTTGTCAAAAAACTTCTTGCTATTTTCTTGTAATTGTTGTGCTCTGATTTATACCTCCTCCCTAGTTTGTTGTAGATGTATAGTTAGATTTATTCTTCTTTTCATATCATTATCTTCGTACTGTACTTCTTGGATTAGCTTCATGACTGACACTCCTAAACTGTTTGGAAATATTGCATCAGTTCCATAAACTAGCTAGCAGGGAGACATTCCAATGGATTTTTTAATGGTAGTCTGTCAGCCCATAAGGCATGTACTAGCTTATTGTGCCATGATTTCTTGTTATCTTCCAGCAACTTCTTGATAATGTTTACCAAAATTTTATTTGAGGACTCTTCTAGCTGATTACCTTGGGGGTAATAAGTTGTAGAATGGCCCAATATAATCTAATATTTATGACATAATTATACCATCTTTTTAGACTCAAATGCAACAACATTATCAGTTATGATCTTTCTAGGAGAACCAAATCTAGATAGTATATGGTTTTCAAGGAATGAAATGATGACTGAGTCTCTGGCATTCCTAGAGGAGATGGATTCTATCCACTTGGTAAAATAGTCTGTTGCTGTGAGAATCCATATATGTTGGGTAGATGAGGGAGGATTCATTTCTCCAATGAAGTCTAGACCCCACTGCTGAAAAGGAGCTTCAACAGTGATTGGTTGCAGAGGTAAGGGAAGCAGTTTTCTTTTGCCTTCAAAGTTTTGGCATTTGTGACAGGAAATAATCATCTTATGAACATCTTGAAAGAGGGTGGGCCAGTAATAACCAACTCTAAGGATTTTGTTAGCTGTTGACTTCCAGTAGATGTGGCCTCCACATTCTCCTTCATGAAAATCGGGCTTGATCTTATCTGCATCATTCTCAAGAAAACATTTAAGCTATAATCCACTAGAATTTTTCCAATATAAACATTTATTCAAAATGCAGTAATTTACAACTTTCATCTTTAAAAATCTTGCCTTTGTTTTAGAAAAACTAGGAGGGACATTAAGATTGAGCAAAACATACAAAATGTTAGCGTACCAAGATGAATTCAGAAAATGATCTTCAATAATGGGAGTGGAAAACTCCTCCTGTTCATCTAATGCATAAAACATGTTTATATCAAGAGCTTGAAAGTTGGATTCAGCCATAAGTTTTGCTAGACCTTGACCTTTTATGAGCTTAGTGGGCTTGATTTATAAGTCATATTCTAAAATTACAGCAATCCACTTTCCTCTTTTTCCATCTGGATCTTGGATCAATATGTCTTTTACAACTAAATGAGGCACAAATGCTACTATGTGAGAGTGTAAAATATAAAATCTGAAGTCTTTTAAGGCTTTGACTAAGGCAAAGGCTTGTTTTTCCATTATATTTTACTTCAAAGGTGCATCTCTTAATGCCTTGCTGAAAAATGCAATTGGCTGCTATTGTCCATTCAAGTTTTTTTGTAATAGGACAACATCTATTATGTGTTCTGATGCAAATGAAAAAATAACGAAATATTTTGTAAAATCGGGACTAATGAGGACTGGTGTTTTAGTGAGTGCTTGTTTTACTAGTTCAAATGATTTCTTTGCTTCTAAGGTCCATTTAAATCCTTCTTCCTTTTTAAGCATGTTTTTTATGTTTCTAAGGAGTTCAGTTAGATTAGGAATAAACCTTCTTAAGAAATTAATCTTTCTGATGAAAGATTGAAGTTCCTTGATGTTTCTGGGATGGTTGATTTGCAATATACCATTAATTCTCTTTGGATCTATCCTTATACCCTCTTCAGATATGATATGCCCAAGAAGTTTACCTTCTTGGAGACCAAACAATGTTTTCTTTGGATTCAAGGACAGTCCAAATTTTCTACATTTTTCAAAGACTTTTCTCAAGTGTATTAGGTGTTCTTCATATGTTTTAGAATAGATATTGATGTCATATAAGTAAATTATTATGAAGTAACCTATTTCTTCTAAAAATTCAATATCCATGGCTCTCTGAAATGTGGCACCAGCATTCATTAAACCAAAGAGCATTTTCAAATACATGAAAGTACCCCAAGGCATAGTAAAGGTTGTTTTAAGTTGATCATCAGGATGTACCAATATTTGATTGTAACCTGAGAAGCCATCTAGCAAAGAAATTCTTCTAGAACCAACTACCCTTTGTAAGATATGATCCATTTTGGGTAAGGGATAATTGTCCTTCAATGAGGCTTTGTTTAAGTTTTTAAAATCAATGCAAAGCCTTATCTCTCCTGTTTTCTTCCTAACTGATACAAGATTAGACACCCACTTTGATTATTTAACATGGAAAATAATTCTAGCATCATACATTTTTTTTATTTCTCTCTACCAGAGGTAATTGAATGGGGTTGATTCTATGCAATTTTTGCTTAAAAGGTTTTTGATTTTCTTTGAGGGGTATCTTATGCTGAATTATTTTTGTATCATATGATTTCAGATCTTCATAGCTCCATGGAAATACATCAGAAAATTCTTTAAACAACTCAATATATTTCAGTTTAATGTGATCTGGCAGTGTTTTATATAATTTGATCATCTTGGGTTTCTGTTCACTGCCTATTCTGCATTCTTCCACTTCGGTTTATATGGGTTCCAGTTTTGGCTTTTTGGCCACATCATTTAAATCAAACAATTCCTCTAAAGGGACCAGTCCTTTTGGAAATCTTTGGTCTTTATATTACAACACTTCTAAGTCTTCATCTTCTAAATATGCGCTAATTTCTGTCATATGTGTGGGTTCATCAGTTGACAGATTTATTTCAGCAATCTCTGGAGAGTTTACTTCTTCAGTAAGTGTATTTTCTTTAGTAGGATAGTCTTGATCATACCCTGAATCTAAGTTTGGTGTTTCAAGTTCATTTTTGGACTGTAGGAAGTCTTCTATTTGTTTATCTCCATCAAAAAATTGCCAGTAATTTTCATTATCTAGGACAACAGGTCTATATTTGACTTGGGTGGTGCATTGCTTGGTTTCATAAGGTGTTAGGAAAGTTCTAGCAGCAAAGGCTAATCCATTGGCAAGGACATTTTGGTTTCTTGGGACAAAGATAAGTTGAAATTCATCAAATTTTTTTAATAAATCTGTTATCACTCAGGTTTTCCTTGAAGTTGTGGAAAATGAAAGTATACCCGAGGTAACCACAAACCAACCTTCAGATGCAGAATCGAGCCAATCTGCATCCAGAGAGAGCTCTCTCTTTCTAATTTATCTTTGTTCTTAGAAAGTTTTAGGCTAGTTATAAATCCAAGAGTTTGTTTGAAAATGGTGGAATTCGCCAACTATGGGCAAGGTTGAATATTTTCAGGCCATTGGGCTATGGAGTCAAAGGATGGCTTTACTGGATTAATCTTCTACACACAAGATGGCTTTGCAGGGCAAGATAGCCAAAAATAGAACAATTTTTAGGAATTAAAGTGGATGGAATGGGTTTTGAAGGGATGAAAGGCACTTAAGAATCTTTCAACATGTTCAAAAGAAAGAAATGGAATGATTACAAATAAAGAGCAGTGAAGAATTCTTTACTATAGTAATCAATATGCTTAAATTAGCGAAGCAAGAGCAATTAAGAATTCGTTGCTTATAACTAATTTAGAGGAAAACATTTAGAATAATCACAATTGAAATAAGAGTACAATTAAGTAAATTCTGATTTATTCTTTTATGTCAATTATTCAGAAATGGACACGATGATAATATAAACAGATATAAAACTTAAGACATAAGATAGAAAGACTTATTGAACTGTAGTCCGACACATGAATCCTGCAAAAAGTCCTGAGCTTCAAATTGTCATCCAACAAGCCACAAATAAATTTCTCTAAAACACTTTTATTCCAAAAACATCAATGTCACAGCAAAGTAGTATAATCCACACAAAATACTTCCAAGAGTGAAGTATTTATACAAATTCTAAACTAAAATATCTTGAAAAAATATCAAGATTAGTTCACAAATCTCTCCAACTATTTTACATAAATAGAACTTAAGTAAAGGAAACTCAAACTAATGCATATATTTGGCACTATTTTGTATGTATAGGTGATGACAAAGAGGAGAATTCGAATTTGATCCAACTCTTAGTTGATGATGAGGCATCCAAGTCACTAACTGCTTCCTTTCTTTGTGCAATTCTGCTCCAACAATTCTGCAAATTTTGGGTCCAATGATACCTTTATATTTCTCACTCTGTAATCAATATGTAAATAGTGAAATAGGTTATTGTAGATACAATAGTTGGTGAGATAAACCTCTTTCACTTTCCTAAAATTCCTCTCCCGCTGTGCACAATAGGCTCTGTAAAAAGATGTTTAAAACCGAGTTTTACAGAGTCTGAAAAATAACCTCTAAAGATGTGCATGTATCTCCCATTCTGAAATCACTGTGAAAAAATTGCGATAGGTTTTTGTAGATGGGTCCCTTAGGAAAAAAAACCTCCCTCAGTTTTGTAAAATGTATTTCTAATTGGCCAACATCGTCTCTGCAACATGATGACTTAACAGGAATTTTCTGCAAAAAGTGCTTTCCAACATTGTTTAAAATTTCCAAAACCATAATAGTCATAGAATGTTTGAGAGGTTTCTTGTGTATATGGTACTTGGTTATAAAACCTCCTTCAGTTTTGAAAAATTAATCTTGGATTGATCACAATTTTTTCTGCAAAACTATGACTTAAACATGCAATTTCTGCAAAAATATTCCTTCTTGTTGTGTTTTTCATCTTTCACTTTTTGTTTTTTTGACTATTTTACTTTCACTTTAGACAAACCTCAATGTTGGTGAAAGTATTTTCATTTCCTCTTTTTATTATTTTACTGCCTCTGTAATTACTTTTACTGGTTACCTTTGACCGCTCTGTAACTTCATTTTAACTTTCATTCTGACTTTTACCTGATACACTTTAACCACTGATACTCTTTAGTTGTTATGATTTCTAACCTCTGTTTGAATAGATTTGATAACACTCTTGGAGTAAAAAAAGTCTTATGACTAGTATTAAGACTGTTTATCCAAGGATGTGGTCTTTTGATCACCTGTAAAACAAAACAAATTGTTAAGAAAGCATTGGTTTGCAGGGGAGGTTGAAAAGGTTTCATTTGATTTTGAGATGTCTGTGGAGTGAATCTAGAATGATTTTTGGGAGGTAAACCATGCTCGAATTGGTTAAAAGAGGCTTCAGGTGGTGCAGCTGGGTAGATTTTTCAAGCAATTCTCCAATGAGAAAGGGAGTGAGGTTTTGACCAGGTTCAAAATTGAGCATATCATTGATAGACTGAGCAGTAATGGGGAAAAGGACATTCTGATTTGGGGATAAAATTGCTCTCTGAATTGGATAATAATTAGCATGGCAATAATGGATAATTTCAGGAAAGATATGGGCTGAGGGTAAAATATATCTCGGTAGATTAGATTCCCATAGCCTAATAATGTCCAATCCATTCAAATAATTATCTCTACAACGAAAATGAATTCGAAGAGGGCTTTCACTGAAAACTAAGTCTTTGATCTGAACATCTTTATCCACTAATGGTAAATATTCCAATTCTCTATGAGGGGCGTTCAATGGAGCAACATTCAAGGCTAAAGGAACTTCCATTTTGGTTCTTGTGTATTCAAAGTGGAAATTTCGGGGGTTTTTCACGGAAACGGGCACAATTTCAGTTTTGGAAGTATTATTTTAGTTGCAGAAACTGAAACAGACCGATATTAAACTTCCTTTCAAACTATGGCATGAATTTAACACTGGAATGAGGATTTTTCACAAAGTTCCAGTAGGAAATCAGATAAATACATGTTTTATGAAGAATGTCTAAATTAACAGGCACTGGTTAACGGCGAATGAATGCTTGGGCACTGGTCTAATAATGGCGTTCAGCAATTTTAGTTGACAACAGTTTGACAGGGGATTTTTCAAATTTCTCAGCAGAGGGCGCAATCACTTTCAACAGATAGAATGATAGAAAATACGCGGAATTTTGTTTTATTTGCAAAGTCAACGGGATTTTTTATTATTTTTGAGAATGACGTCATCAGTGTACGGAAGGACACGTCACCGGGGTCGGGTGGTAAGCGGTAAATTCCGCACCGCTTTCGGGAGTTGGCGGTATTTGGTGAAATGGGAGCGATTCCATTCAGAGATTAACACGTGGCGATGGCACTGTTTCGAAACCACCGCGATTTCGTGAGTTAATTATCGGACGGGGGACAGTCAGCGGAATGCACGATCGCCGTTGATTTTCGATGGAATGATCCAACGGACAACGGGACGGGGAGATGGTATGGGAGTTAATGTGCGGGCCCGACAGGGTTTTAAAATGATTAACTTTAATTAAATATCTCGGGAGGCATTTGATTGGCGGAAAACTGGTTATTAATTAATCTGAGTGATTAATTAACTTCGCTGGGTTATAAAAGGTCGGCTACGGGGACTTGGGGTTTTATTCGCTAAAACATACAACATATGTTTAAATTTTTTTCAATATTGTTATTATATGGTGATAAATTAATGCAATTTATTAACCATAGGGGCGGGGATAGATTATAAAGATATATTTCTAACCAAAGGGAATTGTAATGAGGGTTTTTATTTCAAATATATGGAATTAAATACTTTGGCTAGAAATCTATAATAAGAGGGTTTTGGGGGATATTATATAGGAGGAGTTATACATATAGGTAAAAGTGATTTGTATAAGGAGTTAATATGTAAATCAGATGTTAATATGGCAAAGGGACAAGGGAAACTCAAAATAGTTTACACAACTAGGAAAGTGGAGATTTCTAAAGTAAATTGTATCATTTCAATTTCAACACTTAAACATAGAATAGTAAGTAATTTTGAGGGATTATTATGGAAATTTACATGATTTTCCTAAGTAAAATAGAATTTTACTTAGGAAAAGATTAAAAGGGAATGTTTATAATGATAAATAACTTCAAATACTTAGGTCTTTTTGATCATTAGGCCGAGGGTCCGGTCCCTCCAAAAGTCAAGGAAATGCCATGAGCCCCTTTAATCTTCAAATACCTTAGCACTTTGGGGAAATTAGTAAGACTCTTAGGGAGAAAGTGATGTGGGAAGTTAATGATTTTGACTTTGCTTTCTGTGAATTTTCTAATGTTGTGTTCTGCCTTTGCACTTAGTGATGAAAGTAAAAGATTAAGCACATTTAACACCATCATTCATCATATGAAACTTTGCAACACCATCTACCTACCCTATCTACTTTACACTACCATTTTCTCTTCTTTATTAGGGTGCACTTAGACTGGCCAACCCTTATCAATCTTCTTTTCTTTTACATGACAAATCTATCTAAGTCTACCCTTATTACATCCAAGGGCTCAGATTAAACTGTTGAGCTCCTTTTATTAACTCTACCTATCTACTGATCTGCCAAGATTAAACTGTTTGGTCAAATATTTATTCTCTATTCTACAACATGAAATTGAAATATGAATGAGTCAAGTTTAAACAGTTTGACTCTTCATAAATTGTGGCAAAGTTTTAACAAGCTGCACACAATTACTTATTTACAAAAATGAAATAGTAGTGGCATTTGGATTTGCACACTTTCCTTGGTCTATTTTTGTTTGGGGTTCATTTCTTTCACTTTTTTGACCAACTTATTTTTCTTACCCTTTGATTTTTCTTTTAGGGTACACCCTCTTTACATTTTTTAAAATTTTTTTGATTTTTTGATTTTTCAAAAATATGGAACACCTTTGCTCAAGAAAAAGGTTTGAACATATTGCATAGTTCAATAAGACAATCATGAAAAATGACACCTATTGGTATAGGAGTGTAACACCGGCTCCACTTGGGGATGGCCTTTCCTCAAGTGAAAGTCAAGAATCAGCAGTATCGTATGCCTCGTAATGCCTTTAATCGACCATGAAATATTTTTCTTCCGATGAATTTATTGTATATATGATAGGCAAAAATTCTGAAGCTTAGGGCCTTCACTTCGAGCTTCAACTTCAACAATTCACCATCCACTCAAAACTTAAAACTTTGTTTCCTAGTTAGAAATCTTCCTCGCCTTGTTCCAATCCCAAAAATGCATTTGGCTGGTTGAAAATCTTGAATTGAACATAGTCCTTTTTCCAACCCTAAATTGATCCGAAACTAAACAACACACAAAAATTTTCAAACCAACTTAATGAAAAACTAGTTGAGAATTAAAAACTAAAAAAAATGCTCAAAATTTTGAGCTTATTGGCACTCATCTACGTACTCTAATCTATTAAAAATCTTATTGAATCAGGTAATACAAAAATGCCAATGAAGCCAATCAAATAGTTGTAAAAATAAATGGATAACTTGATTGCTTGTGATCAAAATTGGAAGTATATTATGATCATGTGCCTTTATAATAAATGATATGATGTGTAAGGGCCACTTTTGATGTATTTTATCCTTATAGAGAAAACATGTTTGCAGATTTGGGCTAAAAAATTCTCCATATAATCTGATATAGGATCAATAAAAGCATAATGTATGTTATTTACTTCTAGGCCTTCAATGACTAATTATTCAGTTGAATTATGAATATTAAACCATGAAACTATTTCTTCAGTCTTGTGTTTGAAAGAATAATCATCTTCAATATGCAAGTCAAAAGATATTACAATTTCTTCTTTCTTTGGAGAAGGAAGATTTTCAAAGAAACTTTTAGGATTTCAGAAATTGTATGACTGAATTTGAGAATGCAAAAGTTTGATTTCAGTTTCATAATTTTCAGAAATTATATCAAGAAGCCATTTTTTAACTTGAGGAGAACATTTTCTTGATTTAAAAATAAGAAAGAGAACTTTTAGAAAATCCTCATCAAATTGAAAATCTAATATCTCATCCTTCAAAATAGCTAGTGATTGTTCTATGAAATTATCTTGAATTGGGAGAAAATAATTATCATCATATTGATCATATTTAGGCAAATATTTAGAAGAAGGAATGTCATCAATTATAAACATTGGATCAACAGATTTCTCTTCCAACAATCCAAATATATCTTGATTAGATTGGTGGCATTCTATTTTAAAGTCATTATTTTGCTCAATAGGAGTGCTATCAAGCAATGGGCCTTTTTAGGAAGGTAGAATAACATGAGCATCAACTTGTTCTTATGTCTCTTCATGGATAAAAACTTTAGTACATTCATAAAAATTAGAAGAAGTAGAAACAATTTCTTCGTTATGTAAATATTTTGAGGATGGTTGCATGTTTAGAAGAAAATTGATTTCTTCTTCGGTGAGGGGAGGTGGTAATCTCTGAATTCTTAGATTGAAATGACAATTGTTTTTTCTCTTATCTAAAAATTGATCATGAGGTTGAATATTTTCTTTAACTCCATTCAAAACATTAAATGAAACATCATTTGTTAATATAGAGGAGATTTGTGGATCTTGATTCATCTCCTGATCTATTTCATCTTTGTTTAACTCCTCCTGATTATTATGACATTTAAGTTGAGAATGAAAGTTCTGAACTTCTTCTAATAAATATTCAGGATGCCAATTTTCAAAATCTTCATCAATATTTTTAAGGTAATGTATGAGATCTTTAGCTTGATCACAACAATTTTCGGCTAATGATAAAGATGGAAAATCTTCTTTGTAATGCTCATAAAATGCCTTATGAAAATATTTTAGAGAAAACAAACTTGCAGGTTTGAGAGCTTCGTATCATTCCCTTGCTTTTCCTTCTAAGGTTGCCATGAATATTTTCATGAGGCAATCCTCATGCCAATCACCCTTCAATCTCGATGAGTGTATATGAAATTTAATGAGATGTAACAAAAGATCATCAATATTCTCATCTTGAAATATGGGTAGATTTGTACCCAATTTACCTTTGGTAGTTTGTGTGGAAATCCAGGTATGTGATCTCTGCTCATGGGAGCATATCTTTGTTTTATTCTTGGGTCATCTTGGAAATTAGCCATAATGAAAGGCCACTGTATCTGTACAACCAAGTTAGATCCTTATATAAAATACAATACAAATTGAAAAACTTTCTTAATGAGAAAGAACATGATGTCTTGGATTAAGATCCAAGTTGAAAGCCTGATATTTCCATATTGTTCTTCTAGGTTCATTCCTCCAGTGGAGTCTTGATTGTGAAATTGGTGTGGAGTCGCCAGGTGGATGATTTTAACCTTTGTGTGTTTGATCACTGTCGACCATCATAGATCAGATCTGAACCTGTAAAACAATTCTGAAGAAAAATTTAGTTCTTCAGGAAACCAAATTTTGAGTATTTTATGATTATTTTGTTTTTTTGTGAATTTTCAAAACAACTTCTATGATTTCTTTAAGAGGCTTTAGATATGAGATTTAAACTTTCTTAAAGACTTATTAAACTAGAGAACTGATGAAATGTTTGAAATCAAAGCTTAGGTCATAAAATAAACAGAGATAGACTGAAGCAGCATTTATTTACATTTGCAATTGCAGAGCAAAAACAATTTCAAAGGCTACCTGGCTAACTTCAAGCTCTGTCTATAGTTTATAAAATAAGCAATAATAAAAATAAAATTGTTCAGTTCCCAGTATGGTCGCCACTATGTTATCACTCAGGTTTTCCTTGAAGTCATGGAAAAGGAAAGTATACCCGAGGTAACCACAAACCAACCTTCAGATACAGAATCTAGCCAATCTGTATCCAGAGAGGGCTCTCTCTTTAAAATTTAGCTTTGTTCTTAGAAAGTTTTAGGCTAGTTATAAGTCCAAGAAATTTGGTTTGAATTTGAATGGTGGAATCCGCCAACTAAGGGCAAGGTTGAATATTTTTGTGCCACTGGCTATGGAGTCAAAGGATGGCTTTACCGGATTAATTTTCTACACACAATATGGCTTTGCAGTGAAGATAGCAAAAAATAGAACAATTTTTTAGAATTAAAGTGGGATGAATGGTTTTGAAGGATGAAAGGCACTCAAGAATCTTTTCAACATGTTCAAAAGAAAGAAATGTGAAATGATTACAAATAAAGAGCAAAGAAGAATTCTTTACTATAGTAATCAATATGCTTAAATTAGAGAAGCAAGAGCAATTAAGAATTCATTGCTTATAACTAATTTAGAGGAAAACATTTAGAATAATCACAATTTAAATCAGAGTACAATTAAGTAAATTCTGATTTATTCTTTTATGTCGATTATTCAGAAATGGACACGATGATAATATAAACAGATATAAAACTTAAGACATAAGATAGAAAGACTTATTGAACTACAGTCTGACACATGAATCCTGCAAAAAGTCCTGAGCTTCAAATTGTCATCCAGCAAGCCACAAATAAATTTCTCCAAAACAATTTTATTCCAAAAACATCAATGTCACAGCAAATTAGTAGAATCCACCTAAAATACTTCCAAGAGAAGTATTTATACAAATTATAAACTAAAATATCTTGAAAAAATATCAAGATTAGTTCACAAATCTCTCCAACTATTTTACATAAATAAAACTTAAGTAAAGGACACTCAGACTAATGCATATATTTGGCACTATTTTGTATGGATAGGTGATGAAAAAGAGGATAATTTGAATTTGATTCAATTCTTAGTTGATGATAAGGCATCCAAGTCACTAACTGCTTCCTTTCTTTGTGCATTCTTCTCCAACAATTCTGCAAACTTGGGGTTCAATGATATCCTTTTATTTCTTAATTCGTAATAGATATGTAAAAAGTGAAAGAGGTTATTGTGGATTAATATGTTGGTGAGATAAAAATCTTTCAGTTTCCTAAAATTCCTCTCCAGCTATGCACAATAGGCTTTGCAAAAATATGTGTAAAACAGAGTTTTACAGAGTTTGAAACATATCCTGTAAAGATATGCATGTATCTATAAATATGAAATCATTGTGAAAAAACTGAGATAGGTTTTTGTAGATGGTTCTCTTAGGAAAAAAAACCTCCTTCAGTTTTGTAATTTGTATTTCTCTGTGGCCACAATCGTCTCTACAAAATGATGACTTAACAAAAATTTTCTGCAAAAATTTCTTTCCAACATTGTTTAATATTTCCAAAACCATAATAGCTGTTAGAAAAGTCAGAGAGGTTTTTGTAGATGGTCCTCTTAAGAACATAAACCTCCTTCAGTTTCAAAAAATTCATCTTGCATTGATCACAATAGTTTCTGCAAAACAATGACTAAAACATGCAATTTCTGCAAAAATATTACTTCTTGTTGTGTTTTTCATCTTTTCACTTTTTTGTTCTTTTGACTATTTTACTTTCACTTTAGACAAACTTCAATGTTGGTGAAAGTATTTTCATTTCCTATTTATACCATTTTACTGCCTCTGTAATTACTTTTACTGTTTACCTTTGACTGCTCTGTAATTTCATTTTAACTTTCATTCTGACTTTTACCTGATACACTTTAACCACAGATACTCTTTAGCTGTTATGCTTTCTAACCTCTGTTTGAATAGATTTGATAACACTCTTGGAGTAAACAAGTCTTATGACTAGTATTAAGACTGTTTATCCAAGGATGTGGTCTTTTGATTACCTGTAAAACAAAACAAATTGTTAAGAAAGCATTGGTTTGCACGGGAGGAGGCTCTAAAAGGTTTCATTTGATTTTGGAGATGTTTGTGGAGTGAATCTAGAATGATTTTTGGGAGGTAAACCATGCTCGAATTACAACAGAGGCTTCAAGTGGTGTAGCTGGGTAGACTTTTTTCAAGCAATTCTCCAATGGACAAGGGAGTGAGGTTTTGACCAGGTTCAAAATGGAGCATATCATTGATAGATTGAGCAGTAATAGGGAAAAGGACATTCTAGCTTGGGGATAAAACTGCTCTCTGAATTGGATCATAATTAGCATGGCAATAATGGATAATTTCAGGAAAGATATGGACTGAGGGTAAAAGGTATCTCGGGAAATTAGATTCCCATAACCCAATAACGTCCAAGCCATTCAAATAATTATCTCTACAGTGACAATGAATTCGAAGGGGGCTTTCACTGAAAACTAAGTCTTTGATCTGAAAATCTTTATCCACTAATGGTAAATATTCCAATTCTCTATGAGGGGCGTTTAATGGGGCTACATTCAGGGCCAAAGGAACTTCCATTTTGGTTCTTGTGTATTCAAAGTGGAAATTTTGGGGGTTTTTCACGGAAACGGGCACAATTTCAGTTTTGAAAGTATTATTTCAGTTGCAGGAACTAAAACAGACTGATATTAAACTTCCTTTCAGACTATGGCGTGAATTTAACACTGGAATGAGGATTTCTCACAGAGTTCCAGTAGGAAATCAGATAAATACCTGTTTTATGAAGAATGTCGAAATTAACAGGCACTGGTTAACCACGGATGAATGCTTGGGCACTGGTCTAACAATGGCGTTCAGCAATTTTAGTTGACAGTAGTTTGACAGCGGATTTTTCAAATTTCTCAGTGGAGGACGCAGTCGCTTTCAACAGACATAATGATAGAAAATACGCGGAATTTTGTTTTATTTACAAAGTCAACGAGATTTTATTATTATTTTTGAGAATGACGTCATCAGTGTATGGGAGGACACGTCACTGGGGTCGGGTGTTAAGCGGTAAATTCCACAGCATTTTCGAGAGTTGGCGGTATTTGGTGAAATGGGAGCGATTCCATTCAGAGATTAACACGTGGCGATGGCACTGTTTCGAAACCACCGCGATTTCGCGAGTTAATTATCGGATGGGGGATAGTCAGCGGAATGCACGATCGCCGTTGATTTTCGATGGAATGATCCAACGGATGACGGGACGGGGAGATGGTATGGGAGTTAATGTGCGGGCCCGACATGATTAATTATAAGTTAATCAGTCCGGGAGGCATTTGATTTGGCGGAGGGGGAGGTTATTAATTAATCCGGGTGATTAATTAATCCCGTTGGTTTATAAAGAGTCGGGTTACGGGGACTCGGGGTTTTATTTTATTTTTCCGTTTAAAACATAAAACATATGTTTAAAACCTTTTTCAATATTTTTATTATATGGTAATAAATTAATGCAATTTATTAACCATAGGGGCGGGGATAGTTTATAAGGATATATTTTTAACCAAAGGGAATTGTAATGAGGGATTTTATTTCAAATATATGGAATTAAATACTTTGGCTAAAAATCTATAATAAGAGGGTTTTGGGGATATTACATAGGAGGAGTTATACATATAGGTAAAGGTAATTTATATAAGAATTTAATATTTAAATTTAAATGTTAATATAACAAAGGAAACAAGGGAAACTCAAAATACTTTACACAACTAGGAAAGTGAAGATTTCTAAAGTAAATTGTATTATCTCAACTTCAACACTTAAACTTAGAATAGTAAGTAATTTTGATGGATTATTATGGAATTTTGCATAAACTGAATGAGTATAATGATAAATAACTTCAAGTACTTGGTCTTTTTTATCATTAGGCCGAGGGTCCGGTCCCTCCAAAAGTCAAGGAAATGCCTTGAGCCCCTTTAATCTTCAAATACCTTAGCACTTTGGGGAAATTAGTAAAACTCTTAGGGAGAAAGTGAGGTGGGAAGTTAATGATTTTGACTTTGCTTTCTGTGAATTTTCCAATGTAGCACCTTCCTTTGCAATTTGTGATGAAGTAAAAGATTATACACATTTAGCACCATCATTCATCACCTGAAACTTTGCAACACCATCTACCTACCCTCTCTACTATACTCTACCATTTTCTCTTCTTTATTAGGGTGCACTTAGACTGGCAAACCCTTATTAATCTTCTTTTCTTTTACATGGAAAACCTATCTAAGTCTACACTTATTACATCCAAGGGCTCAGATTAAACTGTTGAGCACATTTTATTAACTCTACCTATCTACTTATCTGCCAAGATTACACTGTTTGGTCAGATATTTATTCTCTATTCTACAACATGAAATTGAAAAATGAATGAGTCAAGTTTAAATAGTTTGACTCTTCATAAATTGTGGCATAAAATTTGACAAGCTGCAAACAATTGCTTTATTACAAAAATGAAATAGTAGTGGCATTTGGATTTGCACACTTTCCTTGGTCTATTTTTGCTTGGGGGTTCATTTATTTCACTTTTTTGACCATTTTATTTTTCTTACCCTTTGATTTTTCTTTTAGGGTATACCCTCTTTACATTTTTTAATTTTTTTGATTTTTTGGTTTTCCAAGAATATGGAACACCTTTGCTCAAGAAAAAGGTTTGAACATATTCCATTGTTCAATCAAGACAATCATGAAAATGACACCTATTGGTAGGATTCTAAATAAAAATCCATGACATTATTTCTATAGGCTCTAATTCTAGGGTGTTTTGCAGTTTATTCCCCATTTACTTGCCTAATTATTAGTTTGGAATCACCATGAACCTTTATTCTTTTGGCCCATAATTTCTTCAATAAATGTAGGCCTAAAAGGAGGGCTTCATACTTAGCTATGTTATTGGTGCATTGAAATTTTAATTTGTAGGAATGCCCTTCAGTATGATTGTTCATTGTATTGTGAAGCCACACTCCTACACCTGCATCATTCTTGGTGCAATATCCATCAAAGTTCATACTCCAAAGAGGAATGTTTTCATATTTTTCATTTATTTCATTGTTGTCCTCTATCTTCTTCATGATTCTATTATATACAAGGTCGTACTACGTTTTTTTGTGTTTTTTTCCTCAAGGTTTTCAATTTTTGAGGTTTTACTCCTTTATTTTCATGATTGGCGTTATTTTTATCACCTTTATCACCGTTTTGAACCTCAAGACCTTTAACTGCTTGTCAGAATTTCGAATCAAATAAAATGCCTTTCACTTTCTCTTTGTTTTCATCCTCGTCTATGGCTGTAACTATGTTTGACCTGGAAGTGATTGTTAACATTGGCTACGTGTTATTGACTAACTCTTTCTCATTAGGAATGTCGTCATTGTATAGAATGAAAGAGTCGAGGTCAGTGTGTATGGAATATAGAGGAGAATTCTCTGGTCTTTCTTGGTTACTCACCATGTATTTCATGTGTGTTTCCCTATAGAGTCTTCTAGGTTGACTGAAGACAGGGATGGTGGCATAAGTCATATCCATCTGCGTTGTGCCTTGCAACTTAGCACCCCATGACCTTGAAAGAAGCATTCCATATTTGGGGGGGAATATCAACCACTACAGTTAACATCACTAGGCTCTTGGCTGGTATTTGGGCTAAGTTAACACACAGATCCTTTATTAGGCCTAGGCATCTCACCCTACTTAAATCAAAGGAACACAAATCTTTGTAGGGTCTAGTTACCTCTAAGCCTAATCTTTCCATTATCACCTTGGGCATGAGGTTGTGTGATGCTCCTGAATCAAGCATGGCATGGTGCATAAAATTATCATGGATGTTCAAACTGATGTAAAACGGAGAGGTAGTTCCTTCTTGAAATTTTACTTCAATTTTTGGTCCAAATATGAGCTCTGGGGTATCATCATTTAAGTTGATTGTGTCATGAACATCTTATATGTTCAAAGCTTTCAAAATTTGAACTCTATATACATTTTGAGTGACTAACTCAGTCAGTCGGACAGATATTTTGATTTTGAAAATTTCATTCTCTAAGCTAAAACGAATTTGATTTTTTAAAATGTTTGATTCAGCCTTGTTAGTCGCTCCTTGTTCAGTAAAATCAGCTTGCTGATTTTTAGTATTTACAGCAGTTAAAATGGTTTTTTCAGGAGCATTAGTTGAGATGCTAGTGTTGTTGGGGTTAACACTCTGTTTTTCATTGACTTGGGTGTTTTTCCCTTTGTTTAGATCAGAACTTGCAACCACTTTTTTATGAATTTCTGCTGACTTTTTGGAAATATTTTCAGGGTTGTTTTTGGCAGATTTGTCAGAGGTTTTGTTCCTCAGATTCTTGATTCTTTTTACTTCTCAAGACATATTTTTTAGGTGATCCTATGATGGAATTTTCAAATTATTGTTCATAATAATCAGTTTCTGGTCTTTTGTCATCAGAAGGTGTATATAGACTTGTTTTCTTTCATGAAGGGAATCAACATCCTCATTTCTTACTCCCAACATGTTTATGTTGTCATCCTCTGTTTGTTTGTTTGTTTCTTCATCCTCATTAACATAATTTTCTTGGAAAGGAGGTCTGATCTGTTGATCATCCTCTCTTTCTCTGTTTTGAGGTTGATTTCTCCTAAAGTTCTGATTCTGATTTTGAGACTGATTTCTGTTTTGGGGAGCTGATTGATTTTCTCTAGATTGTGCTCTCTCAAGTATGTTCATCTTATTCATCATTTCCTCCATCATTTTCTCCATTTTTGAGCTAGATGTGGAAGGTGCAGTTTCCTCCCTAAATGATACTTTATTTTCATTCCTCACCCTAGCTCTTTTCTTAATCAGATTTACTTCCACCGCAAGGGCTCCCTTCTGCATATCTTCCAAAGCAAGGGATCTCTTTCCCTTAGCTGATAAGCCATTTTAGGATCAAATCCTTCAGGTAATTTGGCCAAATCTGAGCCTTGAGGAGGTTTCAAATCTGTGGGGAGTGCATTATAAACACTATTGAACCTAGTGCAATAATTTTGAACACTTTCCCCGGTGTTTCTTTTGAGGTTGTTGTAATCTGAAAGTATTTGGAGAGGGTTTTTTTCTGACTTCCCATTTTTTTAGGCATGACTGATGGAGAGCTTGGAGGTCATTAATACTGTTAGGGGTTAAGCTTTTGAACCATTTTCTTGCTTCTCCCCCTAAAATTTGAGTAAACAATTTGAGTTTGACAGTTTCATCATCTATCTCATTTCTATCAAAATAGTCATTCATCTTGTCCACATGTTTTGAAGCAGTAGTAGAACCACTGGCATCATATAATGGAATCTTGGACTGATAGTCCTGTGGTAGATTGACTAAAGTTACATGAAGGACAAGGGGAGCATACCATGTTACCATGATAGGAGGTTGTGGAAAAAGTGGGGTGTTTACAGGTGGAGGATGTAAGATAGGAGGGGGATGATGGAATGGTGTGGTTTGAACAGTGGATGTATGGATAACCGAAGTGGATGGACCAGCAAGAGACTGTTGAGCAGATCTAGGATGAGAGAAACCAAAATTATGAAGGAAATTCAAATCAAGTGGGGTATTTTCTCTACTATCAGTGTGTTCACCACTATGTTGGGGTGAGTGTGAAGGCTCAAAGTCTATCTGATCAATATCATCAAGTGACCTAGTTCTGAATGGGTTTCTTAAGTCAAGTTGTGAATATCGTAGAGCTGTAAGGTTTTCAGGGACAGAATCAGCTCTATGAATTGGTCTGACAAAAGTTGTAGTTTTTGATTTAGGGGACTTCCTAAGGATACTTTCTAGATTATCAACTGTCTCTGGAGGATTTGAGTTAGGATAGGCTCTAGTATAAATTCTTCTAGAAGCCACTATGTTGTGTTTTCAGACCCAATAATAAGAAAAGTTCAACCAAGTATGACAATATTTAATAGGCTACCTAATCTTTGATAAGAAAACTTATTTCTAAAAGTTTCCTTAACTGAGTTTGTATGATGTTATGATAGAGATGGGTTTCCCAGTGGAGTCTTTGGTCAATTCAGAATTGTGGAGTCGTCAGGTGGAAATTTCGAGCTTTGGAAGGTAAAATGTTTTATGGTCCACCACCAGTGATTTATTTGAATACCAATCTGAAATGTTTTGGGTTTTTCTGAGTTTTTACAGTCCTATGGTTGTGAGAGTGTCCTATATCTATTTCAACACTTAGCTACGGTGATGAGACAAACAAAGTCTACTCTATGGCTCACTAGCTGATTTCTTCAAGGTTTGATGAGGGTCAGTATGAATCCTAAGAAGTACTTAGAAAGCCACTGACTCAGACAAGTCCTATCATGATCACCAACATGTTTGGTAGTGCTTAAAAAGAGTTGATCTTTCTTAAATGAATATTGAGTGTTTTGTTTTAAGGATTTTACTCAGAACATCCCCAGTATGGTCGCCAGTCTGTTAGGTCTCTATATTTTTCAAGATTGGAAAGTAAAAACACTATAGAGCCTACATCAAAACCACTTTGGAATCTGAGGATCTAGCCATCCTAGATTCAGAGAGGGATCTCTCAATGTATGTGCTTTCGAAGGATATTTCTTTAAGCTCAAGTATGATTTTAGGATAGTTATGAAGAACAAGGTTGTTTGTTTGTTCTGGTTGGGCAGGATAACATGAATATGAAGGAAGTATGTAGGAAGGGTGAAGGTGTGAGTGAGTGAAATAATGGTTCAGCTGATAATATAATCAAGGAACAGAATTAACCCATTGGGCTATGGAGTCATAATAGGATTTAATTGCACAGCAAGGTTCAAGAGTGGTCCATGGGGCAAGTCATCTATGTCAAAGGATCTCTTTAAGTTGATTTTATGGAATGACACAGTAAGAGTGTTGTGAAGGAAGTAAACACACAAGAAAAACAAATGACAGCATAAGATCAGGTAAGTACTTTTAAACTAGCCTTCTTTTGACATGCACTTAATAGAAAGACACAAAGTAACGTAAGATCAAGTAAGTACTTTTAAACTAGCCTGCTCTTGATATAATTTCAAGAGAAAACATTAAAAACAAAGAATAGCTTAAGATCAAGTAAAGACTTTTAACTTAGCCTGCTTTTAGCATATTCTCAAAGGAAAACATTCATGATGAACATAAAAATTAGTATAAGATCAGGTAAATACTTTTAAACTAGCCTGATTTTGACATACTCTTAAAGGGAACTTTTCAAAGCAACTATTGAAGAAGAAACTAGAGGACAAGGCTAACCATAGAATTCTCTAGCTCAATCTTTAATTAGAAGACTTTTCAAGAACATTCAAAGACAATATCTCAAGTTGTACTCAGGAAACATGGGCTTACCAACACTTCACTGCTTATACTCTATTAAATTATCCTCAAATAAATAATTAGCGGAAAACATAAAGGATAAAGATTTGTCAGTGAGATTTAGGGTACTTTCATAAGTAAATCCTAATCTATGTTTGTTGTTCTTTATCAGAGAAAGTGGATAGAATGAAAACATAAATAAAATAACAATTACAGTGAGAAACACATCACCATTGACATAGACCAGGATCCCATAAATCAGCTATTGTATTTGATGTTCAAACCAGTTACAATCTTCAAGTCTAGTGGGTCTTTACAACTTCAAACTTCTCATCTAAGCTTATGTATCTTTAATTGCTAACAGAGCTACAACATGCTTCAACAACTATTTACATTCAACAAGTATCCAAATACCAGCCTATATACTGTCTTCTAGAGAAGTATTTGTAGGAGAATGAGGAGGTGGGGTGAAAGAAAGGCCTATCTATTCAATTAATGCAAAGTAAGAGCTTCTCGGGCTTTGAAGGGCCAAATGGAGAAGAAATGACATGTATTAACTCTGCTAATTGATTATTACATTAAAGTTCATCAACTTCAGTCACTTCTGTTGACTTTGGGGGATTTTTGTAGGCTGGCCATTAATTTTGAGATGTCTTTGACAAAATATCTCTGACTATGTATTCATTGTGTATTATTTTGAGGAAATAAGCCTGTGGGTGGCAGTTTTGGCTTTAATTACCTCGCTGATGTGGAATTCGGAGGTTTCCTTTGTTGATTTGTCAATTTATGTCGTTTTAAACACTGTTATAAATTTGATTCTATGTTTTAAGACATTATAATCATTTTCGGGCCTTTAACCTTTTCCTGCTGATTTTTTAACTGATAAATAGACCTTGTTTCCTTCAAACTACGCTTTATCCCTTTACTGTCAGGATTTAAATCCTTTGAATATTTAATCATTTATTTTGATCTCTTTATCTGTGTTCCTTGCCTTTAAACTGTAAGATTATGTTTTTAATATTCAACCTCATGCATTAATCCTTTAACTTTGACTATTCGATGGGCTTTTCCCTTTGATCCACTGTTTTAGTCTTTAACCGCTTTGTTTTTTTTTTTCATTTAAACTGTCCTTTGCCTCATTTAAATTGATTTAGACAGTCCATCATGTTTGTAGCAGCTGATCAAAGAAGAAGAAAGATGGTTAAAGATCAGGCATCTGGCCTACTTCCAAATATTATTTCTGAAGTTCTTGACACCTTCAAGAAGATGCCATCCCCATGTGGAGCCACTGTTAGCCACCTATAAATTTTGACATAGCAAACAGGTGGCTAAAATGTTTCTGAGTCTTCAAGAGATACATTTCCTCTAAAAAAATATCACTCTTGAAGCCTCTCTGTGTCTTTTGCCTTTGAAAAGATCTTCACTGTTGTTTCCATTTAAAAAGCCTCATTGTTTGTGAAATAAATTTGCTCAAAAAAAGCCTCCATTTGCTCCATTTTATCCCTACAAATTCCCCTTTTTCACCTCTTTTTCCCTTCACAAAATTTCCCCAAAAACCCTCAAAATCCCCTTATGGCTCCCTTCATTTTGTCTAAAAATCCCTTTTTTCCTTTACCCAAACCCACCATTTAGCCTTAAAAACTCTGCTTTTGGCCTAAAAACCCACTTTTTACCTTATAACAGACTTAAGCCCCTTTTGGCTAAGCCTTTGGCCCTTTCTCCACATATGACCGCACCCAAGACCAGGTGCTAAAACCCAGGGCGCTTATCGCAATCAGAGCTTTCCATGAGCACCTTTTCCTTTGTTTCTTATAATCTTCTGATGCGATAGACCTTTGTTCTGCAGACCTCTGCTTCAATATTAGCCGTCGATCTTTATAGATCTAACGATCAGCACTGATATCGCGTCGTGCCCTTAACACCTCTTCATTACACCTCCGTTGTAATCTCCACCGTTGATCTTCCATACAGATCCGACGGCCTGCGCTAACTCGCATAATCGCCAATCGAAAAAATTCTTAATGCGCCATCCTCGGTCCCCTCTGATTGCGATCCTCCGATTCAATCCTGGCCATTGAATCCATAAGAACCAACGGCCGAAATTCGATCGCGCTCTTCCTCTTGTGCCCTCCATCATTCCCCTCCAATCAAGTCTCGACCATTGATTTATGTTTTGATCCGACGGTCCGCGCGTAATCGCAACATCAAAACCTCAGAGTTTCGGACCCCTGCTTGTCTCCGATGCGATTAGATCTATGTCATTCACTCCAATAGATCCAATGGCTCTCCTTCTCCCCACCCATTTTCTCACCCCTTTTCCGCCGCTTTCACTTTTAAATCTCCGCTGTCCACTCTGTACATCCAACGGTCAGGATTTAATCTGTCGTTGGCTCTGCCCACATTACCGCTCGCACATCTTTCCCCATTGCGCCCTATCTTGCACCATCAGATCTCCCCGTTCCACATCGAATGGCTGAGGTGCATATCGCGTGATTTTAGTGTCCAAAAGTTAATGTTTCAATTTTATGCGATGAAATCAGTTTTGGGGGGACACGTGTCAGGCAGCGACGCATATCACGTTATTTTGGAGGAGTTTCAAAACCACTTTGGAGCTGCGTGAAACCAACAGTTTTCATCTAAAACCACTCATCCCTGATATAATATTCCATTTAATCTCAACCGTTCATTTGATCTAAGATCCACGGTCCATAGTCAAATCACCTTCTTCCCTTCCGGTCCCACCATCAAATGCCCCGATCTCATTCATTTTACCCCTTTTCCTTTGTAATTCGCCCAAACATTAAACTTTGGTGTTTTACACTAAAAGTTAATTTATTCCGCCTAACCTCTACAACAGCTCCACCTATGAATCCTAACCATCGATCATCATCTACCAATCTAATCCAACGGTCCAGAGCCATTTGCGCACCAGACCTCCATCAGATCACATTTTCACCATTACGCAACAATTTTGACCCGTTTTTCGCCTGCATCCACCATTTATGTCACTGCGCCACCCTTTCCACAGGCCTCTACAACATTTATCCTCCTTCCCGCATGGATTTATTAATACATTTATTGTGTTTTGCAGGGTTACAGATGGTGAAAACCATTCTTTCTCACAGTCACGGTCATGGTGACACAGAGCGTGGAGAAAACTTTTTCAAAGCCAGAGATGTAGGAAAGAATCCTGAGTGGGGTTTTAAACATATGGTTTGTTAAAAATATCAAGTTATTAACACTATTTTAAACCCTCCAGCACTATTAAACCTGCAGTATTCACATACGAAACAGAAGTGAAGCGACAAAGTGTATCGGTGACAGTTTAAAGGGATTTAAAGCCATTATTGAAGATTAAACGCTTTAATCCAGTGTTTGAAGGACGAAGATATAGATGGAAGACCTTATGAGAGATCCAGAAGGCTAATAAGGCCTAAAACGCATGAAACAAGCCATATCAGTGTTTTCACATCAACAGAATGTTCTTTCCCAAGAAAGGACAAGTTCCCATAATGTTTTTTATTCTCCATCGAGTTCCTGAGAAGATCACCACCCTGACAGAAGTCCTAAGGTTTCCAGAGCATTAGTTACGCAGTATGGCAGGCCTGAAGTCATTTATCTTCCTTACTTCTCCCAGAGTACTACATAGTACGAACAACCGAAAAGTACATCAAAGAACATACCTCTGAAGTTATAATCAACTTGTCGAAGACCACTCTTTCATCCAAAGAGTACTGAAAGTCAATGCAGGGATATTAAAACAGAATGGGCCTTGAGCATTCTTCTTCCTATGTTTTAATGTTTCATTTAAAGCTCTACCTACCTCTACTGCCTCTCTTCAGCTATAATAACTCATGAAAAATATATTGTAAAGTTTGTTGTTTGGATAACTGTGGATTGTAAGCTGTTTCTTTGAGATAGAGTTCTGTGTATTTTAGTTGTTAAATAGGCTGAGGAGATGATTTCAGACTGAATATAAAGAAATTGGACAATGATGTATGTGACTTGTGTTGCTCTTCAATATGACAAGCAAGTTCATTGGATCCTGATTTAAAGCAACGGTGATGTGTTCTATCTTTGTAAATGTTATCTCTCTGTTATGCATCATATTTCATTTCTCTGATAAGAATTAGTAATCTGGTTTAGGATATACCCCTGCATGGTACCCTAATGCTTCCTGCTCTTCTTATCTTGGATGTTTTCTACTAATTGTGTGATCTAAGAACAAATTTGAGATAATTTAACAAGTATAGTAGTTGGTTATTCACTACTTACTGATGTGTGAATTTAAGAGTCTATTCTTAGATGTTCTTGTATGGTTTTAACTAAAAGAATTGGGATACTGGGAGATTAGAGTTGATTCGGTGTCACTAGGATATTTTTCCAATGGTTGAGCCTTTCTAAGATCCCTTAAGTGAAAGTCAAAGCATTGAAAGTTAAAAGTCTTTCTCTGATCTAAGGCTTCACCTTGTGTCAAATCTTTAATGTTTTCTATGGTCTGAAGAGTTAGCCTCATTAGGAGTTTGATCATAGACAGTTAAGGCATGCCTTGTCCCTAGATTTTATACTAAGTGGTCACCTTGGAAGGTTTCCTTGTCATTCACCTTCATTCCTTATCATTTCATCCCATACTATCATCTTTAAAGATCCTCTTTTTTAGATGACTAGCCCATTTGAAAGCCTTGGATATTGAATTTCAAGTAAACCCTTTTATGACCCCATTGCCCAATGGTCTTGATTTTTCTTTGAATTATCTCCCCATTTCCAAAAATCCTTCTTTTCTCATTCCTTTGTCTTACATTGAACCCTTCTTTCATGTTTCCCAACAATAAAAAAAACAAAAAAACAACGCTCATGCCTTATAACTAGCCTAATACCTAAAAATTGAACTTCAAAGAAATATATTTCTTTTCCTTTTATAGCGAGATCCCTCTTTGGATCCAGGAGGTCTAGATCCTGAGATCCAAAAGTGGTTTGATGTTGTCTTGCCTTTTGGTAGAGCCAAACCTTCCAAAACACAGGAACCCCAACATAATGGCGACTCTACTGGGGAAGCTTTGCATGAAACACTCCTTGAAACACTTCTAAGAAATCAAAGAAGACCAGAATAGCCTTGGTTTGGTAGTAAATCACTGCGGTGGACAGTAAATCTCCTTGAAACATTCTAAACCTTCCACCTGGGAATTCCACAGTTCCTTAATGACCAAAGACTCCACTGGTGATCAGTATGCCTACTGATGATCTTTGTTTTCACAAGACTCCACTGGGAGACCAGTTGCATTACAACATCATCCATGTTAGAAGAAACACATAGGATTAAGCTTCTTGTTAAAATATTAACATACTGGCTTCAAGAAACATTCATACTAGAGCTTATCCTAATCCAAACCCACCTGAAATAATTGATAATCTAGAGAGTATTCTTAGGAAGTCTCTTACATATAAATAATAAACTATTTCCAGACACATTAATAGAGCTAACTCAGCACCTGAAAACTTTGCAGCTCTATTAGACACTCAAATTGACTCACATTTACCAAGTGATCTACCAAGAACACAGTCATTCAGTACTATAGATCAGGCTGACTTAGAGCCTCCAAGTTCACCACCACATAGTGGTCAACACATTAGGGACAATGAAACCCCTCCATCAACACCTCCCGATATCCATTTCATTCAAAAATTGGGCCTCTCTCACCCTAAATCAGCTCAACAGTTTGGTGCTGGTCCTAGCATTTTTTTCATTCATATACCAGCTGCTCAAGCCAATCCTTTACCTCCACAAAACACTATCATGGCAGCATGGTATTCTCCCTTGGTGTTACCACAGCCTTTGGCTCCACTACCCAACGATTATCAGTCAAAATACTTCATTTCACTGGGAAAGAATCTACTGTAGCTCAAAACCATGTAGATAGGATGGAAGATGCCTTTGACTATATGGAAATTGAAGTTGAAACTATCAAAATGAGAATCTTTTCCCAGATTTTAGGAGGAGAAGTGAAGAAGTGGTTTAAAGGTTTACCTCCCAATAGCATCAATGATCTTCCCTCTTTACACCAAAATTTTATAAACGAATAGGAAGTAAAAAACAACCCTCTCCAAATCTTAGCAAAATACAAGAATCTCAAGAGAAATTAGGGAGAAAGTGTCCATGACTACTCTACTAGATTTAACAGTGTCTACAATGCTCTTCCACCACACATGAAACCTTCCCAAGGAATGACCCTAGTGAAATACCATGAAGGCTTTGATGCTGATATGGCCTACCAGCTTAGGGAGAGAGATTATGACACATTAGAAGACATGCAGAAAGGAGCAGTAAGTGTAGAAGCAAACCTGATTGTAAAAAGAGCTAGAATGAGGGCTGAGAAAAAGGTAACCTATGGGGATGACAACATAGCCTCTTCATCTGATCCCAAATATGATAGTCTAGCCAAAAATTTGGAGGATGGAAAGAATGATGGATAAAATGGTAATCCAAGTCAAAAATTAGAATAGAAACCAAAATCAAAACCAGAACCAAAATTTTAGGAGAAATAATCCCCCAAATAGACAAAGGGACTCTGATCAAGAAGTCATACCTCCATTCCAAGAGAACTTCCTTGATGAGGATGAGAGGATAGTAGAAGAATCAGAGGGAACTACCATAAACATGGTGGAAGTAGATAACCAGGACCACACCTTTTCTACAGAGGATAATCAGACCTCATACTCATATTGGGATGAGGAAGGTTTAGAATCTGAATATTATAGGTTGGGATTCGAAAATTCCATCATGCAGGTCCAAGAACAATATGATATCAGAAGAAATAAGAACATCGACACTCCCAAAACAAAACCCTCTGAAATCACCATTAAAAAGAGACCTGAAAAGACTCCTAAAGTGATTGCTAAAAATAACAAATCAGCAGCTGAAATTTTTGGCAGAAACAAAGAAAAAGACATCCAAACTAATGACAAACCAAGTCAAGAAACTAGCAGCACTAGCATTGCAGCTAATGCTCCTGATAAAATAGCTTCAAGCATTGTACATAGTGAGAATCAGAAACCTGATTCTGCCAATAAAATAGTGGCCAGTAAAACAGACTTGAACCTTTCAAAAGGTCAGTCTCCTTTCAATTTCGAAAGTGAGATAGCCAAAATCAAAATTTCTATTCCACTCACTGAGTTGGCTACTCAGGATGTATATAAAGGTCAAATTTTGAAAGCTTTAAACTTAGGAGAAAATGGTGATACTGTCAATTTAAATGATGATCAACCAACTCTTTTGTTTGGCCCAAAAATTGAAGGGAAATTTCAGGAGGGGGTGATACCTCCTTTCTATGTTAGCCTTAATATCCATGACAAAATCTTGCATAATGCTATGCATGATTCTGGGGCTTCACACAACCTTATGCCAAAAGTGATTATGAAGAAGCTAGGCCTAGAGATAACCAGACCTTATAAGGATTTATATTCCTTTGACTCTAGTAGAGTGAAGTTCCTTGGCTTAATCAAATATCTCTGTGTAAGCTTGACTCAAATCCCAGCCAAGTGCATGGTTCTGGATGTTGTAGTGGTAGATGTGCCTCCTAAGTATGGCATGTTGCTTTCAAGGTCATGGGGCGCCAAGCTGCAAGGTACAATGCAGATGGACGAGCCATATGCCACAATCCCTGTCTTTACCCAGCTTAGAATATTATATAGGGAGGCACACATGAATTTTATGGTTAGCAGCCTTGAGAAACCTGAAAATTCAGCTCTCTACTCTGTCCACACAGATTTGGACTCTTTTATCCTATACAATGATGAGTTTACTAATTGACAAGAGCTAGGAAACACAGATTTAAACAACAGAGTAGAAACCACAAATTTTAACATAATGGCCACTCTAGATATAGAGGAAAATGAGAGAGAAACTTTAGAACAGTGTACTGAAACAAAAGACCAGAGTGAACAAAACAAAAACTACAAAGAGCAGATTACTCATCGCTCTAAACTCAATGAAAATCCTAAAGATCAAAACATTACACAGCATGGTGCAGACCTCAAAATATTACATAATGGTGAACATAGCATTAGGGATGAAACTGATAGCAATTCTGTAAACAATCCCTTATGGGAAATGAACTTTGATGGGTCTTACACTAGAAATAATGCAGGAGCTGGTGTATGGTTACATAACACTAAAAACAACTACACTGAGAGCCATGCCTTCAAACTAAACTTTAAATGCAAAAACAACATTGTAGAGTATGAGGTTCTCATCCCAAGATTGAATCTATTGAAAAAGCTAGGAGCCCAAAGGATAGTTGTACATGGAGACTCTGAGTTAGTCATCAAAAAAATAAATGGAGAGTATACTACAAAGCATCCTAGATTAAGGGCATACATAAATGATGCTATGGATTTTCTAAAAATGTTTGTAGAATATGAGCTTGTATTTGTCCCTAGGGGTCAAAAAATTATTGCAAATGGATTGGCCTGCATTGCTATTTCATATTAGAAATCACCTAGTGACAAATAGATCATTATTCAAACAAAATATAGACCTACAGTGCCAGATAATGAGAAATATTGGCAGGTCTTTGAGGGCGACAAACAGATAGAGGATTTCTTGCTTTGCAGGAATGAGTTTGAAATACCTGATTCAGATTCTAAATCCGATGAAAACTGTTCAGATAAAGAGCCCCCTGATGAATAAAAACCATCCCATGACGTAGAAATAAATATGTTAACCAAAGAATTTGAAAAAAAACTGAATAATACATGAAAGAAGATAAGGAAGACATGGAGGTGCTGCAGTTCAAAGACAAGAACATACCCAGAGGATTAGCACCCCTAGAGGAAATTTTTGATTTCAATGATGTGGAAAAGAAACCCACTATAGAACACACTGAATCAGACATTGAAGAATGCAATATAGGCACCAAAGATAAGCCTAAGATGATTAAATTAGCCAAAACTTTTCTAGCACACATCAAAAGGAAATACATTGATTTATTTAAAGAGTTTGTTGATGTGTTTGCTTGGAGCTACGAGGACTTAAAATCCTATGACACCGAGATTATACAACATAAAATCCCCTTGAAATAAAATCAGAAACCCTTTAAGAAAAAAATGCACAGAATTAACCCAGTACAACTGCCTCTAGTGGAAAAGGAAATCAAGAAAATGTATGAGGCAGGAATCATAGTGCCTATGAGGTTTTCTGATTGGTATCTAACCTAGTGGCTATAAGGAAAAAGACAGGAGAAATCAGACTGTGCATCGATTTTAGAAACCTTAACAGAGCCTCCCTAAAGGACAATTACCCTCTACCTAAAATGGAACACATCCTTCAAAGGGTAGTTGGTGCAAAAAGGATCTCCCTGTTAGATGGCTTTTCAGGGTATAACCAGGTCTTAGTACTCCAATAAGATCAACTAAAAACAAATTTCACCACTCCATGGGGCACGTTCATGTACGTGAAAATTCCTTTTGGACTAATGAATGCTGGTGCAACCTTCCAAAAAGCTATGGACATAGAATTTTTAGAGAAAATAGGTCACTTCATCATAATCTACCTTGATGACATAAAAATTTATTCCAAAACCAATGAGGAGCACCTTAAACATTTGAGAAAATTATTCAAAAAGTGCAGAAGGTTTGGGTTGTCTTTAAATCCCAAGAAGACTGTATTCGGGATTCAAGAACACTAGTACAAAATAGCTAATTAGTTACTAAAAAAATGACTAAAATTTTCATATAAACGACTATTTTTCAGTCGGTGACCAATAGTAGCTAATTTACAGTATCTTATAACGCGACCAACTTTTAGTCATTTTTATCTTAGTCATTAATTGGTTATCTCAATTTTGTTGTTTATTAGTATATTTGGTCATTAATTTAGTCACTAATTTAGCCATTAATTTATTCATTGATTTGGTCATTGATTTAATCATTTATTTGGTCATTGATTTAATCATTTATTCGGTCATTAATTGTCAGAATTAATGACCAAATATACAACAAAATATATTACTATATAATCACCTGAGAAAACCAATTAATGACCAAAGAAATATGACCAAAATGTTGGCCGTGTTATAAGATACTGTAAATTAGCTACTAATAGTCATATATAGCAAATTTTAGTCATCGTTTGGAACTAATTAATGACCAAAGAAATATGACTAATTTTTTGGTCGTGTTATAAGATACTATAAATTAGCTACTAATAGTCATATATATGCAAGATTTAGTCATTATTTGTAATCACGAATTTATCATTTGCAGTGGTCATTTATTTATTTTTGGTAGTTTCATATTCATTATATAAACAACTAATTTAGTAGTTTATATTCATTTCATTTACTTTCATTAATAATCATTATAAATGACTAATTTAGTCGTATATTTATTTTATTTGTGTTCATCATTAATCAATTCAAACTACTAATTTAGTAGTTTTAAATTTATTTTATGTGTTCATTATTAATCAACATAAATTAATTTGTATGGTTTAAAAAATATCATACAATGTGCATGTTCATCTAATATGAAAACATACAGTTGCATATGTTAATTACAATACTAAACAATATCAAGTACAATTATAAATAATTTCATCCACATAAATTATATTATATGAAATGTTAAAGTCTTATAATGAGTTTCCAACTTAATATTGGTTGGACTACAATTTACACATGAAATGATGTTTCATCACTTCAAAACATTATCATTATGTTGCCAAGGCATTACACGTGAATTCACCAACTCTAAAAACCTGACCATCAATATCTATATGTGTGCCTTATGTGGGATATTGGATCTAAGGGTATCACCAGACTAGTTCTCTTCTCTCTCTTTTTTTGCATTTGTCACTCCAATGTTATTGCTCTCGTCTTTCTTCAATTTCTCCTTCTTACCATCAATACTGAGTTCATTTCTGAAAAAAAAATATGATACAATGCAGAGTGTAAGACATGAACGACAATGAACACTAGAATATAAAGTAAATTTGACTATAAATAGTTTATATGACATATACCTCAACATCAACATGTCAAAGCCATTTTCCCCCATACAAGAAATAAACTCGAACAAATTTTCTTTAGTTGAGTGATAGTGGCCACTATAATGTGATCAGATGACCTGTATAAAAAGGCAAATAAAATGTAACCATATATAGAAAATAACACCTTAGTAACTTAGTATTCAAACTTCAGGGAAAGCTTAGGAATAATCATGTCAACTAAGTTATATGCTAAAAAGCTCAAGTTGTAAATAAATTGTGAAAAATAATAATATGAGGTGTGATGTTTAATCCTTGTCGTTTTATTTGCAAAAACATTTCATTTTCTAACGCATGAACTTGGTCAAGTATATAAACAACATGTGCTCAAATAACAACATGAAAGTAAACTTTTATGATATTCATGAAAATATGTTAACGCAAAATAGCTATAAGGATTCCAATAAATATTGTGTAATACTAATTTCATCTTCAAGCTTCGGTTGTTGTTTAAATGGACATGATACCAAGTATTTTCAATTTCACAGTTAACCGACAAAACAAAATCAAAAGAAATGTCCAAAATACAATCAAACAATAAAGAGAGGATATCATGGAATGGAAATTGCAATTATAAAAATATTGTTTACCTGTCCACCGATGTCGTGTCTAGCATTCCTAAAACATTTTCTTGCCCAAAATAACCCTGAGATGAAATAATTAGAACATTAAAATCCATATGAATTCCCACTAGAAACATTTCCAAAGTTGATGGTGCATGTGCCTAAAGGATCTCTAAAAACAAATGAATCATATCCAAGACGTGTTATGCATTGTCTCCCCATATTGCAGGTGAATTCACCAACTTTGAAGAATTGACCACCAGTGTTTATGTGTGTCTTATGTGAGATATTGGCTCGAAGGGTATCACTAGAACAATCTCTTCTCTTGCTCTTTTTGCACTTGTTGCTCCAGTGTTATCGTTCTCCTCTTTCTTCAATTCTCACTTCTTACCATCAATAATGAGTTCCTTTTATGAAAACAAAAAAAGATACAATGCAGAGTGTAAGACATGAAAAATGATGAACAATATTAGAATATAAACTTAAGTAGAATATAAACAATTTATACGACATATACCTCAACATCAGCGATGTCAAAGTCATTTTTCCCCATAAAAGCAAGAAACTCGAACAAGTTTTCTTCAGTTGGGAGATAATGGCCACTATGTAGCCAAATGACCTGTATAAACAAAGAAAATAAAATTTCACCATAAAAAAAACACCTTACTAACTTAGTATTCAACATTCAGGGAAAGCTTAGGCACAATCATGTGAACTAAGTTACATGCTAAAAAACTCAAGTTGTACATAACTTGTGAAAACAAATAATATGAGATGTGATGTATAATCATTTTATTTTTATTCACAACAACATTTCATTCTCTAACACATACACTTGGTCAAGTATATAAACAGCATGTGTTGAAATAAAAACATGAAAGTAAAATTTTCTAGTAGTCATGAAAATCTTTTAACACAAAACAACTAAAAAGATTTCAATCAATATTGTGTAATACTAATTTCATCTTCAAGCTTTGGTTGTTTAAATGGACATGATACTAAGAATTTTTATTTTCATAGTTAAAATACAAAACAAAATCAAAATCAATTTTCAAAATATAATAAAACAAAAAAGAGAGAATATCATGGAATGGACATTGCAGTTACAAAAAAAAAATACCTTTCCACCGATGTCTTGTCTGGCATTCATAAAAACATTTTCTTGCCCAAAATAACCATGAGGTGAAAGAATCACAACATAAAAAAGCATGGAAATCCATCTTAGAAACATTTCCAAATTCGATGGCTTAGGTGTCTGAAGGATCTCCAACAGCATACGAATCATATCCAAGACATGATTTGCATTGTCTCCCCATCCTTATTCCAATCACATTTCTTGTAACCCGCCCACACCAGAGTCAAGTAACAAATAGAGTTTCTAAAATATTTACACAAGGAGCAAGATGTGCAAATAGAGTTTCTGAAATATGAAGCAAGGTGCAAGTCTTCAGTAATTTTGACAAATAATTATAAGATTAAAACATTTATATGAAGGATGAAAATCAATGGGAGGTAAAGAACACGTTGATGAAAAGTAGTTAGAGGTAAAGAACACATCAATACAAAGGGCCATTGTTCCAATACGAAAATATGATAGAATAAGACTATGTCATGTTGATCTTATTTTTGATTTATTTAAAAAGGTGATAAACATATTCTAATGTCTAAGTTTGAGATTTGCAAATCTTTCCCTTCTAGACTGAATTACTATGAATTTCAACGATATAAAATCAAGTATAACACCTTCACTGTTGCTCAAATCCATGGAAGATAAAATGAGAATAAGTACAAAAGCAACAAACATACATGAAATAAGCAGTGCCCAATTATAAATTGAAAGGAATATATTGAGTCATAACTTGAAATTTATTCTGACAATTTCAACCATGTAGATTACTTTTTCAATAATATGTGGCTTATGTAGAATATAAGTAATAAATCTAGGTTGAGATATATTATACGTAAATATTATTAGACCGTTAAAAAAAAAATATCGTGTCCAAAACAAAGTACCGAGAATCTTGGAAGAATTTGCCAATTTGTTTAGAGTGGCCTTTCTTATTTAACCATCATGTTTTGTTGTCAGAGTAGTAACACTGTTAATTTTGGGAAACTAGGTCCAAACTCTAGGTTGCACTACTCATATGATGATGATTATATTTTTTTTGGATTCCTCTTTCAGAGAGGTGCAAGATTGATCTAAAGATCATCTTGTTTGGATGAGAAGAACATATATTTTGATTTTATTTTCCACGCATGTGATAGGTCGGCCAGATTTGTAATGTAGGCTCACAAGCCTAATAGATGTGTCACACACCCTCACTGTCTGATATAAATTGGAGAGAGATGATTTCCATTTCATCACCATCTCATCACACACATTCCTCATGATCTGATTGGTTTGTATAGCCCAAAAGAGACTTCTCTCTCTCCCACATGTGAATATGGATGCTAGAAATATGGATGATGTCGAAAATGGATGCCTAAAATGGATGCCAGAAATATGGATTCCGGAAATATGGATGTCGGAAATCTGGATGTCAGAAATATGGATGTCAGAAATGATGCCAGAAATGGATGCCAGAAATCTAGATGATGCCGGAAATATGGATGCCATAAATGATACCAAAAATGGATGCTGAAAATATGGATGATGTCGGAAATATGGATGAGGGATTTTCTTTTTTTTACTTGTGTTGACTTTTGGAGCTGTCTTTGAGGAGTGTGTGTGACACTTGGAAGGTTCGCTGATCTGATGTTGAGAAATATTGTGCTAGAAAATGCATCTAGTTGACTGTCGTAATGCACATCACTCTCTATATTTTTTGGACAAGAAGAATTATAAAATCTAATTTACATTATTTGGCTTTTTTTTTCTGTTGATCTATTATTATGTTCTATCAGCATTTTACTTTCATGTTTATGTGTTGAATTGGGCCTATAAGAAGTATTAAAGTAAAACTACATTAAGCATATAGAACATACCATGTTTATCTAAAATTAACATGGTATCAGAGCTGAGGTGAAGAAAAAACCGAAGATAGTGTGAAAAGAAATCACCGAAGAAGAAGTCTTGCCAAGGACCAATGGTCTGATGATAAGTAGACTGACAAGTATAATTATCATGCATGGAAGATGTCCTTTGATTTGGCATTAGAATATCAAGATGTCATGGACTATGTGCAGGGGAAAATTCATGAGCCTCCATCATATTTTATGAGGCTCATATAAATCAAGAATGATCTCCTTGCCATAGGAGAAGTAGTTGATCGGGAGATCGTCCTCATTGCTCTTGGAGGACTTTCCCGAGACTGGTATGTATTTAATACTACGATTCTTAATAATAATATGATTCCTGATTTTGATGAATTGTTGACTAGATGCACTCAATAGGAGACAAGAATGATGGAGAGAGATCATCCCTCTAATGGAAATAGAGGTGACGCTATTGCCTTCGTTGATCATGAAAAGAAGAAGAACCATGGTGGCCTAAGAAATCAAAACCATGGTAGATGTTACACTTGTAACAACTCTGGTCACTATGCAAGAGGCCCAAAGGAAGAAAGGGAAGATGTTACACTTGTAACAACTCTGGTCACTATGCAAGAGAGTGCCCCAATATAAGGGACTCTCCTAGGGATGATGACAATAACAACTTCTGGGGGAATGGAAAATCAAAGGAACAACAAGTTCAAAGGAAAAAGGAAGGCTCCTTCTAATCGTAGTGGAAATAGGAAACCTTTCAAGAGGTCAAGAAATTCCAGGTACAGTGAGTCTAATGTTGTTGATAATAAGAAAAATGAATATATTCTTGTATCTTACCTCTCTGTTGCATCTCCTCCCTACACCTTGGATGTCTAGTTGATTGATAGTGGTGCTTCAAGGCACCTCACTTGTTATAAAGAAGCCCTCTCTGATTTGATTGAGAAGGATACTAATTTAGAAATTATCCTTGGAGATAATGCCACATATCTCATGAAAGGGACAGGGACTGTGACCCTTCATCTATCTCAAGGTCAAGTTTTCCGTTTACAATGTTGAAAATGCAACAAGATGATGGAGCTTAGTGAAATGAAGTCGCCTTCACTAAGTGGGCCCGTAGGCTATTTTTGGCGCAAAGTCTATTTTTAGACTATGTCTATTTTTAGACATATGGAGCATGATCCAGGGGTTGCGGTATGCTATTCTTGGATGATTGGTCGAGTTGGTAAAAATAGATGGACCTCTATTTTTAGACATACGGAGTGGAAGTCCATTTTAGGCTTGCTGTCTAAAAATAGGTCGATCAGTATTTAATGCCCTTAATAATATTTGGACTCTAAAATTCAGTTTATTCTCTTACAACACTTCAGTTGGAGCTATGGATGTGGCCCATGCATCTGATAGAAGGAATTACGCTATTCCTTGGGGTTTGGTGAGTTCATGCATGGTTGACTTTAGTTAGGACTTCAGTGGCAGAAGTTTGGTGGAGTTGATGAGACAGTTGGTGGAGTTGTGTTCGGCTTAACTTAGTTGAACTAGTTGTGATTAGTTTAACTAGCTAATCAACTAGTAATGAGTGGAGTGAATTAAATATTATTTAATTCACTAATTATTAACTCATTATTCAACTCAAGAACACATCAATTCACTACAGTGCATGGACAGTTCAGTGGAGACCAGTGGAAGAGGTAGATGAAAGGGTGAGTTTGCTATTAGTTGCGACAGCAGTTGTGCATGAGATTTGCACAAGCATTGGAGGAGATTGCCCATGAGGATTGCGCAGTGGGAGCCAATGAGATTCGAACTTGGATCTCTGATTAGACCAGCCTTGATTGCACAATAGAAGCAGGGAATTAGTGGATGAGTTTTGAACCTGTGACTTGTTCAAAACTGAGCTAGTTTGCGTGTAACTTTTCGAGACAGTACTGAGTACTTGTGAGGAGTATTGTACTAAGATTGTTACATGTTTCTCTTCTATTATAATATACAAATATCTGGGGGTTTTCAGCTATAAGCTTTCCCCATTACATATTGTGTTTATGTGCGCATGCGACTGTTTCTATTTTCACAAATTGATGATTGATTGTAGAAGAGATTATGTGTTGCATATGAATTCGAATTAGTATGTGATCAGGATAATCTTGGTGGATAAATCTTCATTATTCAGCAAATTTCTACATGGTATCAGAGTGAATTGATCATCGGGATCTATTGCAGTGATTACAATATTATTTCGGTAGACAGAGTCTGTAACGAGCCAGGTAGCCTCTGGATCCATCCTTTCTCTGAAAGGTGATATATCCAGTAAATGCCCTTACAGTCGATCTCTGTGCTAGAAATAATTTGTTCTCACAGATCCATAAGCAGTTGAGTTTTTGAGTTTGGAATTCAAATTTTGCAGCATTTTGTTTTCTTGGTGCCGGAGTTGAAAATGTCTTTCAACGATTTGCGACTCGAATATGCCCTTGAAGGTAGTTCGAATTATGTTGCATGGAAAGATCGCATGGAGGCAGTATTAGAAGATAATGGACTGAAGGAGTTCGTAGATATGGATGTCCAAAAGCCCACTGATCCTGCTGAAGTCGAGGCTTGGCAAAAGAAGATGGCGAAATGTCGAAGGATTTTGTTGGAGGGCATAAAGGATCACATTGTATCCAGCCTGCATGGAAAAGCTTCTCCATATTTGATGTGGAAAGCGTTGACATATCTATTCCAGAGTAAGAGCGACCAAAGGAAGCTGGCGCTCAAGGATAAGCTCAGAAACATTAAGATGGAGAAAGGCGACAGTATCGCCAAATACCTCACGAAGTTCACTCAATGCAGAGATGAGCTGGGAAGTGTGGGGGTGACTGTCGAAGATGAGGACATGGTAGACCTGGCTCTCCTTGGTCTTCTGAAGGCTTGGCATTCCTATCAGGACTCTGTCAATGGTCGGGAGAAGTTACCGGGATGGGAGCGACTTTGGGCGGATCTCATGCAGGAGGAGATAAGGAGGACTACCAGGGACAGATCTTCATCAAAGGTATCTGATGAAGAAAATTTTGCTTTGGCTGCCAAAGAAAAGAAGGGGAAGAGCAAGAAGGCTTCTCAGTCTGGTGTGAAAGGCAAGAAGCAAGACATGTCCAAGGTGAAGTGTTTTCACTCTCACTAGCACAGACACTATGCCACAAATTGTCCACAGAAGAAGAAAAATAAGAAGGTTGCTAGATCTGCAGCGGGAGAGGCATTGGCTTCTCAATTCGAACTAGATTTTTCACTGATTGCATGCTTGGTTTCAAGTGTGATGGGATTAGTATGGTTCTTGGACAGTGGTGCGTCATTTCACATGACCGGAGATCGAGATCTGTTTTCAGATCTGGAGGAAAAAGATCTTGGAGTGCACATCGAGATGGGCGATGATGGTAGATACAGTGCGACTGGTATCGGTACCATTTCCTTTGAGAGGGAGTCTGGTAAACCTTTCATATTGAAGGAATTTTTGCATGTTCCAGGATTGATGAAGAACTTGATCTCTGTGGCGATGTTGGAAGACAAGGGGTATGATGTGGTCTTCAGCGAAGGAAAAGCCTTCCTGCGCAGTAAGACTACTGGTGAGACCCGGAAGATAGGGGTTCGAGTCAAGAACCTTTATCAGTTGCAAGTAGATGGCTACGTAGCAATGGCATGCAAGGCGGGAGAAGTGGTGAGCCGGGATGATGAGGGCGAACTGTGGCACAGGAGATTGGGCCACCTTCACCATGGAGCTTTGAAGATCCCGCAACAGATTTCTACTGGGCTTCCTAAGGGCACTCTTGCGCAGTCAGATCAGTGCAAGGGGTGTACCTTGGGGAAGTATGTGAAAGCCACCTTTCACGAGAAGGATAGTCGCGCCACGACGATTCTTGAGAGAGTTCACACAGACGTGTGTGGTCCTTTCTCTGTAGCTTCGACAGCAAAGCACAAGTACTATGTGATCTTTGTTGATGATTTCTCTCGGAAGTGCTGGATCTTCTTCATGCAGAAGAAGAGCGAGACATTTTCTAAGTTCTGTGAATTCAAGGCGCTGGTAGAGAAGGAATCGGGGAAGCATGTGAAGGCTCTTAGGAGCGACAATGGTGGTGAATTCATCTCGGCTGAATTCAAAGACTTTCGCAGCGCAGAAGGGATTTGGAGAGAGCTCATCGCACCCCATAACCCACAGTAGAACGGGGTGGCTGAGCGGAAGAACAGAACGATTGTGGGTGTTGCACGGGCGATGTTGCATGATCAGAGCCTACCCCTTCACTTGTGGGCTGAGGCATGCAATACAGCAGTGTATGTGCAGAACCGTTGTCCTCACAAGGTTCTTGGCATGAGTACACCGGAGGAGGCGTTTTCTGGCAAGAGGCCTGATATTTCTCATCTGAGAATTTTTGGCTCACCTATCTACATGCATGTGACGAAGGATGCCAGAAAGAAGCTGGATCCGACCGCAGAGGTTGGAATATTTGTGGGGTACACTGATACACCCCACAACTATCGGGTGTATGTGCCAGACAGTCGCAAGACTGTTGTGCGACGGGATATCAAATTTCAGGAGGAGAAAGCCATGCAGTGTTCGCTTGAGAGGGAGCCACACTTGCATGCAGATGAGGAGCTATTAGTTCCTAAGGAGGAGCTTCCGAATGTGGATCAGCCACAAGAGGAAGTTCAGGAGGTGGAAGAAACCACCCATGTAGCGCCAACCATTAGAGGGCGCAAGCGCACTATAGAAGCTGAGCGACTGGCTCGAGATGCAGAGAAGGTTGTAGGACCACCTACAACACAGCGCAGACAGAGGCAGTCACCGGATCGGTACACTGGATACATGGCTCTTATGAGTCAATGTGTCATGACGGAGCCATCCTCTTTTGAGGAAGCTGTGGAGGAACTCGCATGGGTAGATGCCATGATCGAAGAATATGATTCGATCGTCAGAAACAGTGCATGGGAGATTGTCCTAAGACCGGAGGGGAAATCAGTGGTGGGTTCGCGATGGATCTACAAAGTGAAGAAGGCGGCTGACGGGAGTGTGGAGAAGTACAAGGCGAGATTTGTCGCCCGTGGCTTCTCACAGATCGAGGGGATCGATTATGAGGAGACCTTTGCACCTGTCGCAAGGTACTTTTCCATACGGACGATCCTTGCTCTCTCAGCGTAGATGGGGTGGCACATTCATCAGATGGATGTGAAGACTGCGTTCCTCAATGGAGTTATTGAGGAGGAGGTGTACATAGAGCAGCCTGAAGGTTTTGAGATCTTCAGCAGTGAGTCGCATATGTGCCGACTCAAGAGAGCACTCAGATTTGCTCGTTGGGCACCGTGCTTAAAATACACGGATAGACAAGAGCGACTCAAAGCTGGGATTCTCCAGAGTGAGGTGGATCCTAACCGCACTGTGAGTGGTGGAGTGGAAGCTATTGGATCATTGTACCTATGTAGATGATATGATTTGGATGGGTGGATGAGCTGTTGAGGCTTTCATGCAAGGAGGACCTGTTAGAGTTCGAGATGAAGGACTTTGGCCTCCTTCATATTTCGGGATTGAGATTTGGCAATACAAAGGAGGACTCGTTTGCTTCTCGTGCAGGCATGCCCTGAGATACCGAGAGCTAACATGCATGGCTACAAGCTCAAGTGTGGATACCTCTTCCTGTGGTCGGAGGAAGGAGTGCTACTAAGCATCGAGGATGCCACTGCCTACTCCTCAATGGTGGTGTCGCCATGTACTTGATCAATACACTACTCCGATATATGACTGGTTATTAACCAGCCTTTCGCGCAGAGGAGGTTAAGCCTACCAAGCTCTTCTCGAAGGCAGGAAAGCATTTATTGCGTTGTCTTAGTGGCACATCGGGATATGGTCTATGGTACAGACAGGAGGATGGAGCGAAGCTTTCCGGCTTCACTGATGCAGATTGGGCAGGGAGCCCAACGGACCGAAAGAGCACATCTGGAGGAGTTTTCAGCATTGGATCGACAGCAGTTTCCTGGTACAGCAGGAAGCAGAGATCCGTGGCACTCAGTTCAGCAGAGGCCGAGTACATGGCAGCAAGCTTGGCTGCATGCGAGGCTATTTGGATGAGGAAGATCCTTGTCGGATTGTTCGGGTCGCACTTGGAGCCTACTGTGATTTATTGTGATAACCATAGTTGCATTAAACTCTCGGCTAATCCAGTATTTCATGATAGGTCCAAACACATCGACATCAGGTACCATCATATCAGAGATTGTGTTCAGCGGAGAATCATGATGCTTTCATATGTTCCCACGGAGGATCAGGATGCCGACATCTTGACGAAGGCGCTCACCAGGAGCAAGTTCGAATTCCACAGAGGCAGGATAGGGGTTGCATATAATCCATATCTTGTTGAGAGGGAGTGTTGAAAATGCAACAAGATGATGGAGCTTAGTGAAATGAAGTCGCCTTCACTAAGTGGGCCCGCAGGCTATTTTTGGCGCAAAGTCTATTTTTAGACGATGTCTATTTTTAGACATATGGAGCATGGTCTGGGAGTTGCAGTAAGATATTCTTGGATGATTGGTCGAGTTGGTAAAAATAGATGGACCTCTATTTTTAGACATACAGGTCGAAGTCCATTTTTAGACTGCCTGTCTAAAAATAGGTCAGTCAAATATTATTAGCCCCTAATAATATTTGGACTCTAAACTTCAGTTTATTCTCTTACAGCACTTCAGTTGGAGCTACGGATGTGGCCCATGCATCTAACAGAAGGAATTACGCTATTCCTTGGGGTTTGGTGAGCTCATGCATGGTTGACTTCAGTTAGGACTTCAGTGGCAGAAGTTTGGTGGAGTTGATGAGACGGTTGGTGGAGTTGTGTTCGGTTTAACTTAGTTGAACTAGTTGTGATTAGTTTAACTAGCTAATCAACTAGTAATGAGTGGAGTGAATTAAATATTATTTAATTCACTAATTATTCACTCATTATTCAACTCAAGAACACATCAGTTCACTACAGTGCATGGACAGTTCAGTGGAGACCAGTGGAAGAGGTAGATGAAAGGGTGAGTTTGCTATTAGTTGCGACAGCAGTTGTGCATGATATTTGCACAAGAATTGGAGGATATTTCCCATGAGGATCGCGCAGTGGGAGCCAGTGAGATTCGAACTTGGATCTCTCATTTGACCAGCCTTGATTGCGCAATAGAGGCAGGCAATTAGTGGATGAGTTTTGAACCTGTGACTTGTTCAAAACTGAACTAGTTTGTGTGTAACTTTTGGAGACAGTACTGAGTACTTGTGAGGATTATTGTACTGAGATTTTTACATGTTTCTCTTCTATTATAATATACAAATAACTGGGGTTTTTCAGCTATAAGCTTTCCCCATTACATATTTTGTTTATGTGCGCATGCGACTGTTTCTATTTCCGCAAATTGATGATTGATTGTAGAAGAGATTATGTGTTGCATATGAATTCGAATTAGTATGTGATCAGGATAATATTGGTGGATAAATCTTCATTATTCAACAAATTTCTACATACAAGATGTGTTGTATGCACCTAATTTGAAGAAGAACCTTATGTCTATTTTGGCAATAGAAGACAAAGGGTTCAAGGTAGCATTCATTGATGGAAAGGTACGCATCTGGAAGAAGAACTTCAAAGAAGCTCTTATTATTGGTTTTAGAGTTAATACACTCTACCCGGTTGGAGGAAGTCCATTGCGGGCTATGTCATGTGATACAACTCTTCAAACAGAGTTATGGCACCAGAGGTTTGCACAGCTTCATTACAAAGCCCTTCCCGAAGCAAGGAAGGTGGTGACAGGGATGTCCAAATTTAAAGATGATCATGAAGGTATATGTCAGGGTTGTGCCGAAGGGAAGCATACAAGGTGACCATTCGCCTCAAGTGTCATAAAGACAACAGAAATATTGCAGTTGATACATTTTGATTTATCTGGTATGTTGCCCGTGACATCCTTCGAAGGATGTTCCTATTACATGACTTTTACAGATGCCTTCTCCCGCAAGACCTGGATATATTTCTTGAAGAAGTTACAGGACTGTGTTTAGTAGTTACAGGATTATGTTAAGTGTTAAGTATAATAAGTGTGCTCAACGAAGTAATGCAGCACAATTAAGGGTATCATTAATGGATGAAAATGGTGGATTATTCATCGAAAGGAAATAAGACGTGTGTGTATGTTGAAGACCAACGATCAAGGTGAATTGAAGGTGCAAGGTGTGCATAGGACATTCTATAACAAGGTGTTGATATCTCATTAAGGATCACATACAGTCAGAGAAGGGAAATACAGTTAGAGATCGAGCTCTCTAGTCCTGGTGTAGAAAAGCTCAGGACGGTGTAGGACAATGCAGAAAAGAAGGATAAACTTAAAGATTCAATGAAGAAGCAGTGACAAGGTCTTGGAGGCATATAAGGTTCAAGGGTCTGTGTCATGGTCATGGTACTTTTCATCTAAAATTCTATAATAATAATTTCTTGTGGGTTTTCCTCTCCAAGAGTGAGAGGTTTTGGCCCTAGCTTGAAGAGCCTAAATTTGTGTCTCTTGTGTTTTGGTAATTGACTTGATGAAAGACATAATAAGCTAAGAAGAAAAAACATAAGTAAAAGAAGTAAGCTCACAAGTAATTATCAAGAAGAGAATTTGAATTAAACCTAGCCCTACCTAATTCTCAACAAAAGCCATGTTGTCCTATTCACCTTATGCACAAAAACATTAAAGATAGTCACAGAGAAAAATTGTTTTTATCATCTTAGAGGCATCCTTCCAAATTTTCTCCTATACTCTCTTATAGAGTATATTTTTTCCTTTTGAATGAGCCCTTATTTTTTCCGAAGCTCCTAGTAGTTTGTGAGATATTGAATTTTTAAGACTAAGAAAATTACACCTAACAGTGAGCTGAACTGCACTTTGCACAGATTTCGGCCTCCCCTTCTAGAAGGATGTTTCCTTTAAAACATGGTAAAATACTATAAATATAAACCTTCACTCAGTTTTTGAAAATAAAATTCAGTGAAAAATTTAGAGTATAACCACAGGAGTGACTTGGAAGTCGAGGAATAAAATTTGTTTGGGTCAAAAATCTGTGATGGTTATCTATTCCTTTAGACTTGTGATAAGAATTGTGCTAGAAGACAAAATTTTGGATTGCAAACCAAGCTACAACACTAGTATTTTTTTGGTGAAATCCTTGGTCTAACTATGGAAGATTATACTCATTCTTATGTAGTAACTATAGTAGTTTCAGACTGTGTATAGACTCTTGGATCATATTTCTTTGCTGGATAGTCCAAACTTCACATTTCTCTGAAGCTTTCGGTGGATAAGATAGCAAGATACTATCTATATTTTGGACCTGTAACAAAAATTTCCATACCTTTGGACCTGTAAGAGGAAGCTACAAAACCCTTGGACCAACAGAAACCAGAGCTATGGAAAAAGCTATAACACCATTGCGAATTGCAGTCCTCAAACAACTTCAGTCTTGAGGATATTCTATGGAGTTTTGAACCTCCAACAAACAAGCTAATTGGTAGCTTGGTCATGTGAGGAGGGCTCATCATATATATTCCTCATATCTACAACTCATATCTCAGATTTTCTCAAGAGTTCAGACTGTGTGTGGAAAAAAGGCTATTCGGACTTGTTGGAAATTTTTTGATCTTGGTGAGAAGATATATCTCAGCATTTAGAATTGAACCTATTCTTGACCTCTACACGTGAATCTGGTGCTTGATCAGTTCTATTTTGGGACACATTCTAGGGTAAGAGATCTAAATTAAGACTGTGTGTACTTAGTCCAAGCCTCTTGCACAGAATTTAGATTCCTTTTGAAGATGATCTTGGCAAACAAGTTTTAGCAGGCTTGAAGAAAACTTGTTTTGTCTTGAGGACAATGGTTAGCAGCTTTAGAACAGGCTTTGGGCATTATTTGAAGTGAAATAATAACAGGCCTAAAGGGATTTTTTGGTGAATTTATTTTTAAGGTATTTTTCAAGGCCTATAACTGCTTATTCTTTGCAATATTGGAGACATTTTAGGAGCAGGATGTTGAAGAAGAGTTAAGGCCTACGGACTTGGAGCACCTTGAAAAGAAGTAGAATATATCTTGTTGAAGATCTATTTGGAGCACCTTGATGAAATCTTGGAGCATCTTGTGAAGACACTTTGAAACTGAACTTGGAGATATTATTATCATGAACTTGGAGATAAATACAAGGGGTATTTGTATTGACTTAAAACTAGGTAACTCCATAAGCTGCTTTGGAATTGGTCCTGACATAGAATTATTTGACATGTCCAAATAAAAAATATATTGAAGAGTGTTTAACGAAATAGGAATAACTCTGTTGAGATTATTCCGGGAAAGATCCAAGACCTGTAAATATGGCCATTTCAAGAGCCAAACTAGAACTCGCCCGGAAATAGCACAATTTCCAAGACTTAATGTCTAGAGCATGGGAAATCCATGTATATCAGTTGGGATCATATCCCCATTAAAATTATTTGACATAACCAATGTGGTAAGGTTATGACAGTCTTGTAGAGCCATTAGGGCACTTGTAATATTGATAAAATTGTTGTTTGAGATGGAGAAAAAAGAGTGAACCTGAAGGGATGCCATATGAGGAGGAATTTCATCGCTTTATTTGTTTCTTTCCAGGCTCACAAAATGGATATTTTTGCAGGTCCACAAGCTAGGCGGAATACTGCCACACAAATTGTTGCTAGCTAAATCTAGATAAATTAGTTCAGGCAGGCTTGTAAAATTCAGTTCAATAACTCTTGTGAGAGAGTTGTTTTTCAAATTCAAAAATTTCAACTTCTTGCATTGGGATAGACGAGAAGGTACATGAAAGGAGCAATCTCATCACGAGTACCTAGAGAATGAATTCTAGAGTAGGTTTCTGGTGGAGCTGGAATGTTGTTCTCCCTTGTAGATGTCAGTTATCAACTAGCTTGCTGCCAATTCGGTTGATGCCTTGGCTAGGGTGTTAACTTTAGTATTATTCTCCATGTAGATGTGAGAGAATGATATATTTTCAAAGAGTGACATTGTTTTTGATCCAAGTGGAAGTCAACCTATCAATAATGATGTTGTTTGCCTTATCAAATAAAACACTGCTAAAATACCTACACCTGATACAATGGGGTTGAATAACTCAAATGCTAAAAAATGGCTGCATAATGACCCCTTTGTCTCAAATGCCATAGATAAATAAGACAGTGAAATTAAAATCAAGACATATGATGGTGTCATTGGTGCCCTTGAAGACAATTTAGATTGCCAAAATTATGAAAGGGAATATGATCTTCAGGAATCCAAATTTGAGCAGTATTTTGAGTTTGAACACCCAACTTAGGAGCCCTTGGAAACTGGAAATGACTACAAAATTGATCGCTAACTCCGTGAGGGTATGTTTGTTTTCCTGGATGCTGGTGGAAGTGATAAACATACCTCCAATACTAACAGACATAGTTATATGTCACTGCAAGTTGGACGAAGCAGTCATAAAATGGTAATGTTTAAAACACTTCCTATTTGTGATACTTATGACAATTTGGATAAACAAGGGTTTGAGTATTTAGTGAAGGAGTTACCCTTCATTATGGTGAATTTTCTGAAGATGTCCATACAAGATTTTTTAAGTTTGGTGAACTTGTAAATCTCAATTTCTATGGGAATTCTTCAGCTCATCTTTATGGAAATACTCATGTGCACTGTCAGTGTCATGAAGCTATAGGTACAATGAAATTGATCCTATCAACCTTGGATTTTTGCATGATGTCTCAAAGAAAATGTGCATCCAAAACTATTGAATGGGTTTCTGTGAATTCAGAGTGTAAAAAATTTGAATAATAGCTGAATTATTTACCGAGATTATCCTGATTACACACTATTTAAGCTTCATGCATAATACATAACCTCTTCTACAATTGATCATCAATATGCGGAAATAGAAGCAGTCGCATGCGCACATTAAAACATAATCAAGCACACATATAACACAGTATGTAAGGGGGAAAGCTTACAGCGGAAAACCCCCAACTATCTGTATATTATAATGATAGAGAACATGTAACAATACATAGCACAAAGCTCTCACAGCTCTCAGCACTATCTCACATGCTACACACAAACTAGCACGAAAGATGAACAAGTCACAGGTTCAAATCTCCTCCACAAGTCTGCCTGCCTCTACTGCGCAATCCAAGATGAGAATGAATGAGATCCAAGTTCGAATCCCCTTGGCTTGTACTGCGCAATCCTCATTGGCAATCTCAATCAATGTGTGTGCAAATCTCATGCACCAGTATAGTCACAACTGATAGCCACACTCACCCTTTCACCCACCTCTAACACTGGTCTCCACTGAACTGTCCATGCATTGCAGTTAACTGATGTATTCTTTAGTTGATTTATGAGTTAATAATTAGTGAATTAATTAATAATTAATTCACACCACTCATCACTAGTGTATTTATCAGTTAGACTAAATACAACTAGTTTAACTAAGTTAAACCGAACACAACTCCACCAACTGTCTCATCAACTCCACCAAACTCTGCCACATGAGTTCTAATTGAAGTCAACCATGCAATAGCTCAACTAACCCATAGGAAAAGCGTATTTCCTTCTGTCAGCTGCATGTGCCACATCCAAGCATCAAACTGAAGTGCTCCAAGAGGATAAAATAATGTTTATAGTCCAAATATTATTAAGGGTTAATAATATTTGACTGTTCTATTTTTAGCCCGACAGTCTAAAAATAGAATCCGCCCAATGTCTAAAAATAGAGGTCCATCTATTTTTACCAACATGACCAATCATCCATAAATAGCATCCTACAACTCATAGACCATGATCCATATGTCTAAAAATAGACATAGTCTAAAAATAGACTTTGCGACAAAAATCACCTGTGTGGCCCCCACCTAGTTTTGGTGATCACTTTCCAACTAGGATTAGGAAATATGTTTGAGGATGCCTCCTTCACTGTTTCTTGTTGCAATATTCAACACTCCCTCTCAACAAGAAAGGACTGTCTTTGCATGCGACATGCAACTCCATGCATTCGCCCTGCAACCTTCACAAGCGCCATGCACCTCCATGCATCTACTCTGCAACTCCTCTGAAAGTGAATAGGCTCCAGAAAACTCAATCAGTCTGATGTGCCATAAAACTCCATGCATCTATCATCAAATTCTTCGACTTCTGCTGGTACCAACTGCACATGTCATCAGGAACCACTGCGCTGTTGAACTCTTGCACCCATGCACTCTTGCACTTGTTGTCAACTCTGATCCGCGCTCCAGTATCCGACACTGTCACTTTGATCTGCCTGCATCAATCCAACTGATCATGCTACTGCTGCATTTTGGGCACCTCGTAGCCAGGTTCAACTCATGAGATCCACACCATCTCATGAATCCTGCCCGGAAATCTCCTCTTGGGATTAATCATGCATGTCGCCCCACCTCTCACCTGGTGGTATAGCTGCATGCACTCCCTCTACCAATCTGGCACGAAATTTCTCTGCATGAGTGGTTTCTTCCACTCCATGATCCTCATCTTGTGGCTGCTCCACATCCCGAGGTTCACTATTACCTGCATGCAAAACTTGCTCCCTCTCAAGCATCAATTGCATGTCTTTCTTGCACTTCCCAACAGTAGGAAGCTCCGTACACATCCCATATACTTCAAGTCTGTAGAGATTCTTTGCTCGAATCCCAACCTTCTTGACTTGCCTGTTTCCTTGTGCCGAAGGAAAACTTTTCCTTCACTGAAGACAACTTCATACCCTTTGTCCTCTAACATTGCAACTGAGATCAAATTCTTCTTTAAACCTGGAACATGCACTACATCTTGTAAAATAATGAGTTTACCTGACTCCCTTTGAAAGGTTATGGTACCAATGCTGGTCGCATTGTATCGTCCACTGTCGCCCAAATCAACATGCAACTGGAGATCTTTCTCCACCAAGTCACTAAAAAGATTCACATCTCCCGTCATGTGAAAGGAAGCGCCACTGTCAAAATACCACCCCGATCCCAATGCACTAGACACCATGCATGCGATCAATGAGAATTCCAGCTCAAATTGCGAGGCAAGAACCTCACCAGCTGCAGCTCCAGCAGCCTGCTTGTTCTTCTTCTTCTGTGGACAATTCGTGGCGTAATGCCCATGCTCGTGATAGTGAAAACACTTCACTTTGGACATGTCACGCTCTTTACCATCTGCACCGGATTGAGAAGCATTCTTCTTGCCCTTCCCCTTCCTTGATTTGGTAGCCAAAGCGTAATATTCTTCATTAGATGCCTTTGATGAAGATCCATCCATGGTACTCTTCCTTATCTCTTCTTGCACAAGATCCGACCAAAGTCACTCCCATCCTAGCAATTTCTCTCGACCATTGACAGAGTCCTCGTAGCTATGCCAACTCTTCGGAAGCCCAAGGAGAGCCAAGCTCACCAAGTCTTCTTCATCCACACTAACTCCTACACTCCCAAGCTCATTCCTGCAGTGGAAAAACTTTGTCAAGTATACCAGAATAGTGTCATTCTTCTCCATCTTTATGTGTCTGAGTTTATCCTTGAGCGCCAACTTCCTCTGGTCACTCTTGCTAATTTGGAATAAATCTGTCAACTCTTTCCACATCAAGTATGGAGAAGCTTTTCCATGCATGCTGGATACAATGTGATCCTTCACGCCCTCTAACAGAATCCTTCGACATTTTTCCATCTTCTTTTGCCAAGCCTCAACTTGAGCAGCATCAGTAGGATTTGGGACCTCAGTCTCTATGAACTCCTTCAGCCCGTTATCATCTAATACCGCCTCCATCCTATCCTTCCATGCAACATAATTTGAACTGCCCTGAAGGGCATACTCCAGTCGCAAAGCGTTGAAAGACATTTCAACTGCGACACCAAACAAGCCAATGCCAAGGTGGATTAGCTCATGCTCCAATAGCACGGATGCGGCAGAAAAAGTATTTCTAGCATAGAGATCAGCGTAGGGTGTTCTTGGATATATCACCTTTCAAAAGGATGGGCCCACTTACGGACTCCTGTCTACGAAATAAATTGTAATCCAGCATGTCGTCAGGTAGTCGGTGCAGCTCGATACCATGTAAAAAATTTGAATAATAGCTGAATTATTCACCGATATTATCCTGATTACACATTATTTAAGCTTCATGCATAATACATAACCTCTTCTACAATTCATCATCAATATGCGGAAATAGAAACAGTCGCATGCGCACATAAAACAATAATCAAGCACACATATCAACACAGTATGTAATGGGGAAAGAAATAGCTGAAAACCCCCAAATATCTGTATAATATAATGATAGAGAACATGTAACAATACATAACACAAAGCTCTCATAGCACTCAGCACTATCTCATATGCTACACACAAACTAGCACGGAAGATGAACAAGTCACGGGTTCAAATCTCCTCCACAAGTCTGCCTGCCTCTATTGCGCAATCCAAGATGAGTAATGATGAGATCCAAGTTCAAATCCAACTAGCTCCAACTGTGTAATCCTCATTGGAAATCTCAATCAATGTGTGTGCAAATCTCATGCACCAGTATATTCACAACTGATAGCCACACTCACCCTTTCACCCACCTCTAACAGTCTTATTTAGGCTGTCCATGCATTAGGTTAGCGATGTATTCTTTAGTTGATTTATGAGTTAATAATTAGTGAATTAATTAATAATTAATTCACACTCACATCACCTAGTGTATTTTTTTTGTTAGTTAGACTAAATACAACTAGTTCAAATAAGTTAAATCGAACACAACTCCACCAACTGTCTCATCAACTCCACCAAACTCTGCCACATGAGTTCTAACTGAAGTCAACCATGCAATAGCTCAACTAACCCATAGGAAAAGCATATTTCCTTCTGGCAGCTGCATGCCCCACCTCCAGGGGTCAAACTGAAGTGCTCCAAGAGAGTAAACTGAAGTTTAGAGTCCAAATATTATTAAGGGTAAATAATATTTGACTTTTCTATTTTTAGGATAGGCAGTCTAAAAATAGACTTCGACCTAAATGTCTAAAAATAGAGGTCCATCTATTTTTACCAACATAACCAATCATCCATAAATATCATCCTGCAACTCATAGACCATGATCCATATGTCTAAAAATAGACATAGTCTAAAAATAGACTTTGCGACAAAAATCACCTGTGTGGCCCCCACCTAGTTTTGGTGATCACTTTCCAACTAGGATTAGGAAAGATGTTTCAGGATGCTTCCTTCACTATTTCTTGTTGCAATATTCAACACAAAGTAAGTTTCATCTCTAACAAAATCTTTGCATGGTGATATGCCACATAAATCCATTCAAATATTTGAATTATTGGAAGTAGAATCTTTGATATATAAGGTTGTTTCAAGTACATCTCTCCAATATTGCAGGACAACATAGTTATCTACAGTAGAGTGCCAACAGAAAGTGTTTGCAAGAATAAGTTTCTAACTGCTTTGGATATTTTTGAGGCACAGAGAAAAGGGACACTCTACAGAAAAAAAGAGAAAACCTTAAGGGATGTCACGCCAGGAGGAATTTCACCGCTTAATTTGTTTCTTTCCAGGCTCACAGAATGGATATTTTTACAAGTCCACAGACTAGGCGGAATACTACCAGACAAATTTTTGCTAGCTAAATCAAAATAAATTAGGCCAAATAGGCTTGTAAAATTCAGTTCAATAACTCCCGTGATAGATTTATTTTTCAAATTCAGAACTTTCAACTTCTTTCATTTGGAAAGACGAGAAGGTACCTGAAAGGAGCAAGCTCATCACGGGTACCTGGAGAATGACTTCTAGTGTATGTTACTGGTGGAGCTGGAATGTTTTTCTCCCTTGTAGATGTCAATTATCAGCTAGCTTGCTGCCGATTCGGCTGATGCCTTGGCTAGGGTGTTAACTTCAATATTATTCTCTGTGTAGATGTGGGAGAATGATTTATGCTCAAAGAGTGCCATTTTTTTTTAGCCAAGCAGAGATCAACCTATCGATAATGATGTTGTTTGCCTTATCAAAGAAAACATTGTTAAAAGATCTACACTTGATACAATGGGGTTGAATGGCTCAAAATTTGAAAAAGGGGTGCATAATGACCCCTTTGTCTCAAATTTCATAGATAAAGAAGACAATGAAATTAAAATCAGGACATATGAGGGTGTCATTGGTGCCCCTGAAGACAGTTCAGATTGCCAAAATTCCAAAAGAAAAAAATCCTAGGTGTAAAAGACAAAAAATCAATATTCTAATTAGCTGCATGCTAAATTTAGAATATTACATCTATTACATCTACGAACATAAAGTCGAACGATCCATTCATGTCCTTCTATGAACATCCATTCATTCAATCTTCAATTAATTTTACTATTGTGTCCAGTGAAGCTTAGTGCTTTGTAAAATTTAGAGAAGTATGAGAAAGATGTGAAATGATTTATTTTACATCTTATTTTAGTATAATATGGATGGAATAAGATTGCAATATGTGTATATGGTTATTTGTAGGTTTAAGAGAAATTGGATAGATACAATTCTCAAATATTAAGCACCCTGAGAGATATCGGTTAATTGGTTTTCTATTGTCCTTCCACCTCGTTTTTGGAATAACAAATAAGATGAAAAGACAAGAATCTAATCATTAACTTATTGTCTTTCCCTGATGAAAAGTATGAAAAAGCAAGGAGCCAATCCTACATAATGCTTAATATTTACCTAAAATTAATCCGCTTAAATATCATCAAATACCCAATAACATTGATCCCAATAAATCATCTAACAGCTTAAACTAACTATATAAATTAACCATGTAAATTGTGTAAATTATGCTTATAATAAATTCACATTTCAATTTATTTTCAATGCCTTTCACATCCTAATTTCCATTTCCTATGCAATCCTTTTCAATAACGTTGATCACAAATTCATCTAATAGCTTAAACTAGCTATCTAAATTAAGCGTAAGACTAAATTCCCATTACAATTTATTTCCAATCCTAATTTCCTATTATCTTTACGATCCCTTTAAAATCTGTATTTGTTTTCCCTTCAAATCTATGTTCTTTTGTTTATGAATAGATCGCAGGTTATCTGTGTAATGACAGGTTCAATGGGCGCTTGAGATTATGGGTGAAATGATGTTTCCAAACTAGCTCTGCAAATTTTTTTCTCTGTGGGTGCCATGTTCTTCCCTGTTCTGCCCTGCCCTGTCTTATCCCAACTAGGAGGTTGTATTTCATCAATAAATGTAATCAATTCTGAGTGTACTTGCTATTGTGTTGTCGATGTGTGGTCTATTTCAAAAGATGTCTGCAATGGGTGTGTGCGTCATAAGATGAAGGGTGAACTGTTTAACTCTGGATGCAGCAGGTGGGAAGATGTAAAGTCAGGTCAATTCTATTGTTCTGATAGGTGCTATTTTTGGGTTCTATCTCATACCTCCTTGCTCATCTGACTGCTCTCTCCGGCCAGGCAGTTCTTTATTGATTTGCAACCCCACCTATCAATTGATACCAGAAACCCACTGATCAAGCCTATCCAAGTAGCGAAGCCAGGAAGCATCCAGGGTCCTGCCCCCATCCTAAAATCAATAGGGTCGAGATCAGCAGGTAATACATTTCGGCCATCATGTACACAATTCTACACAATGGCACAATTCTACACAATGGGTATGCATGGTGAGAATTCGACCATGGTGACTTTCGTTGGATTACGGGCAATGATGTATCCCATGTGAGACAACCCCTGGAGATAATGATAATGAGTGTCAAGGTGCCCCAGTACAATCTGACAAGTGTGAATGAATGAGTTGAAGTTGAACACTTGAAAGAATCTACCAATGAGGAGGCAATGATGAATCCCCACTGTCGATAGCGAAGAGTCTGCCACTAATGACTGCAAACCCTAAGGTACTGACAAAAAGACTCTAGATCTTGTTTCCAGAGCAATGAGTCGGAGTCGATGGGAAAAGATCTGCTGGAAGGAAGGCATTAAGGCATCCCACATCAATCCAGCGCGAGTGTAACCCGCAGGCCAAGATTTGGAAGGAATCGGATGAAGCAGAGTGACAGAACTAAACCGAATTACGTTTCCGACATGCACAAGATGAAGATAGTGCACGGAAGAAACCCTCTGAACCAACCAATAATGAAAGCTGACACAGAGGCGAGATATCCACCAATAGGGTCAAATGGAAATGAAGGTACTACACGAATCCCAAGTGTGATAATGTATTCTGATGTCGAACACAAGGAAAACCACTCAGTCAAAGACCCATAATGATGATCAAATGATGAGCACAAGGTCACCTATCAATGATGAAAATACGACCAGGGTGTGGCTCTAGGTTTTGCTCACGAAAGTGCTTGAGTCGCCGGTTCGATTTCGAGGGAAATATCACCCTAGAGTTGGTTGGGATACAACCTCCATAGAGCAGGGGCGTACTACTTAACAGAGACTCACACAATCATGCATGTTCAGAAAAACTAAATAGAGCAGAATGAGAGATTTACCCGTGGGTCCTACGGTTGAAGTAGATCCACGTGGAGTCCAAACTCCCTGCAACCGTCCTTCCTCCTTAACCTGAAATACAAGAAGAAACCAGCACAAAGGACAGGTTGTACAGCATATATCTACTCTAAATGTCAGTGAGATTCATATAAAACATTAAATAAATCATAATGAATGCTTGTATAACAAATATTCTCATACATAAAAGCATACACTAACACATTTATTTCGGGAACAGCATGGTACTTCTGTATTATAAATAGCATGTACAAAAGTAACACGTGGAGAGATCACCTGATCCTTCCAAGGCCTTCGCAGACCGTCGTCCGGATCCGTCCAGCCCTTGCCTCGCTAAGACTCCTTCCAAACTGGTGCATGCGAGATAACATATAAAGGGATGTATATCTCAAGGAAACAAGGGTTTCCTATAATGAACTGGGAAAGTGCAGGAGGCACGGGGAATCAGACTTGGATAGGGAATACCAACAGAGTATAATATCAATAAATTCTCTCTCTCCCTTAGGCCATACACATGAGGGGTTTTTATAGTCCCTCCGAGTAGTTTCAACAGTTGGAAACAGTTGGCCACGGGCTGGGGTGGTTGAACTACCTGAGTAACCATCAACCCAGCGCGAAATTAGGGATTTTTTATATATTTTTTAATCATTTTAATGGCATACGCGGAAAAGTATAGCTGTACTCGCGTATACACGTGGAAAAACATGGGCATAGTCGCGTATGGAGGATTTTACACTGTTTTTAAGTGAATTTGTCCAAGTCTGTAGGAATGGGTGCCCATAAAGCCATAAAGCAATCATGAATCATGTCAAGGTGAGAAATGATGCTATAACAGCAGGCAGGAAGCTCAAAGTATCAAGCCATGGTTTTTCAGTTCTGTCTCGGTAGGTGTATCTTGTTCATTGGTTGGTGGTGTAATGAAATGAGGAGGAAGAGCCAGAGGCCCCACTCATAGCCCCACTTAGGGGGAAGAACCTTTTGATTAAGCGAAGTGAAGCAAAGCGTGCTTCCAGTCCATACGTGAAAGATTTGAACAAGAAATCCAATGACATATGGATTTCCATATAGGTTTTGAACATGATTTGGAAATAGAATTCCACCAGGAAAAATACATTTCACGGGAACATAATTTCAAAAACCATATAATTGTCTTTTTTGTAGCAATAGTATTTCCTTTTTCTGGGTCCAATAACTCCTCATCGAAGATCTAAACTGGAGATTATGGTGAAGAAACTATACCCTTTGCATTTAGTTTCTCCCTACCTGATAACCAAGATTCATTCTGAACTAAATATATCTATGAATTAAGATGGATAATATTTAGTCTAATTTCATCAGAATATAACAAACCATTAGATTCTCCAATCAATCAATACGTACATTCTTAACCATTTCATCCAGAATTGGCAGAGCACGGCTCCCTCTAAAGTAAATCTTGTGGGAAACTCTTGCTTTCTCAATAAAAGGAAATCTGATCATAGTTCTCTCTGTTGATGTCCATGGTTAGACTCTGTCATCCAAAACATTAACCCACCATTAATTCCAATCCACCAGGATTCAAACTTTTCTGGTAATTTTCTAAACAGTGAATCTAGAGATGACTTAATACCTTTCCATCATCAGGAAATGCAAGGGTTGTGCTGAGAATCGAGTATCCAATGTACATCAAAATCTCCATGTTGTTCTTGGTGTTAATGAGCTTCAGCAGGAGGCCCAAAAATTGATCCTTATCAGCAGAACTAGTCATGAGGTTCCTGTCAAAATCTAGACAATCAATCCTCTATTTCTTCACACCGTGAAAACTACCTATGAAAGCTTCTAAAAACCCATTTATTTGAGAATTCAGGAGAAATGGATATAAATCGATAGGTTGAGGGGCTTACCAAGGATTCTTGGTAGTCACTTCGTAGATCTCTTTCATTGGCTCGGGCTCACAAGGGTACACGCTCGTTTCCAATATATAATCATATAGAAATGAGAATTAATTCACTAGGCAAACATTAATCTCATCAATTACTTTCTCTGCTAAAATTACTGAAAAAACTCAGAGATCAAAGGGTTGAGAGAAACCTAATAAAGGGCATCGCTCTGCAAGAGACTTTTGTCGCCCACTTCTTGATGGAGAACAACCTTAGCCGACTCCTCTGCTTGGGTTGTCTGTGCCTTAACCTCTACTGCAGCAACATCAGTGCTTGAAATTTCCTCAAACCTAGAACACATTTGAAAACAGATCTAAATACGAATTGAAAATGACAAAATAGAAAAACCCCAAAATTACTAGGAATTTCCCAATGGATTTGCAACTCAGATCTTGCATTAAAGATCCAATTACCCAAATTATAAAATCTAATCTAACCTAACCCCAAAGCCCTGGATCTTAAAATTTCGTGATGTGAGTAATTACCTGTTTGGACAAGAAGATATACTGAAACTCAATGAATACGGGTTTCCTAAAAAAGCCCAGTCTCACCAACCAGTTTCCCAGGCCTTGATGCAGCGCACCAGTCCCTACCAAGAAGACCACAATAATATGAAAATGAGAGACATAAAAAACATAATATATAAAAACAAATTATTCTCTATATTACACTGCTGGTTAAAATCGAATTAGGGGCGGGAATTGAGAGTGGGAATTGAAATTAATGTAAAATAAAAATTAAAAAATTAAATGTTAATAATAATATTTAAAACAAAAAATTCTATATAGTATTAAATTAAAAATTCAATAAGATATTAAGTTGCTATAAATTATTTAAAATGTAAAAATTACAAATATAATTAGTAGCTTTATGAAGTAATATTTATGTGTGTCAAGATCATAACTTTTTTGAAGTTTTAGTACTTTATGGGGTGATCTATTGAGAAAAATTAAAAGACTCAAAATTAAAATTATGAGGTTTTTTCTTGTTTTAATATAGACATAAAAAGTTATGATAAGATGTCCCTTCTTAAAGTTTGACAATTATTGTTTTTTTTACTAAGCTTCCACCTATCACAATGAGGCTAATTGCCTAGATTTAACATTATTAGAGGTTATGACCAATGGAAAAATTTATATTGAGGTTTTTATCTTTACTAATATTTGCACAACATTACCACATTTTGCAGACTAGGAATAACTCTCAAGGCCTTTACCAATGGACATGATAAGGGTCGTAGACTAGGAATATGGGCACCATTATTATTATTTGCATGATAGGAATTAGTATGAGGGAAGGCCAAAAAGACTTTTATTTCTAAACTAAAGCTTCTAATGCTCAAGGACCATGAATTTGGAATTAAACAACCACATCGATCTTCTCTAAATAATCTTAGAAATATATGGGATATCAATTACATTAGGAATTTTTTCACACCATGTATAGGATTTAAGGAATGTGCCATTGGTAGGGGAGGTAAACAAGGGCATTAGGCCTTACAAGAAGCTTGTTAGTGTCAAGGACAATGAGCTAGACTTAAAAACCACATAGATCATTTTTAAAGAAACCTTGGTCTTAAGTTGGGATATGGACACCACAGGATTATTCCTCACCACATATCGGAGTTAATGTCTATGTTATGGTTAGGAGAGGAAAACAATTGCCTTGGTCCCTAAATTAAACTTTCTCATGCTCAATTTCCATGAACATGACCTCTAGCTGGGAATATGGGCATTTAGTATGTTTTTCATAATAAGAATGGGTCCCATGGCCTTTACTATGGCCAAAGAAGGACATTAAAGTAAAGGGACTTAAGTCTTAAATAATCATTTGTCATTGAAAAAGCTTCAAACCACCACATAAATTATATTCTATAAGGGATATCCATTGGCCTCTAGAGGGGATGTGTCTACCATTCAAAGGTTTTGCACACTATGATTGGAGCCTCATCATTAGACCTGAATGAAACTAGGAGGCTTTCAATTCACATATGATGATTACAAGTGTAGGTTTGGTCAAAATAGGAACGTCATAAGGGGCTTAGGCCTTATTTGAATATTTGATAATTAAGCTTTGGAAGTAGTTCTCAAAGAACAACATGTAACCTCTTTAGGGGATCTTAGCAATCTATGGGGGATATTTAGTGTCATTGGTATGTTTTACATAGTAAGAATGGGTCTTAGGCTTGTGCTGTTGCAAAGGGATGAAAACAATGGCCTCAATCCCAAAATGAAACTTCTTTGGCTCACATTGCATGAAAAATACCATAAATAACAATATAAATCATCTTTGAGGTATTTTAGGCCTCCATCTAGGATAAGGGTTCCATTATGACGTTTTCCATATCATATATGGGAGTTGTGTCTTATATCTTGGCCAAGGGATGAAAAAGGGCCTTATGCCTAAAACAAGTCTTTCTCATATTTAATGTCCTTGAACATAATATTAGAATGGAAATATGGGAACAACTAGTCTGTTTTACATAATAAGGATGATGGTTTTATTGCCTCTATGATGGATGTGGAAGGATAAAAATTTCCTTAGTCCCTAAACAAAACTTCTTTCGTTCAAGGGACATGAAGGCCTCAAACGACCACACATATCCTATATAAGATATGTATAGACTTTAGGTGTGATATGGGTGCTATTTGAAGGTTTTTTGTGACATATTTAGGTCTTGGGGCCTTTAAGTTTGGTCGGGTGATATTTGAAGGTTTTTTGTGTCATATTTAGGTATTAGGGCCTTTAAATTTGGCCTTAATATCATTAGGAGTATTTTTACACCATGTATGGAACTTGGGGCCTTAACCATGGTCAAGGAAGGATCATAAGGTGCTTGGGTCATATTTGAATCTTCCCATGATCAATCTTCCTAAAAAAGTATTCTAATTACTACACGAAACATCTCTAGGGGAGATTTGGCCTATATCGGGGATCTTTGTCACCATGGGTATGGTTTACATGGTAAGAATGGGTCTTGGTGAATGTACTATCTTGAGGGGAGTAGAAAAGAGGGCCTTAGGCCCTAAATAAAGCTTCTTGAGTTCAAGGAACATGAATTAACCCCCAAACAACCACATAGATACACTCTAAGGGATATTCAGATTTCAACTTGGATATGGGAACCATGGCATGTTTTTCTACATAATTAAAGAGCCACAATAATTGTTAGTATGTACAGTTTTCTAATAATAGTGTGTGCACATTCTAATAATGTGAATGCATTATTAGAATTCGTGAACATTTTTGTAATTCAATATGTATCTATAGAATAATATGGCTTTAGAGTAAAATTCTAGATTTATATCAATTTACCATGTATAAATCAACATACTTTGAATTCACAGTAATGAGATAATTTTCGATGAATCTAGTGCAATAATCAACAATGGTATGTAGCAACACCACAAAAAACCCATAACAAATAGTGTGTCCACAATTAAAAATTACTAACATAAATGACTAATTCATATACTTTTTGGAGTTGTTATTTGGTCATATTCTTATTCCTGGATTGTAATAGTCATTTACGTTAATCATTATTAATTTTTTCACTTATTATATAGTCATATATTTTAATCCTAGACTAAATTAGCCATTTAAGTTAGTTGTTTTTAGTTTAGTCACTTATTATCTAGTCGTATATTTTATTCCTAGACTAAATTAGTCATTTAAGTTAGTTGTTTTTAGTTTAGTCACTTATTATCTAGTCATATATTTTATTCCTAGACTAAATTAGTCGTTTAAGTTAGTCATTTTTAGTTCGGTCAATTAAAATTGCTCAATTTTAGTAGTAATTCACTTGAAATAATTGCGGTGACTAACTTTTTTAGTCACCTGGTCACTAATTTCATCATTTTCTGCTAGTGGAAGGTAAGCTTCTTGGCCATATTATATTAGAAAAGGGGATTAAAATAGACCCAAAAAGAGTTGAGGGAATACTGCAAATTAGCCACCCAAGAAACATAAAATAATTGCAGTCCTTTATTGGGAAAATTAACTTCATGAGGAGGTCTATCCCCAACTTAGCAGAACTCCTGAGAAATATGACAAACATGCTTAAGAATGAAGTAGGAGTCAAGTGGACTATAGAAGCCAAAAAATATTTTGAATTAGTTAAAATTGTACTCACCCAGGCTCTAGTCCTAATCAACCCTGATTTTTCAAAAGATTTCCTTATATTCTCCTTCGCTTCAAAGCATACCGTGGCTACAGTCTTGCTACATAAAAACCCAAAAGGCCAAGAAAAACCCGTCGCTTTCTTTTGCAAAGCATAGAGATACGCACCCTTGAAATATAATATAATGGAAAAACAAGCTTACGCTTTGGTAAAGGCCTTAAAGGATTTTAGGGTGTATATTCTGCATTCTCACATCATTGCTTATGTGCCTAACATAGTGGTGAAAGATATTTTGTCACAAGATCTAGATGGAAAACGAGGTAAATGGATCGTTGTAATACTAGAGTATGATCTGGAGATCAAACCCACAAAACTCATCAAGGGTCAAGGCTTGGCACAATTAATGGATGAATCCAACTTACAAGCCCTTGACATAAACATGGTAGATGCCCTGGATGAACATGAAGGATTACCTTCTCCTATTGTTGAAGAACAATTCCAAAACTCTCCTTGGTACGCTGACATCTTGCATGTGCTTACAAATCTTAATGCTCCTCCTGATTTATCAAAGACAAAAGCAAGGTTTTTAAAGTTAAAAGCCATAAATTATTGCATTTTAAATGAATGTCTATACTGGAAAAATGCAAATGTTTTGTTGCTTAAATGTCTGCTTGAAGTTCATGCAAAGAGGGTCAAACATGAATTCCATGACGGAGAGTGCAGAGGTCATTTATACTAGAAAACCACAGCCAACAAAATCCTGAGGGCTGGTTTTTACTGGCCCACACTTTTCCAAGACGTACATAAAATGATAGTTTCCTGGCATAAGTGCCAAATATTTGAGGGAAAAAGAAAACTCCTCCCTTTACCATTACAACCCATCACTGTTGAAGCTCCCTTTCAACAGTGGGGCCTATATTTCATAGGAGAAATCCATCCTACTTCCTCTGCCCAACACAAATGGATTCTCACAGCCACAGACTATTTCACAAAATGGATAGAATCCACACCTTCCAGGAATGCCACAAATTCTATCATCATAAAATTCCTTGAAGACCACATCCTATCTAGATTTGGCTGCCCTAGGAATATTATTATTGATAATGCTGATGTTTTTGGTTCCAAAAAGATGATTGATTTTTGTCACAGGTATCAGATTGCACTTGGCCACTCTACCGCTTATTACCCACAAGGTAATGGGCTAGCAGAATCATCAAATAATATTTTGGTGACCATCATCAAGAAGCTACTGGAAGAGAACAAAAAAGCATGGCATAACAAGTTAGTGCATGCTTTGTGGGCAAACAGATTGACTACAAAAAAATCCATTGGCATGTCACCGTACCAGCTTGTTTATGGGGCTGATGCAGTGTTCCCAACCAGCCTAGGGGTACCAGTGATAAAATTAGTCCAAGAAATACAGTCAGAGGAGGACAACATGGTGAGGAGGATCAATCAAACAATACATCTCTAGAAAACAAGGGAAGAGGTCTACAATAGAGCTAAAAAAGTGCAAGAAAACATCAAAAGGTTGTTTGATAAGAGAACAAAATCTTGTGACTTAAAAATAGGAGACAAGGTGCTCAAGTGGGACTCTAGGAGGGAAGATAAGGGTAAGCATGGTAAATTTGACAGTTTATGGCAAGGCCCTTATATCATTCAGTCCACCATTGGTCCAAATGCGTTATTTCTGCAAGAGTTAGATGGTAGAGATCTTTTTGGGGGTCCTGTCAATGGCAGGATTCTCAAGCACTACTACTGCTGAGTTCCAGTTTAAAATTTTCACCTCCATTGTAAATACCATTGCTTTGTTCAGTTTTAAAGAAAAAGGAAAAAATACAAAAAAGAAAAAGAAAAGGTTCAGACATGCTCAAAACTTGAACCTCTAAAGTTCCAAAAGAATGGCTCAAATCAGCTCAAAACCTGAGCCAAAGAAAGGGAAAAATTGGTTTTAATACGCTCAAAACCTGAACCAGCAAATAAAGAAAGAAGAAAAGTGAGTCTAACAAGCTAAAAATCTGAGTCACAAAAGAAAGAAGGATGCTCTAAAGTTTCACAATTTCAAGCCTTCACAATTTTGATTTCAGTTTCCTGCAAAGTTCAGTTCATGTGCAGCTGTCTTTATGCCATGAACCCACAACAAACCAGACAGTCTAATCCTAGTTTGACGGTTTGTCAATTTCTGTTGTAGAATGTAGAGAAAGAAATCTGCTAGACAATTTAATCCTAGCAGATATTAGTGTAGGTAGAGAAGCTATGAGGCCAACTGTCTAATCTGGTCTCATGGAGGAATAAGGGCAGAATTAGATTAGTGTTTTTTGCTTTCAATAAAAAAATGATGAAGAAAGTTCTACAAGTCTAAATGCACCTTGAAGAAAAAATGTTAGGACTGTAGGTTGGGTAGGTAGATTGTTTGGGAAAATATTTTTTGCTGACTTAATATCCATCATGTTTGTAGCAGCTGATCAAAGAAGAAGAAAGATGATTAAAGATCAGGCATCTGGCCTACTTCCAAAGATTATTTCTGAAGTTCTTGACACCTTCAAGAAGATGCCATCCCCATGTGGAGCCAATGTTAGCCACCTATAAAATTTGACATAGAAAACAGGTGGCTAAAATGTTTCTGAGTCTTCAAGAGATACATTTCCTCTAAAAACATATCACTCTTGAAGCCTCTATGTGTCTTTTGCCTTTGAAAAGATCTTCACTGTTGTTTCCATTTAAAAAGCCTCACTGTTTGTGAAAGAAATTTGCTCAGAAAAAGCCTCCATTTGCTCCATTTTATCCCTGCAAATTCCCCATTTTCACCTCTTTTTCCCTTCACAAAATTTCCCCAAAAACCCTCAAAATCCCCTCCTTAGCCCTCTAAACCATCAAATTCCCCTTTTAAAACCTTATGGCTCCCTTCATTTTGTCTAAAAATCCCTTTTTTCCTTTACCCGAACGCACCATTTAGCCTTAAAAACTCTGTTTTTGGCCTAAAAACCCACTTTTTACCTTATAACAGACTTAAGCCCCTTTCAGCTAAGCCTTTGGCCCTTTCTCCGCATATGACCTATGCCCAAGACCAGGCGCTAAAGCCCAGGGCACTTATCACAATTGGAGTTTTCCGTGAGTGCCTTTTCCTTTGTTTCTTATAATCTTCCGATGCGATAGACCTTTGTTCTACAGACCTCTGCTTCAATATTAGCAGTCGATCTTTACAGATCTAATGGTCAGCACTGATATCGCATCATGCCATTAACACCTCTTCATTACACCTCCGCTGAAATATCCACCGTTGATCGTCCATACAGATCTGACGGCCTGCACTAACTCGCATAATCGCCAATTACAAAAAGTCTTAATGCGCCATCCTCAGTCCCCTCTAATTGCGATCCTCCGATTCAATCTTGGCCGTTGAATCCACAAGAACCAATAGCTGGGATTTGATCGCACTCTGTCTCTTGTGCCCTCCGATATTCCCCTCTGATCAACTCTTGACCGTCAATTTCCGCTTTGATCCGACGGTCCGCGCGTAATCGCAACATCAAAACCTTGGAGTTTCGGCCCCCTGCCTGTCTCCGATGTGATTAGATCTCTGTCGTTCACTCCGATAGATCCAACGGATCTCCTTCTCCTCGCCATTCACTCACCCCTTTGCTGCTACTTTCACTTTTAAATCTCCACCATCCACTCTGTACATCCAACGGTCAGGATTTAATATGTCATTGGCTCTGCCCACATTGCCGCTCGCACATCTTTCCCCATCGCACCCTATCCTGCACCGTCAGATCTCCCCATTCCACATCCAACAGCTGAGGTGCATATCATCTGATTTTAGTGTCCGACAGTTAATTTTTCAATTTTACGCAATGAAAGCGGTTTTGGGGGGACACGTGTCAGGCAACGATGCATATTGCGTTATTTTGGAGGAGTTTCAAAACCACTTTGGAGCCGCACGAAACCAGTAGTTTTCCTCTAAAACCGCTCATCCCCGATATATTCTTCCATTTAATCTTTACTGTTCATTTGATCTAATATCAATGGTCCATAGTCAAATCGCCTTCCGCCCTTCTGGTCCCACCATCAAATGCCTCGATCTTATTCATTTTACCCCTTTTCCTTTGTAATTTTCCCAAACATTAAACTTTGGTGTTTTACACTAAAATTTAATTTATTCCGCCTAACCTCTACAACAGCTCCACCTATGAATCCTGACTGTCGATCATCATCTACCAGTCTAATCCAATGGTCCAGAACTGTCTGCGCACCAGAACTCCATCATATCACATTTTCACCATTACGCAACAATTTTCACCCGTTTTTCGCCTGCATCCACCATTTCTGTCACTGTGCCACCATTTCCACAGGCCTCCACAGCATCTATCCTCCTTCCCACATGGATTTCTTAACATGTTTATTGTAGTTTACAGGGTTATAGATGGTGAAAACCATTCTTTCTCACAGTCACGGTCATGGTGACACAGAGCACGGTGAAAACTTTTTCAGAGCTAGAGATGTAGGAAAGACTCCTAAGGGGGGTTTTAAACATATGGTTTGTTAAAAATATCAAGTTATTAACATTGTTTTAAACCCTCCAGCGCTATTAAACCCGCAGTATTCACATACGAAACAGAAGTGAAGCGGCAAAGTGTATCAGTGACAGTTTAAAGGGATTTAAAGCCATTATTGAAGATTAAATGCTTTAATCCAGTGTTTAAAGGACGAAGATATATATTGAAGACCTTATGAAATATCCAGAAGGATAATATGGCCTAAAACACATGAAACAAGCCATATCAGCGTTTTCACATTAGCATAATGTTCTTTCCCAAGAAAGGACAAGTTCGCATAATGTTTTTTAATTCTCCATCGATTTCCTGAGAAGATCACCACCCTGACAGAAGTCCTAAGGTTTCCAGAGCATTAGTTACGTAGTATGGCAGGGTTGAAGTCATTTATCTGCCTTAGTTGTCCCAGAGTACTACAGAGTACAAACAGTCTAAAATTACATCAAAGAACATAACTCTGAAGTTATAATCAGCCTGTCGAAGACCACTCTTTCATCCAAAGAGTACTGAAAGTCAATGTAGGGATATTAAAACAGAATGGGCCTCGAGCACTCTTCTTCCTCTATTTTAATGTTTCATTTAAAGCTCTACATACCTCTACTGCCTCTCTTTCAGCTATAAGAACTCATGAAAAATACATTGTAAAGGTTGTTGTTTGGATAACTGTGGATTGTAAGCTGTTTCTTTGAGATAGAGTTCTGTGTATTTTAGTTGTTAAATAGGATGAGGAGATGTCATACTGAATATCAAGCAATTGGAAAATGATGTATGTGACCGGTGTTGCTCTTTAATATGACAAGAAAGTTCATTGGATCCCAATTTAAAGCAGCGGTGATGTGTTCTATCTTTATAAATTTTATCTCTCTATTATGCATCATATTTCATTTCTCTGATAAGAATCAGTAATCTGGTTTAGGATATACCCCTGCATGGTACCCTAATGCTTCCTGCTCTTCTTATCTTGGATGTTTTCTACTAATTGTGTGATCTAAGAACAAATTTGAGATATTTAACCAATATAGTAGTTGGTTATTCACTACTTACTGATGTGTGAATTTAAGAGTCTGTTCTTAGATGTTCTTGTCTGGTTTTAACTAAAAGAATTGGGATACTGGGAGATTAGAGTTGATTCGGTCTCACTAGGGCATTTTTTTCCAACGGTTAAGCCTTTCTAAGATCCCTCAAGTGAAAATCAAAGCATTGAAAGTTAAAAGTCTTTCTCTGATCTCAGGCTTCACCTTGTGTCAAATATTTAATGTTTTCTATTGTCTGAAGAGTTAGCCTCATTAGGAGTTTGATCATAGATGGTTAAGGCATGCCCTGTCCCTAGATATGCTCCTAAGTGGTCACCTTGGAAGGTTTCCTTGTCATTCACTTTCATTCCTTATCATTTCATCCCATACTATCATCTTTAAAGATCCTCTGTTTTAGATGACTAGCCCATTTGAAAGCCTTGGATATTGAATTGCAAGTAAACCCTTTTATGACCCCATTGCCCAATGGTCTTGAGTTTTCTTTCAATTATCTCCCCATTGCCAAAAATCCTTATTTTCTCATTCCTTTGTCTTACATTGAACCCTTCTTTCATGTTTCTCAACAACCAAACAAGCAAACAAACAAAACAAAAACCCTCGTGCCTTATAACTAGCCTAATACCTAAAAATTGAACTTCAAAGACATATATTTCTTTGCCTTATAGAGAGATCCCTCTCTGGATCCAGGAAGGTTAGATCCTGAGATCCCAAAGTGGTTTGATGTTGTCTTGTATTTTGGTAGAGTCAAACCTACCAAAACACAGGAACCCAACAGATGGATGGAAGGATTCGAGAATATGAAGGATAGAAGGGGAGGCATGATATCCATTGGATCAAGGCTTGAGGCCCATGATCAACGGCTATGGTTGCTCTTTGGAATGGTAAGGATGGTGGGGAAAAATAGTGGAAGAGGCGCTTTACAAAGGGAATGAGTCTAAAATAAAAGGTAAGGGAAGGACTAAGGGAAGGCGCTGGTAGGTGGTCCTATGAAGGAAAAGGGACCGGGAGTGAAAAGAAAGGGTTGGGGCTTATCACATCAGTGGGGGAACAAAGGAAATGGGAGAGGAAAAGTAGCAAGGGCCGATGCAATGGGGTTTTAGGAATAAGTGCAAGGGCATGGTCCCATGGGAGGATAAGTGACAGGGGGCCAGGGTAAGGGTTCCTATCGCATCAACGGTGGGGAAGGGGGAAACGAGGTAAGGAATGGCACCGATGCGACATAAACTTTGCGATGCGATGAGCACTTAGCGCCTGGTCGTGGGGCTTTGGTCATATGCTGGAGAAAGAGATGGGGGCTAAGCCAAAAGGGGCTAAAGCCTGTTTGTTAATAAAAAGGCGGAATAAGAGGGTTTTATGTGTTTTTAATGGGTTTTTGGTGTTCCGGATGAAGTAAAAGGATTTTCAAAACCAAATAAGAAAGGGTTAAGTGGTTTTAAAGGGTTTTTCGAGGGGAATAAGGATAAATGAGAGAGGAAAGGGGAATTTTTACAAGGAAAATGAATGATATGGGGGAAAAAATGGGGGGGGGAATAAAATGATGAAAAGGGGCTTTTTAGGAAACAATTTTCTTTGGGAACAACAGGTTTTCTTGGTGGATTTTTGAAGGGAAAAACAGGTTTTTGAAGGGAACAAAAATAAGGAACAACATGGCCAGGGAAAAGCACTATTTAGGGAACAACATACTTCAAGAATGAAATGATTTTCTATGAAATTATCTCTTGAGGTCTCAAGACTTGTTTTAGCCATCATTTTCTTTGACAAAAATTTACTAATGGCTAACATCGTGAAGGAGAGAGTAGGTCTATGTACCACTCCATTGATAGGAGGAGAATTGTTGGTGGAGAGCGTGCTCTTAATACATGTATTTTATATTCTGACTTCATGCATTCTTGCACCATGTTTTTGCGGGCCATGACTCCAAGAAGGAGTGCTATATTTTGTCAATCTCATGGCAAATATGGGGTCGCAACAATTGTTGTACTTGGCCACTCCCTTGGTGGACAAAGGGAGATCTTGTTTCATGATGGGTGCTTTCCGAAGGCACCTAACATATATCACCCATTCAGCTACAGTGAGATGGCATGGGCTGCAAGTAAGTAGTGGGAAAACCACTTACCACATCTTCATCTAATGCATGCAAGAGATGCCCTGCGCTGGTACCATATATGGGATTATGACACACCTCCTCATGTTCCAATTTTTGTTTATGTATTTGTTGTTTTGCTTCCATACATGGATGATGTACTTGTCTTATTTTTGGGATTTTATGGAGGGAGGATAGGAGGCATGTGTGTACCACATGGGATGGAGACTCTCTTTGTATGATTTGCTACATATTTTAGGGAAAGTAGGGGTTCAACCATGTTTGTTTCAGTGGAATTATTGACACTTTATGGGATGGACCATGAACATCTCATAATGATCTTGGAGAGACAACTCATGGGAGGATGGATTGGTGAACACTCAGCTTATGCAGAAAGTTGGATCCTTGATGGTGTCACCAATGGGGAAGGAAAAGTGTTACAACACTCACCCTATCAGTTGCTTGAGGACAAGCAAAATTTTGGAGGGGAGGATTGTAATATTCCCAATTAGCTCAAGCTAATGGGAATATCTTATTTTGCCTTATTTCATCTTACATTTCATGTTTATGAATAAAATGGGAAGGAGGAAATGATAAAAATCCTAAAAACCATGAATAAATCAATGCCTATGTAAACATAGACATATCTGGGCCATGTAAATAATCTCTTGCAAGTGTGAATGGGCTTAAATCACAAGTCTGGGTCAACCTTGACCAAATCAACAGCGCAGTCTAGGTGCAATGAACCTCATGGATACACAGCATAGTTCTAGATGGAGGCTCCACATGTGAAAGGGGCTAACTCATTGAGGTGGTTTAGGGTTTGACAAAGCTTTCACCCTATAAAAGAAGGAGGAGGAAAATAGGAAGAGGTTGTTGATGTTATTATTTTTTGAAGGTATTGTCTACTTATACATCCTTTGTTGGGGTTTCTTGTTTAGGAATTCCCACCTCCTTCCTTGAGGATATCTTGGAGGAGTCTTGTTTTTCTAGTCCACTATCCGGCATTTGGCCAAGCCACATCTTGCATCTACAGCATAGTTCTGCTTAGGATTGGGTTGTCCATATAAGCTGCAGCAAGTGGAATTCTAGATCTGCAAAGATCTAGCTTGTATTGGAGCCTCTTCTCAATGAGTGTGTCTTTTAACTTCCTGGAAGAGTGCATCCATTTTTTGAGCTTCAGTTTTGCATCTTTTCATTAGGCTAACACAGTTAATCAAGCTGTAGCACAATCCCCCTTGAGGGATTGCGTTATTTTCATGGAGATCAGATCTCTTCAGATCTAAGTCATTTCCGTGCTCTTTATCAGTGGAGGAGGCCTCTCTTCTATTGGAGGGAGTGTATTGAGTGCATGAGCCTCAATTTCTGATCTTGGCATGTGGCCATTAGCTGTCTAACCCCTACAGTGCATTTTCTGCTCTAGATTTGCGTTATTCCCGTAGGAGGTGTTGCAGGGAGTTTGGGTGCATCAGTTGGAGAGCTGGTTTTGGAGTGTTGAGGATCCACTCTTCACCTTGAGATCTTGTGGAGGAGATCTATACTTGTAATTTTCAGATCTGATATGCATAATCTAAATACTTTAGTATTTTTGAATATTTATACAAGTTTTCTTTCTTAGATCTCAGATCTACTACTTATGCTTGGTGCAAACCCCGAAATTCCAAGGGGATCTGAAAGAGGAGCTCTTCAAGTGCATGGATATGATATAGATCTGAAATTTTATGCATAGATCTGCTCTATATCTGACATGTAACATACAATAGTGCAACTTAATAAGAATAACACTGTCGAGGCAGCTTCCTGTAAAACATATGGTTTCAGCCCTCTTTTGAGGATATTTCTTCTGTCTATGCCTTGTATTTTCAGCCATATATTTTATGAACTTAATTGTAAGACTTATTTGTTGTTGTAAATACTATTGAAACATATTCCATGAGCCCCCTATCACTGCTCTGCAGAAACTGTGTTACTTCATTAGCATAATCATTTATTATTGATGCAGTCTCTCTTTGAGGCATTTCTGAAGATAACTAGGTGTGGGAGATATGTTTAACCCACCTAGGAGGATTTCTTTCTGATGCCCTCTTGGATTCGGGACTTAGATACTCAGATCTAAGGGATCCAAGTGCTATTTTTCATTTTTGTAGTAGCCATTACTGGAAAATGCGTTTTCCAGTCATGCCTTTCTAGCTGTTCCAGATTTGGAATATTACAAATTGTTGGACCCCTGTGTATATTGAGATCTGTAGCACTTGACACTCCTTTGTGACCATAGTTTCCTCACCTATCTGAATATCTCCCATACCTTTTTTGTCCAAATAAAATCCAGTTATTGGGGTTCAATTGTCACTGTCAAGATTAGATCCAATAGGTGGGTTTTGTCGCCATTGTATAGATTAGATTCAAAAATTGGGGTATTCATGACACAGTTCAGACTTGGTGTGCAGTGAGGGTTTTAACTTACATAGTCCAAATCAAATTGCTGCAACACATTTGGTAGTACCAATATGTTGAGGTTTTTTCTACTATAGTTCAAGCTTGATTTTCACATGATATTTGGCAGTATCAAGATTTTTGGTTTTCGGCCATTGCAGTATTGATCAGCTACGAGTAACACTCCTTTCAGAGTAAAAAAAAAAATTTGGGCCATTTCAGGACACTTTCTAGAGACCTAGCCCATTAAATTTAGGTCGACGAGCTGATTGTAGTGGCACCATTCACTTGTAAACCCCTATTTTTAAGGCATTCCAAAATGTTTCAAGTCACATCCTCAAGTGAATCACATCACTATACTTCCGAGTTGGCCCTTTTTCTAGCCATACTACTCTTAAGTAAGCTCGAAAACTTTGACAAGGGCTAGTGTATGTATGGAACTTGGTCTCAAGTTATCACTACCGAGAATATTGTAGAGAAGGAAATGGAGAAAGTTAAAGTCCTTGAGAAAAAATTTGAGGATCTCAATGAGACCCTTCCCCATAAAATCACAGAAGCATTGGCTGAAATGAAAATACCTTACAAGGAAGAACCTAGCCTTGATGCACACGTAGAAGGTGAATCCAACCATCACATTCACTTCCATGGAGGTTCCCAATTTTTGGGCCAACGAACACCCAAGCTAGACATGTACAAATTTGATGGATCTAAGCTGGAAATATGGGTGGCACAAATGGAACAATATTTACTCCTTAATAATATCTATGAGGAGGGACCTAAACTACATGTGGGAGCCCTTTACTTGGACGAAGAGACATGGAAATGATGGCAGTGGCATCAAAAATGTTACCTAGGGAGGGAAACTTGGCACATGTCCTCAAAATCCATTTGTGACCACTTTGATCGGGATTCTAACTTTTTGGGTTAGCTCATTAAGCTCAGGAAAATGGGTACACTAATGGACTACATTGCATCTTTAGAACAATTGGCCATAAGAACTGAAGGACTACTTGATGACTTTTACTTGGAATGTTTCATTAGTGGCCTAAAGGAAGACATCTAAGCCCATTTCCGAATGCATCACCCTGTTACTTGGTTGGATGCATGCCGCATGGGATTAAATGTAAAATTCGCCTTACAAGCCCAGTCTAATCATTCAAATTTCATCCCAAAGGCAAGCCCCACCCAAACTATGGGCCACACCCAAAGACTTAAGGTTCAAAAGGTGTCCCTAGTAGAAATGGCCAAAAGAAGGAAAAAATGACTCTACTACTATTGTGATGACAAGTACTCCCTAGGACATAAATTTAAGGAACCAAAATTCTTTCAAATTGATGCTACTAAAAATAGTTCAGCTGATGAAGCTCCTGTCACTAAAGTTCCCGAGGAAGAAGAAGGTGAAACCCAAGTCGACCCAAACAATGATCTCACAGCTATGCCATATGATCTGGTTATATCACTCATTCCTTAGCTGGAATTTCTTCACCCGAGACTCTCAAAATCTATGGTTTCATTAAACTTCACCCAGTAGTGGTGTTTATTGATAGTGGAAATGCTCATAACTTTTTCCAAAAGAGTGTAGCATAATTTTTTCATTGTTTTGTAACGGAGGTATATAATTTCCATGTCCTTATCATGGATGGGGGGACCATGAAATGCGAAGGACGATGTGAAAATATTAGGCTTAAAATGGGGGATTATCACCTAAAAAGCCACATTTTTTCCATTGAAATGGGTGGTTGCGACATTGTCCTTGTTGCAAAATGACTCCGCACACTGGGCCCCATCACAATGGATTTACAGGAGTTATATATGAGGTTTAATTAGGACGACCACACTCATACATTCAGGGACTCCAAGAAGGTGCTCCTACTATAATCAACTCATATCAAATGGATAAGATTTTACAAAAGGGTCATCATGGGGTAGTAGCCCAATTTAAAGCCATCCAGGCCATTGAATCCACTCTGTCTCATATTCATCCAGATATGGAATTGGTTGTAGATCGCCACCAACGGGTCTTTGATCGACCCAAGGAGCTCCCACCCTCTTGGGGTGGACATGATCATAGAATCCATTTAGTCCCGAGTGCTTAGCTGCCAAATTTCTGACCATATCAATATCCTTTCTCAAAGAATAATGAAATTGAAAAAAATCATCAAGGAGCTCCTCAAATCCGATGTTATTCATCCTAGCACTATCCCTTATCCATCTCCTGTGATCATGGTTTTAAAGAAAGATGATGAATGGTGCATGTGTCCGACTTTAGGGCCCTTAACAAGCTCACTATCAAGAAAACATTTCCTACTCCAGTAGTTGATAATTTTCTTGATGAATTACATGGTGTTCAATTCTTTACCAAGGTATACCTTCGCTTAGGCTATCACCAAATATGCATGAAGGAAGTTGAAATTCCCAAGACAACTTTACGAACTCATGAAGGCCATCATGAATTCTTGGTCATACCATTTTTCCTTTGTAATGCTCCCTCCACTTTTCAGAGCCTCATGAATCACCTTCTAAAACCTTATCTCAAAAAAAAAAATCCTAGTATTTTTCGATGACATTTTCATCTAAAACATAACATGGGACAAACAACTTCAACATGTTGACCATATATTATATTTTCTCAAATATCACAAATTATTTTTCAAACTATCTAAGTGCTCCTTTGGCATGGAAGAAGTAGAGTATTTGGGACACATTGTGGCTCATGAAGGAGTAAGGGTTGATCCGAAGACGATTCAAGCAATGCAAGATTGGCCCCAACCAAAAAACTTGAAGAGTTTGCAGGGTTTCTTGGGTCTCATAGGTTAGTATCACAAATTTGTCAGCAATTATGGATGTATTTCCAAACTACTTAGTAACCTTCTCGAGAAAAAATCATTTCTTTGGACTCACGCAACTCAGTAGGCCTTCTTGTCTCTCAAACATTCCATGTGCTTTACTCTAGTATTGGACTTACCCAACTTCACCAAATATTTTTTTATTGAATGTGATGCTTCAAGTATGGGAACCGACACAGTATTAGTGCAGGAAGGTAGACCATTGTCTTTCACCAGTCAAAAACTCAGTGGAAAACATCTGGGTCAATCCACATCAGAGAAATACATGATGGTCGTATTACATGCAGTAGACACTTGGAGACCATACTTATTGGGGTAGTGTTTCCTTATCCACACTAACATCATAGTATGAAATATTTTCTAGAGCAGCATCTCTTGTCGCCAAAACAAAATAACTGGCTTGCAAAAATGATGGGATATGATTATGAGTTAATTTACAAGAAGAGGAGTGACAAAGTAGTGGTTTATGCCTTATCACACAAATTTGAGGATGAGGGCACCCTTTTATCACTCTCTCTACCCCAGCCAGGTTGGATTGAAGAAGCCCACTATGAATGGTTTTCCCACCCCTCTCTGTCCCAACTCAATAATAACTTATGATCAGATCCTAATTCCTAAGGAGACCTCTCTTGGAAGGATGAGGTTCTTTGCTATAGGGATCAGGTAGTGATATCCCTGAACTCATCCCTAAAAACCCGCATCTTGGACACATTGTACTCCTCTTCGACTATAGGAAATTTAGGCTTTTAGAAGACTTATGCATGAGCATGCCAATATTTCTTTTGGACTGGAATGAACAATGATATTCTTAATTTTGTAGCTAAATGTGTTGTATGCTAGTGCAACAAATGGGAAATGACCAGGCTATCGCGAACCTTACGACCATTTCCACTCCCTTCTTTTATGTGGAGATCTGTTTCCATGGATTTAATTATATGTCTCCCAAATTATGATGAAAAATCATTTATCACGGTGGTTGTTGACAAGATTTCAAAGTATGTTCATTTTTGTGCTCTACCACACCCATTTACCCCAACATTAGTGGCACAATTTTTCGTGGATCAAATCCTCAAACTGCATGGCATGCTAACTTCCATTGTGTCTAATCAAGACCCTACTTTCACCAAAAAAATTTGGCAGGAAATTTTCATGCTCTAGGGTATGCAACTCCAACTCTGTACATCTTATCATCCCCAAACTGATGGTCAAAAAGAATAAGTCAGCAAATGTTTGGAGACCTATTTGTGGTGCTTCACTTCAGAAAAGCAACATCAATGGGTACAATGGCTTCATCTCGTTGAATGGTGGTATAATACTAACTATCATGAAGCCACCAAGATGAAACCATGATATGAGGCATTGTATGGCCAACTCCCACCATTACCATCTTCTTACGTCCCTGAATGTTTCAAAGAGTAGGGATTTTATTATCTCCTACAGAACCGTGTAGCCATGATCGCTCATCTCAAATATAATCTACATCAAGCTCAAAACAGAATAAAGAAACAAGCCAACCAAAATCCTTTCAAGTGGTAATTTCAATTAGGTTACCAGGTGTTCCTTCGACTCCAACCATATAAGAAGACCTATATGAAAGAAAAGGGATGCCAGAAAATAGCAAAAAAAAATTATGGGCCTTATCAAGTACTTTAGTGTAAAAACTCGAGCTACCGACTACTTCAAGAATCCACTCGGTCTTCCATGTATAATGCCTCAAGAAAGTTGTTGGGAAAAATTGTAGGGTTCAAACAAGTCTGCTGAAATCGGATGAGGAAGGATCACTTTGGCTCCAATCAAAATAGGTCTTCAATACTCACGCCATGCATATCCATGGCCTTATGATCAAGGAAGTCCTCATCAAGTGGAAAGACACCTCTCCAAAATATGAGACATCATAACCAACCACTATTCCTCAACATTTATACATCTTAAGCCTTGATGATAAGGTTGATTTAGATGGAAGAGGGCATGTTAGGGTCCAACCCTAACCCCTTTATTTATGTAATAATCCCAAGGGGCATAGTCTGAATCATAGTTAGTTAGTTGAGTGAATAAATCTCGTAAGCGGTTATCCACATTAATAATAATTGTAAGTGGTTGACCCAATTTCTACAAAAGGGACCACAATTAGTTATAAAGAGTCTTTAATTAATAAATAAAGTGGTTAATCCATGTTATGGAAGGGGCCACTAGTAGTTAGGATTTTGGATGTCATTAAGCTATAAACAATCTTAGATAGAAGGGAATAATCATCATGTTGTATTGTAATTGAGCTCTACTCTGTTGGAGGTTTCCCCCTCGAAGAGGTAAGTGAACATTGTATTATGATTCTAAATAATAAAATATCTTTGCAGATTGTATTATTTCATATGATATCTCTATGTTTGGGCTATATTGTCTTGTATTTTTGGTATTTTGGCTTTCTCATAGGATAAGTGCATAATAGGTTGCTTCTCAGCAGGTTGACCATTGTAAATACTACAATGAGCTAAGTTATAAAACTCCATTGGTAGTATGTCTTTATTTCAATAGTATTGTTAGTTGTAGGTTTCATTGAACATCGAGGATGGTGTTCCCCCAAGGGGGATGGTTCTATAACAACCCTGGTGAAAATTCCATGTAAATAAAAGTTAATAAAGGAAAAATAATAACCATGGTTATGGGACACTTATTCCAAGCTGAATGTTGGGAAAAAACATCCTAGTGTGGGTGTCCATTTTGTTTATTATGGCTAAAGTAATGGGAAAAGCCAATGGTAAAGGATTTGGAAAGGAAAAGTGGCATTTATTGGAATTTATTTATGAAAATAATGGAAATTGGGAGAAAAGGAAGGTGAAATGTCATAGGTTGCATGTGAGGAGGAAAATGAAGGAAAATAATTGAAAATTGGAGAAAATAGAAGCATCATTAATAAAAAGGCTTTAGAGGATTAGTTGGTACTTTTTTTGTGAGTTCAGTTTTGGAGCTCTCTTTCTATTCTCTCTCTCTCTCTCACACTCTTGGACTCTTAGGGTTTTCTTGGAGCACTTCAACATTGGATCAAGAAGAGAAAAGAAATAAAAGAAAATCAAGGAAAAGCAAGATCTAGCAGTTACAACGATATTATTTGCATGTATCAATTTTCATGTGTGTTTTCCTTACTAGATTTAGCATGCATGGTTATGCATGTGTTCTTGGTTCTCTTGCTATCATAGACATTGGTTTTTTCATGTATGACAAATTTTTTCAGCCTAGCCCTTACATTTCTGGATAGCCATGGTGTGATGGAGTTCTCATGTTTTGTTTGAGATTTATTTTCGGATGGATTCGAAACTGAGTGAGGTGGATCTTTGGATGAAAGAAAACATGGCCTACTGATCCCTAAACCTCACTGTGGATTTTGGTACAGCCATTAGTCCAGTAACCCATGAACCATACTATGGGTTGCAGTAAAGTCAGTTATTGTGTGCCTCGGTGGGCCTAGGAATCCTCGACTGGTGAATGGCAGGATATACGATAAATATGGGAGGGTGGTATATCGATTATGGCCTAGTGATATCTGGATCATACTGTGAATTTCACTAAATCCTAGAGACTAGGAGGAAATAAAGTTCCTCACTGTGTAGGTGGAGAAATCTGGTGGAATCCATGCTTATTTGATTCTTTTTTTGGTTGGTTACGAGTCCCATATTCATGCTTGGAATATGACACAAAGTGTAGAAATTGCATGCATACATTAAAACCACAAACATGTGGAAATAAAATCAATTGCATGCATACATTAAAACCACAAACAATCACACATATGAACACAGTATTTAAAAGGAAATCTTAAAGCTGAAAACCCCAACTATCTGTATATTATATGTCATGGATATCATGTAAAAATCATCATACAAAGCTCTTCACAAGCTCTCATTATAATCTCCACTTGCTACACACTAATCAGGCCCGATCTTGCAAATCCCATGCACCGATCTTTGCCAGCCTTTAGCCTGCCTCTACTGTGCAATCCAAGCTGATTACAAAGACCAATTCAATGTAATCCCACTCCCATTGAATGCGTTATTATCATTGGCAACTCCAATGTATATATAGATGCAATTCATGCATCACTACTAGTCATAATAGATAGCCCATCTTGCCCTTTCACCTATCTCTCCACTAGGTCTCCACTGAAACTGTCCATGCATTGTAGTTAACTGATTTATTCTTTAGTTGATTAATGATTTAATAATTAGTGAATTAATTAACTAATTAATTCACACCACTCTCACTAGTGTATCAATCAGTTAGATTAGATACAACTAGCTCAACTATGTTTAGATTAGTTAAATTGAACACAACTCCATTAACTAGCTTAATAACTCCACCAAACTCTGTCACATGATTTATAACTGAAGTCTTCCATGCATTAGCTCCACTTAACCCTCAAGAATAGCATAATTCCTTCTGTCAGCTACTGTGCCACATCTGTGCACTTAACTGAAGTACTCCAAGAGAATAAGATAATGTTTATAGTCCAAATATTATTAAGAGCTAATAATATTTGACATATCTATTTTTAGACTGGCAATCTAAAAATAGATTCTGCCCAATATGTCTAAAAATATAAATCCATATATTTTTCCAACTTGACCAACCATCCACAAATAGCATAGAATATAAATCCATATGTCGATCATAGAATATGATCGACATGTCTAAAAATAGACATAGTCTAAAAATAGACTTTGCGACAAAAATCACCTGTGTGGGCCCCACCTAGTTTAGGTGATTATTTTCCAACTAGGATTAGGAATGATGTTTCAAGATGCCTCCTTCACTATTTCTTGTTGCAATATTCAACACTCCCTCTCAACAAGAAAGGTTTTTCTTTGCATGCGACATGCAATTCCATGCATTCGCCCTGCAACCTTTGCAAGCGCCCCGCAACTCCATGCATCTGCTCCGCAACTCTTGCTGCAACACTTCTGAAACTGAAAAGCTCCAAACAACTCAATCAATCTGATGCATCTATCATCAAAGTCTTCGACTTCTGCTTAGCTACTGCACATGTCTTCAGGAACCACTACGCTGTTGAAATTTGCACCCATGCACTCTGCACTTGTTGTCAACTCTGTACCGCGCTCCAGTATCCGACACTGTCACTTTGATCTGCCTGCATCAATCCAACTGATCATGCTACTGCTGCTCTATGGGCACCTCGTAGCCAGGTTCAATTCATGATATCCACACCATCTTAATGAATCCTACCCATAAATCTCCTCTTGGGATTAATCATGCATGTCGCCCCACCTCTCACTTGGTGGTATAGCTGCATGCACTCCCTCTGCCCATCTGGCACGAAATTTTTCTGCATGAGTGGTTGCTCTCACTCCATGAACCTCATATTGTGGCTGCTCCACATCCCGAGGTTCACTCTTACCTGCATGCAAATCCAACTCCCTCTCAAGCTTCAATTGCATGGATTTCTCACACTTCCCAACAGTAGGAAGCTCCTTAGAAATCCCATCTACATCAAATCTATAAAGATTCTTCTGCATCTCCAGTTGTGGCTGCTCCACAACCTTCTGAGACTGCTTCTCACGCTGCCTCTCAACCACCAAGTCACTAACCTCTGCTTTTCTCCTCAAATCTTTGCATGCATCTTGTACCTTAGTGCGTGTATATTCTTGGATCGTGCACATTGCAATTGTCCCGCCGTCGCAAAATTTTCTAACAAAAGAGCTGATTTTAAATCGATGATATCTTTCTCATCCGAGCTCTGATTCGACCGATTTTTTTTTCCAATTTGGGTATTTTTTCTCAAGGAATCCAAATATCCTATTTTTTTCTGAAAATATTTCACCAAAAATTTCATATATTCTCTGCAAAATCGCGCACCCAAAAATTCCTGCTCTCATTCCATGTGGAAAATCTATAACACAGCTCCAATACCATGTAGAAATTTTGAATAAATAATATATTATTCACCGAGATTCTCCTAATTACACACTATTTTAGCTTCATGCATAATACAGAATCTCTTCTACCATTGATCATTACATGCGGAAATAAAATCAATTGCATGCATACATTAAAAGCACAAACATTCACACAAATGAACACAATATTTAATGGGAAAGCTTAAAGCTGAAAGCCCAAACTATATGTATATTATATGTCATTGATATCATGTAACAATCATCATACAAAGCTCTTCACAAGCTCTCAGTATAATCTCCACTTTCTACACACTAATTAGGCCCGATCTTGCAAATCCCATGCACCGATCTTTGCTAGCCTTTAGCCTGCTTCTACTGCGCAATCCAAGCTGATTACAAAGACCAATTCAATGTAATCCCACTCCCATTGAATGATTTATTATCATTGGAAACTCCAATGTATATATAGATGCAATTCATGCATCACTACTAGTCACAATAGATAGTCCATCTTGCCCTTTCACCTATCTCTCCACTGGGTCTCCACTGAAACTGTCCATGCACTGTAGTTAACTGATGTATTCTTTATTTGATTAATGATTTAATAATTAGTGAATTAATTAACTAATTAATTCACACCACTCTCACTAGTTTATCAATCAGTTAGATTAGATACAACTAGCTCAACTATGTTTAGATTAGTTAAACTGAAAACAACTCCATTAACTAGCTCAATAACTCCACCAAACTCGGTCACATGAGTTCTAACTGAAGTCTTCCATGCATTAGCTCCACTTAACCCTCAAGAATAGCATAATTCCTTTTGTCAGCTATTGTGCCACATCTGTGCACTTAACTGAAGTGCTCCAAGAGAATAAGATAATGTTTAGAGTCCAAATATTATTAAGAGCTAATAATATTTGACATCTCTATTTTTAGACTGGCAATCTAAAAATAGATTCTGCCCAATATGTCTAAAAATAGAAATCCATCTATTTTTCCAACTTAACCAACCATCCACAAATAGCATCATGCAACTCATAGAATATGATCGACATGTCTAAAAATAGACATAGTCTAAAATTAGACTTTGCAACAAAAATCACCTGTGTGGGCCCCACCTAGTTTAGGTGATTATTTTCCAACTAGGATCAGGAATGATGTTTCAGGATGCCTCCTTCACTATTTCTTGTTGCAATCTTCAACACGGAGGTGATTGGATGAAGAGAGATTTTGTTCAGCCAAGCTATGGTTGGGTGGAACGTGGATGTCCTGAACCTGGTTGGCATATTCATTCATTAATAAGAGTTTCTTTCTCTTGATATTATATGTGCAAATGTACTAGTTCATATGTGGATTTTATGATTGTTATATGTAGAAATTATATAACTTATGGGTTATATGTCCAAGATTCTCCTGATCTCACACTATTTTATCTTCATGCAAAATACAGAATCTATTCCACCATTGATCATTTGCAGAAATTAAATCAAGTTTGCAATGCACACATGAAACAATACAATTCACACACATTAACACATTTCTTTAACGGGAAAGTCTGAAGCTGAAAACCACATCTATCTGTATATAATATATGTCATAGAGATCATGTAACAATCCTCATACAAAGCTGATCATATCAAGCTCTCAGTACAATACAATCGCTACACACTAATCAATAACAATCAGCAAAAATCTGCACTGATTTTTTCCCTCCTGATAGCCTGCCTCTACTACGCAATCCCTGCTGAAGAATGGCCCTAGATGAGTTCGAATTTATCCAGCATTTCTCATGCAATCCTCATTGGCATCTCCAGTGAATGTGTGGTGCATCCAATGCAACACTATAGTCACATCTGATAGTCGCACTTGCTCTTTCACCAATATCTCCACTGAGTCTTCACTGATCTATTCTGCACTATAGTTAACTGTTGTCTCTCTCCAGTTAAATAATGAGTTATTATTTAGTGAATTAATTTAACTAATTAGTTCACTCAACTCCACTGAAAGTATCAATCAGTTAGAAATAGACACAATCAGTTCAACTGAGTTTAACTCCACAATTAACGGATTTAAACTGAAACGCTCCACCAAACCTTCAAGACTCCGCAAACTCTTGCCGATGAGTTCTAAATGAAGTCCTCCATGCATGAACCACCTATAGCTCTAGGAATTGCGTAATTCCTTCAGCTAGCTGATCTGAACAATCTGTTAACTGAATGTCAGTGTTCCAAGAGAATAAGATAATGCTTAGAGTCCAAATATTATTAAGAGCTAATAATATCTGACATGTCTATTTTTAGACTTGCAGTCTAAAAATAGACTTCGCCCAAAATGTCTAAAAATAGAAGTCCATCTATTTTTCCAACTTGACCAAGCATCCACAAATAGCATCCTGCAACTCATATAATATGATCAACATATCTAAGTGACTTGGATCCGAAAAGTGAACTTTCGCGAAAATTGGCACAAAAAATTTGCCAAGTAAGAAGGAAGCAACTCTTTTCACTAAGCTCATCATCTTGTTGAATCTCAACACTCCCTCTCAACAAGATAGGGATTATCTGCCACCCCAATCCTGTCTCTATGGTATTTGAATTTTCTCCTGGTGAGCGCCTTCGTCAGAATATCTGCATCATGATCTTCCGTAGGAATGTAAGAAAGAAACATGATCCTCTACTACACACAATCTCTGATATGATGGTACCGGATGTAAATATGTTTAAATCTATCATGAAATACTGGATTAACCAAGAGTTTAATGTAACTCTGATTATCACAATATATCACAGTAGGATCTAAATGAGAACCGAACAAACCGACCAGGATCTTCCTCATCCATATAGCCTCGCATGCAGCCAAACTTGCTTCCATGTACTCGGCCTCTGCTGAACTTAGTGCCACGGATATTTGTTTCCTGCTGTACCAAGAAATTTTTGTAGATTTTATACTGAAAATCCCTCTAGATGTGCTCTTTCTGTCCATTGGGCTTCCTGCCCAATCTACATCCGTGAAGCCATGCAGCTTCACCTCATCCGACTGTCTGTACCACAATCCACACACAAATGTGCCCCTGAGATACCTCAAGACACGATTTCCTGCCTTCCAAAACAGCTTGGTAGGCTTCACCATCGCTTGTGAAATCTGGTTCACAGCATAGCATATGTCTGGTCGTGTATTGACTAAAGACATGATGGAACCAACCAACTGTCGATAAACAGTGGCATCCACTACCTTTGCCGATGTAGCATCCTCCTTCCTCCAACCACCAGGAAGAGGAGTTTCAATAGGCTTGAAGCCTTGCATGTGAAACTTCTCTAGTATCTCCCAGGTGTACTTAGCTTGAGACACAAACAACTCACCTTTCCGCTGCAAAATTTCCAATCCCAGGAAATAATGAAGGAGGCCCAAGTCCTTCATCTCGAACTCCTTTGCATGAGTGTATCAACAGTTCATCACCCGTTAGTATTAAATCATCTACATAAAGCACAATGATCAAAATCTTACCCTCCACCACAATTTGGTATAGGTTTGGATCTGCCTCACTCTTGGTGAAACCAAGTCCAGTGAAATAACTGTCTATCTATGTGTACCAAGCACGAGGTGCTTGTTTCAGCCCATACAACGCTCTTTTGAGCCTGCACACATGCAACTCGCTGCTGAAGATTTTGAATCCTTTAGGATGTTCAATGTACACCTCCTCCTCAATGATTCTGTTGAGGAATGTAGTATTCACATCCATCTGATGAATGTGCCAACCCATCTGCGCTGAGAGAGAAAGGATGGTCCATATGGAAGAATACCTTGCAGTAGGTGCAAAGGTTTCTTCATAGTCGATCCCCTCAATCTGTGAGAAGCCCTGGGAAAAAAATCTTGCCTTATACTTCTCAACGCTCCCATTAGTAGCTTGCTTCACTTTGTAGATCCATCTTGAACCTAACACTAATTTCCCTTCCGGCCTTGGGACAATCTCCCATGCACTGTTTCTGACAATCAAATCATACTCTTCCACCATGGCATCTACCCACGAGGGATCCTCCATAGCTTCCTCAAAAGAGGATGGCTTCATCATGATACACTTGCTCATCAGATCCATGTATCCAGTAAATCGGTCAGGTGACTGTCTCTGTCAGCGCTGTGATGTAGGAACTCCTACATTCTGCACTACATCAAGATTCAGTCGCTCAACTTCTGTAGTTTCTGCCTTCTGATGTTTTGCACTCCATGAGTGGTTTCTTCCACTCCATGAACCTCATCTTGTGGTTGATCCACATCTTGAGGCTCATCTTTAGGAACAAGTAGCTCCTCCTCTGCATGCAAGTGTAGCTCCCTCTCAAGCGACAACTTCATGGCTTTCTCCTCATGAAATTTGATATCCCGTCGCATGACAATCATCCAACTGTCTGGAAAATACACATGATAATTGTGACGTGTTTATGTGTACCCCAAAAATATTCCAAACTATGCGGTCAGCTCCAGCTTCTTCCTCGCATCCTTTTTCACATGAATGTAAACAGGTGAGCCAAAAATATTCAAAGAAGAAATATCAGGCTTCTTACCAGAAAACACCTCTTCGGGTGTACTCATGCCAAGTACTCTATGAGGACAACGGTTTTGCTCATAAACCGCAGTGTTGCATGCCTCAGCCCACAAGTGTATGGGAAGGCCCTGATCATGCAACATTTCCCGTGCAACACCCACGATCATTCTGTTCTTCCTCTCAGCAACCCCATTTTTCTGTGGGTTATGAGGTGCTATTAGTTCTCTTCGAATTCCTTCTTTTCTACAGAAGTCTTTGAATTCACTAGAGATGTATTCACCACCATTATCGCTCTGGAGAGCTTTCAATTGCTTCCCCAATTCTTTCTCAACCAACGCCTTGAACTCACAGAACTTTGAGTATGTCTCACCCTTCTTCTACATGAAGAAGATCCAACACTTACGAGAAAATTCATCAACAAATATCACATAATACCTGTGCTTCGTTGTTGAAGAAACATGTTGGGCTTCCAGTGTTTTGGCCAGATTGGCAAGACCAAAAGACTAGACAACATCAAACCACTTTGGGATCCTAGGATCTATCCCTCCTGGATCCAGAGATGGATCTCTCTATAAATGTAAAGAAAGATATATCTTTAAAGCTCAAAATGAGGTATTAGGCTAGGTATGAAGCACAGGGGTTTGTTTGATTTTCTTGTTTGGTTGGGGATCATTAACTGAGAAGGTCATGGAAGTAAATAAGGGGCTAAATAGAAGAATGTTTCAGCATGGGAAAGTAGATTAAAAAGTATAATTCCATTGGGCTTATGGATTCATGAAAGGAGATTACTTGCATAACAACTAACCAAGAGTTTCCATAGGGCAAGTCATCTATACCAAAGGATATTTTTAGATAGATGGTGAGATGGAACATTAAGAATAGGTGAAAGAATGAAAGAAACCAATGGGCAGTATAAGATTAGGTCGGAGGTCATTTAACTCTAGCCCTACTTTTGGCATACTTCAGAGGAAACTCTCATAAAAGACACAAAGGGTAGCTTAAGATCAGATCAGAGGTCTTTTAACTCTAGACCTGATTTCAACATACTCTCAAGAAAGACAGTCCAGCAGTCCTCATAACCACCTTCAGAATAGTAGAAAACATATAAGATGAAACAGAGAGTAAGGTCTAGGATCAGAGGAGGGCTTTTAACCTTCAATGCTTTTGACACAAACTCAAAGGGAACTTAGAAAGTACAGTTGTTGGAAGAGGCACCTAGTGAGATAGGGTTGGCTCTAATCTCCCAGTTTCCAAATTCTTTCAGCCTAATCCAATCAAGAACATCATAAGAGAATAACTCCAAATTTAGACATCAGTAAGCATGGTCCATCCAATTACTATACTGGTTAAACTCTGATGAATTAGATCCTAGATACACAACTTAGCAGAAAACATCAAGATAAATATTTACAGTGCAACTTAGGGTACTTCAGTAGTATATCCTAATCTATGCTTGCTATTCTTTATAAAAAAAATATGGACAATATCTAAAAACATGAAAGGATACAATTACAGTAAGGTAAACATCGCCAGTAATATAGACCAGGATCCTGTGAATCTACTTGATTGATGGATGTGCAAAACCAGTCACATAATTTGAACTCAATTGTAGGTTTTAACCCTAAAAAAAAATTATCTACATATGAATCTTATAACAAAAAATAAACAATAGCAAGAGCATAAAACATAAAACTGATAAACACAGAGATTTTCCCCTGGATCCCAAATCGGGATGATCAGCTTGATTTTTCATTATATTTCATTTAGTGGTACAACACATATATATACATGCCGAAGCATACATAAACCCAAATCCATTAACCCTGGATTAGAACATAACCATAATTCCCTTGACCGGATCTAAAAAAATACCAGGGGTCGAAAACCATCGTACCCAAAAACCATGTGCAAAACCATGCACAAAACCATGGGCGCGGACCACCCACCGGAAATTAAGGACCAAAAATTTTCACTGGGGCGCTGCCCTGGACACCAACAGGGGGGGCTATCAGCCCCCCTCTTACCCCCCTGCACGTGCTTATTCGTGGAAAGAATATAACACATACCCAACATTCTCCCACTTGTTTTCTTTCTGTAGAGGGCCATAGGAGATCTTAGTCATTGGCCCAATTATTCAACAACTATTGTTTCTCTAAACCAAGAGAACTTCTGAGTGCTCACAGACTTCGTCAATGCATCTGCAACATTCTTCCAAGTGTCCACTTTTACCAGCAACACCCTTTTAGCCTCAACCATATCTCTAACAAAGTGATATTGAACATCAATGTGCTTTGTCTTTGAATGATAAGCAGGGTTCTTAGCCAAGAAAATTGCACTTTTTCTATCACATTCTATCCTTATAGCTTGTTGTACCAACCCTGTTGAGATTGCAACAAGATGATGAGCTTAGTGGAAAGGAGTCGCCTTCACTAAGTGGGCCCGCAGGCTATTTTTGGCGCAAAGTCTATTTTTAGACTATATGGATCTATTTTTAGACATATGGATCATGTTCTATGAGTTGCAGGATGCTATTTGTGGATGTTTGGTCAAGTCAGAAAAAATAGATGGACTTCTATTTTTAGACATATTGGGAGGAATCTATTTTTAGATTGCCAGTCTAAAAATAGATATGTCGAATATTATTAGCTCTTAATAATATTTGGACTATAAACATTATCTTATTCTCTTGGAGCACTTCAGTTAAGTGCACAGATGTGGAACAGGATCCGACAGAAGGAATTATGCTATTCTTGAGGGTTATGTGGAGCTATTGCATGGATACTTCAGTTAGAACTCATGTGACAGAGTTTGGTGGAGTTGATTGAGGAAGTTAGTGGAGTTGTATTAATTTTAACTAATCTAAACATAGTTGAGCTATTTGTATTCAGTTTAACTAATTGATAAAATTAGTGAGAGTGGTGTGAATTAATTATTAATTAATTCACTAATTATAAACTCATTAATCAACTAAAGAATGCATCAGTTAACTTCAGTGCATGGACAATTTCAGTGGAGACCAGTGTAGAAATAGGTGAAAGAGCAGGTTAACTATCAGTTGTGACTATACTGTTGCTATTTGCAACACACAGATAGGTGGAGAAGCCCATGAGGATTGAACAGTACAAGCCAGGTGGTTTATCTATTTAATGAAGCCATCCCATAGCATTGATTACGCAATAGAGGCTGGCTATCAAGTGGCAAAAGATTGGAGCATGTGTTTTGCTAGATCTAGCTTGATAGTGTGTAGTAATTGAGGGTGTGCATGAGAGCTTGTGAGGAGCTTTTGTACTATGATTGTTACATGATCTCCATGACATATAATATACAGATAGTTGGGGTTTTCAGCTTTAAGCTTTCCCATTAAATACTGTGTTCATATGTGTGATTGTTTGTGGTTTTAATGTATGCATGCAATTAATTTTATTTCCGCATGTGATGATCAATTGTAGAAGAGATTCTGTATTATGCATGAAGCTAAAATAGTGTGGGATCAGGAGAATATCAGTGATTAATATCTCATTTATTCAAATTTCTACCTGGTATCGGAGTGTTATTGATCATTAGAGCAATTACAAAACATTGAAGCGGTTGAGTTTTGTGCTAGTGGAATTCGAATTTGCAGCAGTGTTTTCTTGGTGTCGAAGTTGAGATGTCTTTCAACGGATTGCGATTGGAGTATGCCCTTGAGGGCAGCTCGAATTATATTGCATGGAAAGATAGGGTGGAGGAAGTGCTATATGACAATGGGTTGAAGGAGTTCATAGATGCTGAAGTCCCAAATCTTACTTCTACTGATGTTGTCGTACTTGACGCATGGCAAAAGAAGACAGCAAAGTGTCGAAGGATTCTGTTGGAGGGTGTGAAGGATCACATAGTGTCCAGCCTTCATGGTAAGGCTTCTCCATTCTTGATGTGGAAATCCTTGACAGATTTATTCCAAAGCAAGAGTGACCAGAGGAAGTTGGCGCTCAAGGATAAACTTAGGAACATAAAAATGGAGAAAGGCGATAGTATGCCCAAGTACCTCACGAAGTTCATCCAATGCAGGGATGAGCTGGGAAGTGTGGGGGTGACTGTTGATGATGAGGACTTGGTGAGCTTGGCTCTCCTTGGGCTTCCGAAGATTTGGCACTCCTATCAAGACTCTGTCAATGGTCGAGAGAAATTGCCAAGATGGGAGCGACTTTGGTCGGATCTTGTGCAAGAGGAGATAAGGCAAAGTACCAGGGACGGATCTTCATCAAAGAACTCTGATGAAGAGAATTGTGCTTTGGATGCAAAAGAAAAGAAGGGGAAGAGCAAGAAAGCTTCTCAATCTGGTGCGAAAGGCAAGAAGCAGGACATGTCCAAGGTGAAGTGCTTTCACTGTCACCAACACGGACATTACGCCACTAATCGTCCACAGAAGAAGAAAAATAAGCAGGCTGCTGGAACTATAGCTGGAGAGGCCTTAGCCTCATAGTTTGAGCTAGATTTTTCACTGATCGCATGCTTGGTCTCAAGTGTGATGGGTTCAGCGTGGTTTCTTGATAGTGGCGCGTCTTTTCACATGACAGGAGATCGAGATTTGTTTACTGATCTGGATGAGAAAGATCTTGGAGTGCACATCGAAATGGGAGATGATGGTAGATACCTTGTGACCCGTATCGGTACCATTTCCTTTGAGAGGGAGTTTGGTAAACCCTTCGTATTGAAGGAAGTGATGCATGTTCCAGGATTGAAGAAGAATCTTATCTCTGTGGCGATGTTAGAAGACAAGGGATATGATGTTGTCTTTAGCGAGGGAAAGGCTTTCCTACGCAGTAAGGCAATTGGTGAAACCTGGAGGATAGGGGTCCGAGTTAAGAACCTTTATCAATTGGGTATATGGATGCGCGACAATAGCGAGGGTAAGGCGAAGGAAGCTGATGAAATTTGGGATGATGAGATTATTGCTTAGGAGATTGAGCCACCTTGACCATGGATCCTTAGACTTTAGCAGAAGATCTCGCATTGATTTCTCTTGGGCTTCTAAGGGTACTCTTGTGATCGGATCGGTGCAAGGGTGTACCTTGGAGAAAATTTGTGAGAAAGCCACCTTTCACGAGAAGGATAGTCGCGCCACGACGATCCTTGAGAGAGTTAACACAGACGTGTGTGGTCCTTTCTCAGTTGCTTCGACAGCAAAGCACAGGTACTATGTGATATTTTTTGATGATTTTTCTCGTAAGTGCTGGATCTTCTTCATGCGGAAGAAGAGCGAGACATACTCAAAGTTCTGTGAGTTCAAGGCACTGGTTGAGAAAGAATCGGGGAAGCAGGTGAAGGCTCTTAGGAGCGACAATGGTGGTGAATTCATCTCTGGCGAATTCAAGGACTTTTGTAGCGCAGAAGGAATTCGAAGAGAGCTCATAACACCTCATAACCCACAACAGAACGGGGTTGCTGAGTGGAAGAACAGAACGATCGTGGGTGTTGCATGGGCGATGTTGCATGATGGAGGAGAAGTGCCTGCTTCCCATACACCAGTAGGCGAGGGGAACGTCTGTCTGGGTATATTTGCGGGGAGCACGTTTTCCTCACTGGGATACTTGTGGACACACGGGCGTTTCGTGAAGGCTGATATTTCATTGCCAAGGGATTTTGGTTCACCTGTTTACATTCATGTGACTAAGGATGTCAGGAAGAAGCTGGAGTCGACTGCAGAGGTTGGGATATTTGTGGGGTACACTAATACGCCCCACAACTATCGTGTGTATTTTCCAGACAGTCGCAAGACTGTTATGCGACGGGATATCAAATTTCAGGAGGAGAAAGCCATGAAGTGTTCGCTTGAGAGGGAGCCACACTTGCATGCAGATGAGGAGCTATTAGTTCCTAAGGATGAGTCTTAGGATGTGGATCAGCCACAAGATGAGGTTCATGGAGTGGAAGAGACCACTCAAGCAGCGCCAACCATCAGAGGGTGGAAGCGCACTACAGAAGCTGAGCGACTAGCTCAAGATGCAGAGAAGATTGTAGGAGCACTTACATCACAGCACAGATAGAGACAGTCACCTGATCGGTATACTAGATACATGGCTCTTATGAGCAAGTGTATCATGACAGATCCATCCTCTTTCGAGGAAGCTGTGGAGGACCCCGCATGGGTAGATGCCATGGTGGAAGAGTATGATTCGATTGTCAGAAACAGTGCATGGGAGATTGTCCCGAGACCGGAGGGGAAATCAGTGGTGGGTTCGAGATGGATCTACAAAGTGAAGCAAGCAGCTGACGGGAGTGTGGAGAAGTATAAGGAAAGATTTGTTGCCCGAGGCTTTTCACAGATTGAGGGGATCGATTATGAGGAGACCTTTGCACCTGTCGCAAGGTATTCTTCCATACGGACGATTCTTGCTCTCTCAGCGCAGATGGGGTGGCACATTCATCAGATGGATGTGAAGACTGCGTTCCTCAACGGAGTCATTGAGGAGGAGGTGTACATAGAGCAGCCCGAAGGTTTCGAGATCTTCAGCAGCAAGTCACATGTGTGCAGGCTCAAGAGAGCGTTGTATGGGTTGAAACAAACACCTCGTGCTTGGTACACACGGATAGACAGTTATGTCACCAGACTTGGATTCTCCAAGAGTGAGGCGGATTCGAACCTATACCAGATTGTGGTTGAGGGTAAGTCGCTGATCATTGTACTTTATGTAGATGATTTGATTTTGACAGGTGATGAGTTGTTGATAATCTCATGCAAGGATGATCTTGCAAAAGAGTTTGAGATGAAGGACAGATATCATTCGTTTATTTCAGGATGGAAATTGTGAGCTGCAAGTGATGGGATTATTCTCAGGGGTAAGTATGTCAGGAATCTTGGAGAAGTTCAACATGCATGGCTGCAAGCCTGTTGATACTCCTCTTCCTGGTGGTTGGAGGAAGGAGGATGCTACTTCAGCAGAGGTAGTGGATGCCACTATTTATCGACAGTTGGTGGGGTCGCTTATGTATCTAGTCAATACATGACCCAACATATGCTATGCTGTGAACCATCTTTCACAAGCTATGGTTAAGCCTACCAAGCTCTACTAGAAAGCAGGCAAGCATGTATTGAGATATCTCAGAGGCACATCAGGATATGGATTGTGGTACAGACAGTCGGATGAGGTGAAGCTATGTGGCTTCATGGATGCAGATTGGGCAAGGAGCCCAACGGACAGAAAGAGCACATCTAGAGGGATTTTCAGTATCAGGTCGACAGCAGTTTCTTGGTACAGCAGGAAGCAGAGATCTGTGGCACTCAGTTCAGCAGAGGCCGAGTATATGGCAGCGAGTTTGGCTGCATGCGAGGCTATATGGATGAGGAAGATCCTGGTCGGGTTGTTCGGTTCACACTTAGAGCCTACTGTGATTTATTGTGATAATCAAAGTTGCATCAAACTCTCGGTTAATCCAGTATTTCATGATAGATCTAAAAAAATTGACATCCGGTATCATCATATCAGAGATTGTGTGCAGCGGAAGGTCATGTTACTTTCATACATTCCTACGGAGGATCAGGATGCTGATATCTTGACGAAGGCACTTACCAGGAGAAAATTCGAATACCACAGGGGTAGGATAGGGGTTGTAGATAATCCATATCTTTTTGAGAGGGAGTGTTGAGATTGCAACAAGATGATGAGCTTAGTGGAAAGGAGTCACCTTCACTAAGTGGGCCCACAGGCTATTTTTGGCGCAAAGTCTATTTTTAGACATATGGATCATGTTCTATGAGTTGCAAGATGCTATTTGTGGTTGGTCAAGTCGAAAAAATAGATGGACTTTTATTTTTAGACATATTGGGCGGAATCTATTTTTATATTGCCAGTCTAAAAATAGATATGTCGAATATTATTATCTCTTAATAATATTTAGACTCTAAACATTATCTTATTCTCTTGGAGCACTTCAGTTAAGTGCACAGATGTGGCACAGGAGCTGACAGAAGTAATTACGCTATTCCTAAGGGTTATGTGGAGCTATTGCATGGATACTTCAGTTAGAACTCATGTGACAAAGTTTGGTGGAGTTGATTGAGCAAGTTAGTGGAGTTGTATTCAGTTTAACTAATCTAAACATAGTTGAGCTATTTGTATTCAGTTTAACTAATTGATACAATTAGTGAGAGTGGTGTGAATTAATTATTAATTAATTCACTAATTATAAAATCATAAATCAACTAAATAATGCATTAGTTAACTTCAGTGCATGGACAGTTTCAGTGGAGACCAGTGCAGAAATAGGTGAAAGAGTAGGTTAACTATCAGTTGTGACTATACTGTTGCTATTTGCAACACACAGATAGGTGGAGTAGCCCATGAGGATTGCATAGTTCAAGCCAGGTGGTTTATCTATTTAATGAAGCCATCCCATAGCATTAATTATGCAATTAGGGCTAGCTATCAAGTGGCAAAAGATTGGAGCATGGGTTTTGCTAGATCTAGCTTGATAGTGTGTAGCAATTGAGGGTGTGCATGAGAGCTTGCGAGGAGATTTTGTACTATGATTGTTACATGATCTCCACGACATATAATATACAGATAGTTGGGGTTTTCAGCTTTAAGCTTTCCCATTAAATAATGTGTTCATATGTGTGATTGTTTTTGGTTTTAATGTATGCATGCAATTGATTTTATTTCCGCATGTGATGATCAATTGTAGAAGAGATTATGTATTATGCATGAAGCTAAAATAGTGTGTGATCAGGAGAATCTCGGTGACTAATATCTCAGTTATTCAAATTTCTACAAACCCCATAGTTGAACACAATCTCTACAACCAAACTGCTTCCTTGCTTGCATGAGTGGCTGCCATGTATTCTACCTCTGTAGTTGAAAGAGCCACTATAGACTATCTTTTACTCATCCAACTCACTAAGCCTCCAAATAGGCTAAACACATACCCACTTGTAGATCTTCTTTGGTCTAGATCTCCAGCCTAGTCTGCATCAACAAAACCATGAATGTCCAACATTCTTTCCAATCCTGGTCTTCCCTGGTAGCACAAGACATAATCACTGGTTCCACGTAAATATCTGAAAATCCACTTCACTGTTGTCCAATGCTCCTTCCCTGGGTTTGACATAAAACTGCTCAATACTCCCACTGCATGTGCAATGTCTAGTCTAGTACAGACCATTGCATACATCAGGCTACCCACTGCACTTGCATATGGAACACGGGACATATTCTCCTCTTCTTCTTGTGTCTTGGGACACTGTTTAGCAGAAAACTTTACACCTACAGGAATAGGAACATTCACCGGTTTACTATCCTGCATATTGAACCTCTGCAATATAGTCTCGACATACTTCCTCTGGTTTAACTAGAGCTTCCTCTTTGCCCGATCTCTCTTAATTTCCATGCCCAAAATATAGTTTGCAGCACCAAGATCCTTCATGTCGAATTTGGAGAACATTTGGGTCTTCAAATCTTGGATAATTTCTTTGTCATTTCCAATCAACAACATATCATCCAAATACAAGACCAAATAAATAACACGGTCACCAATTAATTTAAAATAAACACAGTGATCCTCCTTGCTTCTGGTGAAGCCAAGTCCCCGTATATAGGTATCAAATTTCCGATACCACATCCTTGGTGACTGTTTTAACCCATACAGAGACTTCTTCAACCTGCATACCAGTTCTTTCTTACCCTTCACCATAAATCCTTTAGGTTGCTTCATGTAGATCTCCTCTTCTAGATCCCCATGAAGAAATTTTGTCTTCACATCCATCTATTCTATCTCAAAATCAAATGCAGCAGCAACAGATAAAAGTAATCTAATAGAAGTAACTTTGGCAACAAGAGAAAAAATATCACCAAAATCAATTCCTGGCACCTGGGAATAACCTTTTGCTACCAACCGAGATTTGTATTTCTCCACCTTGCCTTCTGCATTCATCTTCTTCTTAAACACCCATTTTCTCCTGATGGGCCTCCTTCCAGCCGAAAACTCCACCAGATCCCATGCATCATTTTTGTGCAAGGATTCCATTTCATCAATCATGGCCTCCTTCTAGATTTTTCCATCCTCTGAATCTACTGCCTCCCTGACAGTTCTGGGATCATCATCAGTTATAGTTAAGGCAAAACCTGAATAGAAAGAAGATGGACTATACCTTTCTGGTTTCCTTCTTTCCCAAACTGATCTTCTAATAGCCGGAGTTTGTGGCTCTTCATCTTCTAAGTCTTCTTCTGTTGTAGAGTCTAATTCATCCTCCTTTAGCTCAAACTCTATCTTCTCAGGTCCCTTTGGTAGGACTTCATGTTTAACAACATCTTTCACTTCTCTAAACACCACATCTTGGTTGTACACAACCTTCCTTGTTTCTGGGTTCCAAAGCTTGTAACCCTTTAAACCATCCTTATACCCAATAAATATGCACCTTTCAGATTTATTATCCAACTTGGTCCTTTTCTGCTTTGGAACATGTACATATGCATCACCTCCAAATACCCTTACATGTGAAAGAGAGGGTTTCTTACCAGTCCATACCTCATGTGGAGTCTTATCCTCCAACACTGATGAAGGTGATCTGTTAACCAGATAGCATGCAGTCTCTACTACCTCTGCCCATAATTCTTGTCCTAACTCAGTACCACTGAGCATGCTTCTTTTCTTTTCTATCAATGTTTTGTTCATTATTTTTGCAGCTCTGTTTTGCTGAGGTGTGTATGGAGTAGACTTCTGTCGTGCTATACCACACTTCTTACAGAAATCTTCAAATTCCTTCTTGCAGAACTCCCTACCATTATCTTTCCTCAACGCCTTTATCTTATTCTCTGTCTAGTTTTCCACCAGAGCCTTAAATTCTTTAAATCTGTCAAAGACTTCATATTTCTTCCTCAAGAAATATATCCATGTATTCCTTGAGAAGTCATCTATGAATGAAACATAGTACACAGACTTTCCCAATGATGGAACTAACACAGGTCCAAACACATCACTGTGCACAAATTCTAATATCTTGTTCACCCTCTTAGCACCAGAAGGAAAACTCACCCGATTCTGCTTCCTATATACACAATGTTCACAGAAATTGAAATCCAGAGAGAAATTAGACATACCTTCTACCATACCATTTCTATGCAGTATCTGAAGGCCCTTCTCTCCAATATGCCCAAGCCTTTGATGCCATAGCATGGTCTTTTCTCCAGATACAGCTAGGCTTTCCGCTCCACTTTCAGGAACCATAGAACTGTTACACCCATCAATAATAGTGCTACCTTGTAGCTTGTACAAATTTCCAATCCAAACTCCCTGCATTAATACCAGTGCTCCCCAAACCATCTTGCAGGCATCTTTCTTGAACACTGTTTTTACACCTGCATCATTCATCTTGCTTACAGAAATCATATTTCTTGCCAATGCAGGAATATGCAGAACACCAGGAAGTGTTCTAATCCTTCCACCTTGCAACTTCAGCTTGAACTTTCCACGTCCCACAATTCTAGCCTTCCTATCATCCCCTAGGAAGACATCACCACCATCATATTTATCATACTCGCATAACCACTCCCTATGGGGAGTGAAGTGAAAGGATGCACCTGAGTCAATCAACCATGAGTCACGATCTACATTTGTATTTGAAGAAGAAGCCAAATACACATCCCCACCTTCATCCAAGGTGGTTTTTGCCTCTGCAGAAGGAGCATCATCGGATCCCTTTCCTTTCTCAGGAGCTTTAGATCTGCAGTCCTTTTTGTAGTGCCCTTTCTTTCCGCATTTCCAGCACACCTTTAAAAACTTTCCAAGAGATTTATATCTCCCTCTAGATTTAGATCTCCCATTCGAAACCTTATTCTTGTTTCTGTTTTGGGACCTTCCTCGTATAGACAAGGCATCTCCATTTTGACCCTCCATATTTCTCCGTCTCATTTCCTCCGATAGCAAGGCTGAGACAATGTCATAAAAATTCAAGGTAGTTGTATTGCTACCTATTACAATAACCAAACTATCCCACGAGTCTGGTAGAGAACACAACAAACTAATGCACTTATCTTCATCTGAGATTTTAATATCAATAGAAGACATCTGACTTACCACAGTATTGAAGGTGTTCAGATGCTCTATCACCGAGTCTCCATCCTTCATCCTCAGGTTATATAGCTTTTTCCTTGGGAACAATTTATTCACCAGAGACTTAGATCGGTACAAAGTCCCTATCTTGTCCCACAAGGTCTTTTCCGTAGCTTCTCCAGATACATTCAACAATACTGAATAAGAGACACACAATCGTATCGTGCTCTTTGCCTTCCAATCTAGCTTTTTCCAGTCTTCATCTGACATTGCCGTTGGTTTAGTACCTAGATCTACTGCGATCCACTGATCTTTATCCACCAGTAGATCCTCCATCTTGATCTTCCACAACTCAAAACTCTGACCATTAAATTTCTCGATCTCTATCTTTCCACCGCTCGCCATCTTCTTTCACCACAAGAATCGATCCCGCAGATCTCCCACTGAACAGGGTCTACCACAGGCCAGAGCAAAAAACCCTCAGCAGCAAAGGCATCCCCCTGAAGCCGAAACCGCTTCGATACCAAATGTAGGTTTTAACCCTGAACATAAATTATCTACATATGAATCTTATAAAAAAAAATAAACAATAGCAAGAGCATAAAACATAAAACAGATAAACATAGAGATTTTCCCCTAGATCCCAAATCGGGATGACCAACTTGATTTTTCATTATATTCCTTTTAGTGTTACAAAACATATATATACATGCCGAAGCATACATAAACCCCAATCCATTAACCCTGGATTAGAACATAACCATAGTTCCCTTGATCGGATCTACAAAAATACCAGGGGTCGAAAACCATCATACCCATAAACCATATGCAAAACCATGCACAAAACCATGGGCATGGACCACCCACCAGAAATTAAGGACCAAAAAGTTTCGTTGGGGCGCTGCCCCGGACCTCGACACAGGGGGCTATCACCCCCCGTTGTGCCTAGCGCAAAGGGGGGGCTATCAGCCCCCCTCTTACCCGCCCGCGCGTGCTTATTCGTGGAAAGAATATAACACATACCCAACATCAATGGCCTTTTATAATACAGACTTCTCTTCCCAGCCTATTGTATTACAGACTACCTGACTACTTCCCCTCAATAATAATTCTAACAACTATTAGAATCCCAACAACCCTTTACAATGAATTTTTAATGAATATTTATAGGTGAATGAGGAAGTGAAGTAGTAGAAGAGATAGTTGGCCCAATTAAATGAAGGACTTAATGTTTCTTGGCCTTTGGGAGGCTTGATGGGTAAGAAATGTCATGCTCCATGTTTCATTTAATGGTCCTTTGCTTGTACTTGTACTCTAATTGTCTATTTTTGACCTTTGAAATAAGCAAGGGGGGTAGAAATCTACAGGTTTCCCATACTTCCATAACTACTGCATCTTCTCTTTGAGGCTTAATGTACGAGAAAATTTACCTTTGGGACTGTTTTATCTTTAAAATAACTCTGTTGACAGTTTGAAATAACTGATCAGCTGTCTTTATGCAAATATCCTCTATTCTTTCAATAAACAGGTCTTCTTTGTTTTTTGTGAGGCTGCAGGTGTCTTTTAATAGCTGGAGAGGTTGGCTTTTGGAGCTAGAGAGGGTTCAATTGGCCTCTAAGTGGCGGTGGAGGCTTTCTTGGACTGATAGGTGTCTTTGTCTTTTCCTAAAACACCTTTAATTTACTTTCCGATCTATTTTTTAGGCTTTATTAGGCCTAATTTCTCCTTTCTGGTCTTCAACTGTATTTTCGTCCTTTAATTACTGGATTATGGTCTTAATTTTCAATAATGTGCTTTAGATCTCTTAATCCTGTCACTGATACACTTTGCCGCTTTCCTTCGACTGTTTCTGGTGCATATATAGGTTCAATGGTGTAGGAGGGCTTTATCCAGGTTTTGACACTGGTCTTTAATGGAGATCGTGTCTAAAAACCCTTTCTGATGCGTTCTCTACAATCTTTGTTTCTGAAAAAGTCTCTCTGTGCTCTATTTTCTCTATCTGTGATCATGAGACAGTGTGTGATTTTCACTATCTGATACCCTGCAAAAAGACACAAACATGTTAGGAAATCCAAGGGGAGTGAGGGGAGGAAAGCTATGGAGGCCCATGGAGGATGAAGAGCAGGGGCGAAATGGGGTGTCGCAGCAGAAAAATGGCGAAAAACTGTGTCGGGAGGTGAAATGGTGGTCTGATGAAGGTTTGATGTGGGGGAGGTTCTGGACCATTAGATTAGGTCAGGCATCGACAATCAACGGTTGAGATCACATGATGCAACTATTTGGAGGTTGGACGAAGGGATAACAGGTGTGGGCGATATTATAACACAACTGTCGGATGAAGAAGACAGACGGTGGAGATTGGTGGAAGAGAATGGTGGGAGGCATAAGTTAATGGAGGATGCGATTATATGCTGGCCGTCAGATCTCAGAAGTGGATGGCTGAGATCATTCAATCGAAGTTATAAGGGAGACTGGGTTAATGGAGAACAGGCGAGGTGAGAACAAATATGAGCTGTTGATTTAGATTGATGGGCGACGAAGATGAAACCTGAATGCGGGGGGGAAAATCAGTGACGCAGAAAACCAGGGTGGTTTTCGCGCAGGGTCGAAGGCAGAAAGTGTTTTTAAACAAAATCACGTGATTCCACTCATTGCGTGACGTGTGGTAAAGCAATACCACCTATATCGCACGATTTCGGAGCATTAACGGCCAGGCAATAAAATTGCGTGATATGTCTGTGAACTGTCGGATGTGGGGTGGGGAGATCTAACGGTGGAGATGATCGTGTGATGGGAGAAGGTGCATGGGGCAGGAAAAGGTCGTCAGGTTTAATTGCGACCATTAGATCTAGTGTAGAGACGATCCAAATTTGACGATGAGGCACAGTGTTTTTTTTTTAAAGGAGGGGAGGGGAATGCAATGAAGGCGCGCCATAATCGTCGATCTGTGGAGATCGACGGTTCTCATTGATTAAAAAAAACACGTCAGGGGATGATAGAATCAAAGGAAAAAGGGCTCGGACATGGTTTTTCAAAGGCTTTAAGTGCTTGATCATAGGTTTTGATTCCATGGAGTGGGGGTTGGGAGAATAAGCCCTTGGGGGCTAATTTCTTTCATAGAGCGGAGAAAGGGCTTTATAGGCTTTTTAAAGGGATTTTCAGGTTTTTTCAGCGGAGGATAGTCTTTCTAAGTGCCCTGTTGTGGACTTATGGTTATATGAGATCGGGGCTATAGAATATAAGCCCTCAGGGGCTTAAGCCTGATATATTGTAAAAAATAGTATTTTAAGCCAAAATCAGTGCTTTTCAAGGCTATAAGAAGGGTTTCGGTAGAGGAAAGAGGGGGTTTTAAAACCAGATAAAGGGAGCTATAAGGTTTAAATAGGGTTTTAGGATGAAATGGAGGGATTTTGGGGAATTTGAAAAGGGGGAAAAGTGGTGAAAGAGAAAGAACTGTGGGAATGGGAAATAAGGAAATGGAGGCCTTATGACAACAATTTTCTTCACCAAACAGTAGGATTTTCAATGGGAACAATAGTGAATATTCTTCAAGGAGCAGAGGACACATAAAGGCTTCAAGGATGAAATATTTTTAAGGGAAATGTTTCTCTTGAAGGCTTAGAAGAATATTTAGCCACTGTTTGGGTGAAAATATTATCGTTTAATTCTGTTGTAGTACTTGCCCAACTATTTAATTTTCCAATCCGAGGTTCGTAGGCTTACGAGACACATGCACTATATATGCAGGACCAAAGTGGAACTAATTTATTCTAAATTACTGAAATCAAATTAATCTAGGAAGGCATTGAAACATTAACTATGAAAAGCAGGAAATTACATAAGGAAAAAGCAATACAACATGTGAAGAATTGAATGACAAACAACATATGTGAGCTCACAAAAATAAAGCTATTTCAAATTATATTACAAGAATCAAATTACAATTCATGAAAGCATAACAATAAAAGAATATGAATTCAAAACTAAGAATCCCCTTCTCCTAATTACAAAACTATTTCTCCATTATTATTAAAATGAAGAGAGAGTAGTCTCTTTTATACATGAGAAAGATAACCATCTCATAATTACATATCCAATATTCTCTCAAGCACTCTCAACTAATTTCCCATTATTACAAGATATTATCCCTTTGAATCCTCCACACATCTCTCACATATCTTGGATAAGATATGCCAACCAAATCCTCCATGATCTTCTTCTTAGGAATAGGCTTGAATAATTATCTCCTTAATATGATGGAGGAGATATTTGAGATGTATCTTGGAATTAATCCTTCACATATTTCCTACACATTACAAAGCTCACATATTCTTGAGATATATGTATAAAAATATGTATATTTTCTAATATTTAATCATAAATTCACTTATAATACAAAAATGAATAAAATGGAAAATAAGAAGGTGAAACCCAAATGTATTTATGAAAATGATATGATAAAAGGTTAATGGAATGATGAAATGTAAGGAATAGTGAAGGAAAAGGTGGATAAAAATATGACATTTCTGAGTCCCAACATCCTCCCCAACTGAACTTGTTGCATGTCCTCATGCAACCATGCATGGGTATCTTTAAGAACATTTGGCATCTTGAACTTTGGCTTTACATGATGATGTCTTTTAATAATGAATGTTTCTAGGATATGTGAAAGACATGAGTAACAACTTACATTTTCTTATGGTTGGCTCTTGTGTGACAACCATGAATACAAAGAATGTTGGTTCTTGTGTTAACAACATTCATTTCATTTTCTGGTCTCTTTCCTTATGGTTGGTTCTCATGAATACAAAGAATGTTGGTTCTTGTGTTAGCAACATTAATTTTGTTTTATGTTCTCTTGCTGCAATAATAATGTAAACACTCACTGGAAATCATAATGTGCATAAGAAAGCCCTTTTGTAATATTCATGAAACATGCCAATATGTATATTAATGTGTATGAAGCAAAGTGCAACAAAGTATCGTTGGAAAATAAATATTGGTGAATGGTAAATGAGAAAAAAATGGAGTGATAGTGGTGAAGAAATGGAATCATGGTAGTGAATATGTAGCGAATATAGTTCCCCCTCCCCAACTGAATTAGTTGCATCTTGACATGGCTCATGAAAGGAAATGTAGCATGGTGAGGGAATTTTCCAAAATATTCAAGTCAGCATATAAGGAATTGCATGATTAAAGATTAGAAAACAACATACCTCTACTTACCCAAGAATGATGAACTATGCAATAGGAATGTAGCTGCTGCTGCTGCTGGATCAGGAAAATGTGACTGATGTTGTTGTAACTGGATCCTAGGAAATGAAGGAATCTAAACTGCTGATGTTGAATCATGGAAAAGATAAAGGCTGAAAGTGGAACTGTGGTACTCTCGTCGATCAGAATTCATGCTGCTGTAACTGCTGAGGGAGTCGTGAAAAAGTGTATAGTCTTCGTCTGCTACAAAACTGATCGTACAAGTCTAATCATGCGAAAGAATGTGTTGATGTCGAGCATGAAAAGAGATCATTGGATTACCGGCCATTGATGCATGTCATTAACCAATGCGAGGCAAACTCACCATTGATGTCAATGAGTGCCAAGGTACCTGAGTACATCTTGCGAAAGGCGAATAAAGGGGTTGACGTCGAGCCATTTGCAAGATCTGACGATCAAGGGACATTGATGTATTCCCATGATTGTCAGCGAGAGAAATTTCCATTGAGGCATGCAAGTCTCAAGGTACTCAAAAGGAACTCTAGTCTATTTCCCAAATAAGGTGCTGATGTCGATGGGGCAAGACTTGTTGAAAGGTGGGCCTTAAGGAATCCCACATCAGTCAACGCGAGTTTGTACAAAAAGATTTGGTAGGACTATAAATGGAAAGAACTCACAGACAAGCAGTGTGGATCAGCATGGCAAGGAAACAAGGCAATGTAATCATGAAAAGGGAATAAGTTTTATTCAGAAGGCAAACTAGAAGGCAATAAACTGAAAAGGATAAAGGAATGTATGCGATTCAGAAAAATAGGCATGCATGAAATTGTGAAAGATAAGGTAATGGAAAATGGGCTGCAACATAGGAATGATTTAGGCGCTTGGAAGGAAAAATTTGAGTAATCATGTCATGATGCAAAAAGGGTTTTTGTGTAATGGTAAATGTCGCGACATGATGCATGTGTTCTCTAGAGATCTCGCCTTCATGATTGTCTTCAATACCTGAAAAATTTAGCACCATTCCTGCATAAAAAATGTCACCTTTGTGTGCGATCCCCATCGATCATTCCTGTATGAAGTGACTCAAAAAAAAATTAGCTTATTTTCAAGAATTTATGAAATGTCCATTTTTTTTTAATTATTTTTCAAAGTTACACTAATTATGGATGAAAAGAGTGTCGCATCGTAATGTTGAGCTTTCTGCATAAGCTTCTCTTTGACCTACACAACACCAATCTCATTTATCTTGTTAGTATATGCATCCTAACTTTTTGCCCACAAATTCACTTTAAAATAAATGATAAAATCCAACATACTTTTATTTCCCCCCAACTAGAAATATTGCATGTCCCCATGCAATGTACTCATTTTTTTCAAAATGTTTTTATTGGTTTTTAAAACATTTGAAAAGGCTTTTGTATTTGTTAGGGAATAAGTAGTTAGTTTTTATGAATTTTTATGTAAATGAATGAGGGAAAAATTTTTATTATTTTTTTTTAAAATTTTTTTTATTATCATTAATAAATAACAAATTAAAAAATAATAATAATAATAATTTATTATTTATGTCGATTTTTTTTAATTTTTTTTAATTTTTTTTTTACCCAGGACAATCAAAGTGTTATAACTTATAATCAGATAGTAAACTTTCCTATACGATTCCATATAGCAAGGTGTACCCAAATTTTCATCCAAATCTAACTGCTAAGGTCCTAAAAGGATCCTGCCTACAAGACACACTAATCAGATTTTAGTGACTGCCCAACACCAACTTTCTGGATAAAGGAAAAACAGACAACATTGTTGATCTTAAAGATGGAAATCACTTGGCCATCATTACTTTGAAAAATTCCTCATAGTTAATTTTTCTATCACTATCCACGTCGGCATCTCGAATCATCTCATCAACTTCTTCATCAGTGAGTTTTTCCCCTAAATTTGTCATGGCGTAGCTCGGCAGCAGATATGAAACCATTCTGGTCCTTGTCGAAAACCTGCAATGCTTCCTTAAGCTCTTCTTCAGAATCAATGTCCTTCACTTTCTGTGCCATGAGATTTAGGAACTCGACAAAGTCAATGGTACCATTACCATCTGCATCAACCTCATTTATCATATCTTGCAGCTCTGCTTCAGTTGGGTTTTCACCCAAAGAAAGCATTACTGTCCCAAGCTCCTTTGTTGTGATACATCCGTCTTCGTCCTTGTCAAACAAACTAAAAGCCTCCTTGAACTCAGAGATCTGTTCCTCTGTAAGCTTATCCATCATTTTCACGTAATGCACGCAGATAGACCACCAGAGAAACTAAGAGGGTACTCTGACTGAGTTGCCACAGGTCAAGATCGATCTTACTTTCTCCTGCCGGCCTTATTCCTTCTCAAAACAGAACGAGGGATGACTTGATCGATCTGTACCTTCCTTCATCCCATACCCATTGATCAATCCACCAACAGTAAGATCATCCAGCTCGGCCACCACTGCCAGGGCCAGATTCATGGCACGGTCACTTTAGTAATCTGACCCATATTGACCAGGGGTTCCACTCTCGCAATCATTTTCTCCATGTCAATTTCAAGTATGTTTCTGAAGTCAGACAGATCCACCTCGAAGTGTCTGGCCCTCTTGTAGTCCACATTGCGCATACCCACAGCAATATAAGGCTTTCTAGCAGTGCAAACGAGGCCATCTTTAGATTGGTTTCTCTCCTTGAGACGTTTAATGACTTTCTCCACATTCTCGTCGTGCTCCTTCTGGCTACACTTGAATGATTTTCTCTCAGACCAAACATCCCCCAAATAAGTCATAAAATAGAATGTGAACGACAGGGGTAGAACCACAAAAATCACTAATATCCATCTGAAGTTCACTAAGTAATCCACCCAAATCTTCTTCCTCTTGGGCCGAACTAACATTGGCTACTCTAGATCAGACATTTTTTCAATGCAAACAACACCAATATCTCTAGCTCTAGCTCTGTCTATTAATAATTAATCAACGCAGCAATATTTCACAGGCCATTACTGAGACTAAGGACCAAAGCACAACCAAAACCCCAGCTGGTCAGCACAGTGCATGCCCTATGGATCGAGACTGCTAAAACTTATGGCAGATATAAGGGGTGACTGAATGAAAATAGATGGATACTTCTAGCTGGGCACTGGAATCACTGCCTTCAACACGAGAGCTGGCTGATGACATTGTTCTCAGTCTGAATGGTGTACCAAGCCTTTGAGGGAAAATAGATTCATCATCAAGCTGAAGATCGACTCAAAATTATGTATCAAATCTGTAGTATAGTGGTAAGTATTCCCGCTTGTCACGCGGGTGACCTGGGTTCGGTCCCCGGCAACGGCGCCAAAATGTTTGGGTGAAAATATTATCGTTTAATTCTGTTGTAGTACTTGCCCAACTATTTAATTTGTCAATCCGAGGTTCGTAGGCTTACGAGACACATGCACTATATATGCAGGACCGAAGTGGAACTAATTTATTCTAAATTACTGAAATCAAATTACTCTAGGAAGGCATTGAAACATTAACTATGAAAAGCAGGAAATTACACAAGGAAAAAGCAATACAACATGTGAAGAATTGAATGACAAACAACATATGTGAGCTCACAACAATAAATCTATTTCAAATTATATTACAAGAATCAAATTACAATTCATGAAAGCATAACAATAAAAGAATATGAATTCAAAACTAAGAATCCCCTTCTCCTAATTATAAAACTATTTCTCCATTATTATTAAAATGAAGAGAGAGCACTCTCTTATATACATGAGAAAGATAACCATCTCATAATTACATATCCAATATTCTCTCAAGCACTCTCAACTAATTTCCCATTATTACAAGATATTATCCCTTTGAATCCTCCACACATCTCTCACATATCTTGGATAAGATATGCCAACCAAATCCTCCATGATCTTCTCCTTAGGAATAGGCTTGAATAATTATCTCCTTAATATGGTGGAGGAGATATTTGAGAAGTCTCTTGGAATTAATCCTTCACATATCTCCTACACATTACAAACCTCACACATTCTTGAGATATATATAAAAACATGTATATTTTCTAATATTTAATCATAAATTCACTTATAATACAAAAATGAATAAAGTGGAAAATAAGAAGGTGAAACCCAAATGTATTTATGAAAATGATATGATAAAAGGTTAATGGAATGATGAGCCCAAGAAACAGAAGTAGTAATGGTGGATAAAAATATGACATTTGGTCCCAACACCACTTTTTTTTCGTCAAAAATTTATAGGTGGCAAATCACGAACCGAGAAAGGTCCAAACACGTCCGTGTGAATTCTCTCAAGGACTTGCTCAAAGCATGATCATCTACCCATCTCTCGATGAAAAGTGGCTCTTCTAATCTTAGGATATTGGTGGCCACCGCCGCTCCATCAGTCTCACCATTGTTTCTTTCATATTGGCCGGGCACAACTCACTAGCTTTGAAGTAGCGGTTCGGTCTTGAACTTTGGAGGTGCTTGAGGCCCTGTATGCGTTTTCTTTGGGCATCACGCTCTAGAAATATCCTTCTATTCCAAAATGGATATTCATGGAAAAAATTTTATTCCTCGGATAGATATTTCTAATGATGTACCATGTGCGTCAAACGGAGATAGTATGCCAAAGTTACGTCCCTGGGAAGTTGAAACACCAATTTACCCAAACGGGGCCCATAGTTTTGGCGCTTCATCTCCTAGGGTTAGGTTTTTGGGATGTTTAGGGTTCTCCATTGTTTCTCAATAATAAATAGGCCCTCGAGCCTCATTGTAACTCAGTTCAGAGGCCTGTAGCCGCCACATCTCTTCTCAGAGATAGCTACCAGTGCCCTAGCTAGTTGTATTTCCATTCTGTCTGTAAGCAAATTTCAGTTCTTTGATATTAATGAAATGAAGTGTTATTTCCGCTGCATCTCTGTATTTATGGTTATGTGTTTATTCTGTTGTGTTCCTGCATAAATCTAGATCATCTTCACAAATTTTCCCAAAGTACATCCCTTGCACTAATCTAATTGCGCAAGTGTACCTTTGGGAAGCCCGGTAGAAATCTGCTGCAAAATTTTCAAAGCACCATGGTGAAGATGGCCCAATATCCTGTGCCAGAATTCGCCCTCATCTCGGCTCACCACTCCTTCTGCTTTTCCTGCCATTGTAGCGCAACCATCTACCTACAATTGATAAATATTCTTAACTTAAATCCCTATCCTCCTGGTTTGACCAGTTGTTTTATGGCACAGGAAAGCTTTTCTCTCACTAAAAACAACATCATAACCGTTGTCTTCCAGCATCGCCACGGAGATCAGATTCTTCTTAAATCCTGGAACATGCATGACATCCTTCAAGATGAAAGGTTTAATGGACTCCCTCTCAAAGGAAATGGTCCCAATACCAGTCGCACTGTATCTACCATCATCGCCCATCTCGATGTGCACTCCAAGATCCTTTTCCTCCAGATCACTAATCAAATCTCTGTCTCCTGTCATATGGAAAGACGCACCACTGTCAAGAAACCACACCGATCCCATCACACTTGAAACCAAGCATGCGATCAAAGAAAATTTGATCTCAAACTGCGGGCTAAGGCCTCTCCTACTGTGTAACCAGCAACGCTCTTATTCTTCTTCTTCTGTGGGAAATTAGTGGCGAAATGCCCATACTGGTGACATTGAAAACACTTCACCTTGGAAAAATCATGCTTCTTGCCTTTAGCTTTGTATTTGGAAGATTTCTTCCCTTTTCCTTTCCTAGCTTTGGCAGCCAAAGAGAAATTTTCTTCATCTTCATTCTTTGATGAAGATCCATCCCTGGTACCCCGCCTTATCTCCTCCTGCACAAGATCTGACCAAAGTCACTCCCATCCTAGCAGTTTCTCTCGTCCATTGACAGAGTCTTCGTAGCTATGCCAACTCTTCGAAAGCCCAAGGAGAGCCAAGCTCACCAAGTATTCTTCATCAACAGTAACCCACACACTTCCCAGCTCATCCTTGCAGTGGACAAACTTCGTGAGGTATTTTGGAATACTGTCGCCTTTCTCCATTTTTATTTTTCTGAGCTTGTCTTCAAGCGCCAACTTCCTCTGGTCACTTCTGCTTTGGAAAAATTCTGTCAAGGCCTTCCACATTAATAATGGAGTGGCTTTCTCGTGAAGGCTGGACATAATGTGGTCCTTCACACCTTCCAACAGAATCCTTCGACACTTTTCTACCTTCTTTTTCCATGCGTCAAGTGCGGCTACATCGCTAGAAGCAGGCTTTGGAATATCAACATCTATGAACTCCTTCAACCCATTATCATCCAGCACCACCTCCATCCTGTCCTTCTATGCTATGTAATTCGAGCTACCCTCAATGGCATACTCCAATCTCAATCCGTTGAAAGACATTTCAATGAATGCTCAACTTCGACACCAATAAAACACTGCAGCAAATTCGAATTCCACCAGCACAAAACTCAATCGCTTCAATAATTGCAATATCCTCCAATGATCAACACTGTTCTAATACCATGTAGAAATTATATAACTTATGGGTTATATGTCCAAGATTCTCCTGATCTCACACTATTTTAACTTCATGCAAAATACAAAATCTATTCCACCATTGATCATTTGCGGAAATTAAATCAAGATTGCAATGCACACATGAAATAATAAAAATTCACACACATTAACACAATTGTTTAATGGGAAAGCCTGAAGCTAAAAACCCCAACTATCTGTATATAATATATTTCATAGAGATCATGTAACAATCCTCATACAAAGCTGATCATATCAAGCTCTCAGTACAATACAATCGCTACACACTAATCAAGAACAATCAGCAAAAATATGCACTGATTTTTTCCCTCCTGATAGCTTGCCTCTACTGCGTAATCCCTACTGAATAATGGCTCTGGATGAGTTTGAATTTCTCCAACCTTGCTCACGCAATCCTCATTGGCATCTCCAATGAATGTGTGGTGCATCCAATGCAACACTATAGTCACAACTGATAGTCACACTTGCTCTTTCACTAATCTCTCCACTGAGTCTCCACTGATCTGTTCTACACTGTAGTTAACTGTTGTCTCTGTCCAGTTAAATAATGAGTTATTATTTAGTGAATTAAATTAACTAATTAATTCACTCAACTCCACTGAAAGTATCAATCAGTTAGAAATAGACGCAATCAGTTCAACTGACTTTAACTCCACAAGTGTAGTTAAACTAGAAACCAACTCCACCAACTACTTCTCCGACTCCACCAAACTTTACCACTTGAGTTCTAACTGAAGTCCTCCATGCATGAACCACTAGTAGCTCTAGAAATTGCATAATTCCTTCAGCTAGCTGATCTAAACAATATGTTAACTGAATGTCAGTGCTCCAAGAGAATAAGATAATGTTTAGAGTCCAAATATTATTAAGAGCTAATAATATCCGACATGTCTATTTTTAGACTGGCAGTCTAAAAATAGACTTCACCCAAAATGTCTAAAAATAGAATTCCATCTATTTTTCCAACTTGACCAACCATCCACAAATAGCATCCTGCAACTCATAGAATATGATCGACATGTCTAAAAATAGACTTTGCGCCAAAAATAGCCTGCGGGGCCCACTTAGTGAAGGCAACTCTTTTCACTAAGCTCATCATCTTGTTGAATCTCAACATTATGTCCTTGTCATTTCTATTGTTTTTATGTTGGTTATGAGTATTGTTTATTACAGTAATGATGTATGGATCTCATCATGTTTTGATTTATAAATGAATGAACAATGCATCTATAACCTAATAGATGATAATGCATCTAATGTGATAAGGAAACAATGCTTCTTAGAAATTCTTAGATAATTAGGAGACCTATATGCTCAGATCTGTTGTTTTAACTTATAGAATGCATATTTTTGACATGTTTCAATAAATGTTTGTCATGGCTAGTAGGGGTCCAGTCAAGTGTCTATTCAAGTATTTGCATTTGTATAATTTTTTTCAATGTTACTTTTCATTTCTGGAAGTGTCACGGAGTTTTGGGCAGTGTTCTGAGTCTTGGCCATAAAAAAGTGGCACAGAATCTGGGATCACAGGCTTAGAACTAGCTGAAAAATACCCCATGTCCCTTGCATGCCCTTGTTGTGAGAGCGAATGGAGGCTCCCAGTCACATGCACACCCATGTAATTCAAGCAACTGGGGCTCTAGGTCAGTACAATTATAGGTTTTCTCAGTGGTTGATCACCTAGAAGGGTTGCATGGATCGTGATGATTTTGTAGCATGTGTAGAAGGTTAGATTGGTTGAGTTGTGTCAGTTCCACTTCCTTCACGGTACATGGGAAATTGAATCATATCATAGTATTCTCTCATCATAGGTTTACCCCAACAGATTGGTTAACTTGGGTAAATATGGGAGGAGGGTGTTACACCAACTCTCTCCTCTTAGCCTTTGTTAGCTAAGGAGTTAAAAAATTAGAAAATATATATTTCCCAAGATGAGGAAAAACTCAAGTGGGGTTATAAAAAAAATGGATGTTTACGTGAAGGGACCCTATTATCTTCTATATAGGTATCAAGACATTCACCAAGATCCAATTTGGATGAAAATATGGGAAAATGGTTTCTGTCCCAATTCTGCTCGATTCCTCTAGTTGGTGGGACATCAAAAGACTCTTACATGGTGCCAAATAAGGAAAAAATAATTTCATGGCCCCTCACTTTGTACTATTTTTTGGAAGAAGGAAGAATCTAGGAGACATCTCCTAAATGTTTTCCCTTTGTTTGAATCTTTTTGGAGTAAGGTTTTATTTCCTTTTGGATCATCGGATCGAAATTTTAATAGCTTTATGGAAACAATGAAGCATTGTAGACCGTGTATATTCAGTAATATAGTGGTAGATAGAGCATGTAATCTCACTGTTGGTTTTATCATATGGGAAGTTTGGAATGAAAGGAATATACAAATATTCAAGAAAAAAATGAGTGGAGGCCTGTTCTGGAAATTAATTTCACAAAACATCTGTGAGACCATTCTCAAGGAATAAAGGTCTTCGGAATAATTGGAAGTGAACCCTTAGGAATTCAATATTTTGTGTAAGCTAGATCTCTCCCCCTCCATGAGCCCCTATGTTCCCCCCAAGTCTCCCACTCCTAGGGTGTCCTCTCCCTCCTCCTTTTCTCTACCTTTGATGGGGTTTTTGAAGTTAGATTTCGATGGCACCTCCAAAGGAAATCTCAGTCTAGTGGGGTGTGGAGGGATCTTCCATGATTGGGAAAGTCAAACTTTGAAGGTGTGTGTTGTGTATTTTGGTATTACAAGCAATAATGTAGCTTAATTCCTCACTCTTGAGTGTGGACTAACTTTAACAATGAATGATGGATACTTAAAACTTCAAGCCGATGGGGATTCTTTGTTGGTTATTGAAACTATTAGAAAAAGCATCAGTGGATTTCCTATTTAAAAATTGGCTAAGATATAGAGAGTTGAACATATTCATCTCTCATATACAGTTTTCACTTTGATCTATTCATCATCTCATTAATTCACACTCAAGACAAGCTAGAAACAAAGTGGTTGATATTGTGGAAAATTTGGGGTGTCAAGATATCAAAACATGTATAATTGTATCCTATTTTGAAGGGGATACACCTAACTAGAAAGTATCCTTGCAGCTTATCTTAGATGTTGATAACCTACCCATGATTGGAGTTAATGAACACACAGAAATGGAGATTGGGGAGGGTTTCCACCACCTTGTCACCTCCCACTGTTGTGTAACCAACTCCAAAAATAGAAGAAAAGAGATATCAACGCCTTAGAAATGAGCCACTTCGAGGGGGCAACCTCCAATGCATTACATAAATGAACAATTCTTCGATGATACAATTTACAAAAACTCCTTTCTATATATAGGAGTCCATCTGGCCATAATGCAATCCTAGTGGGCCACAATGTAATCCTAGCCAACCTAACAATAATAATTTAAGGGCACGATAATAAAAAAATGGGGGTTACAAGGGTACAATAATAACAATAAGGGGGTTACACTAATAACAATAAGGGACTATATTGGTAATATAGGGACCTAGCATGCCCCTCTCCTTCAAAAAAGTGTTGTCCTCAACGCTTGAGTAGCTCTCAGTGCTTCTGTATAAACTTCTCATCCTCCCATGTAGAATCTTCAGTGGGTAAGTTCTTCCACTTCATGAGATACTCTGAAATTGATCGATTCCGTAGCTATCGAGTTCTTGTTTCCGTGACCGCTTCAGGTTCCAATATGAATTTTCCTTCCTCATCAAGTTTTGGAAATATTGTTTGAACTGGAAGATTTTCACCTATAACCTTTTTTAAGCATGAAACATGGAAAACTAGATGCACTCGCGAAGAAGCAGGAAGCTCCAATTTGTATGCCATAGTACTAATCTTTTGCAACACCTTGTAAGGACCATAGTACTTTGGAAATAATTTATTATCCTTCTTAGATTTCTTGAGGTACATTTGTTTGTATGGTTGTAGCTGTAAAAATACCCAATCTCCTACATCAAAACTTCTCTCGCTGCGATGTTGATCTGCCTGTTGTTTCATTCGATTTTGTGCCAAATTTATGTTATCCTTTAAGAGTTGGAGAACTTCTTGCTGATGCTCAATGTGATCTTCCACTGCTTGAACCTTCAAATTTTCCCTTAAAAATCATGTGATAGATGGTGGATGATATCCATAAAGTGCCATAAATGGGGTCATCTTTGCTGCAATATGGAAGGAAGTGTTATACCACCATTCAGCGAGAGGTAACCACTTGACCCATTATGCTTGTTTATCAGATACAAAAAAATGAAGATATCCTTCCAAACATTTATTTACTATCTCAGTTTAACCATCATATTGAGGATGATAAGATGAGCTATGAGCTAATTGAGTACCCAAACAAGAAAATAACTCCGTCCAAAAATTTCCAGTAAAAATGGGATCTCTGTCACTCACAATAACCCTTGGGCTTCCATGTAGTTTTTGAATTATGTCCATAAATGTAGTAGCAACTGTACTTGCTTTAAATGGATGAGATAATGCACAAAAGTGTGCATACTTGGTAAGTCTATCAACTACCACCATGATGAAACTCTTTCCTTCGGACTTAGGTAAACCTGTGAAAAAATCCATTTAAATCTCCTCCCAACGTTGACTTGGAATGGATAAAGGTTGTAGAAGTCTCGGGGTCTTAATTGTCTCAACTTGATTCTGCTGGCAAACCAAACATTTCGCCACAAAATTTTGAATATCAGATTTAAGGCCATCCCAAAAAAAATCTTTCTTCACCATGTGGTAATTTTTTAAAAATCCCGAGTGTCCTCCTAAAGGAGAAGTGTTCAATTCCAGAAGAATATTTTGTTTTAGTTGGGAATTCTTACAAAGATATAAGCGATCTTTGTACCATAAGGAATCATTTTTCCAACTAAATGTATTAGATGTACTAGGATCTTGCTGCAACTTTGAATGAGTGCCCATACATATTTTTCCTTCTTCCATTCATCTCTTGCTTCTGTTATCCAATCTGGTTGGATAATAGAAATGGCACAAAGCAATGCTTCCACCTCTTCATTCTTTCTTGAGAGTGCATCTGCAACAACATTAATCTTTCCTTTTTTTTAGATTATTTCAAAGTCATAACCCAACATCTTTGTGACCCATTTTTGTTGCTCTTCTGAAGATAGTCTTTGTTCCAAAAAGTGTTTAAGACTATCATGATCAGTTTTTACCTTGAAGTGTCTTCCCATTAGGTAAGTTCACCATTTCTTTAGTGCATGCAGTATTGCTAACATTTTCTTCTCATAAATAGGTTTCTGTAAATACTTTCCTTTGATTGGACGACTTTCAAAAGCAATGGGTCTTCCTTCCTGCATCAAAACTGCACCAATTCCATTTCCTGAGGCATCACATTCCACAACAAAGGTTTTTGTGAAGTCTGGCGTAGCTAAGACCGGTGCATGGCACATTGCCTCCTTAAGACGTTCAAAGGCCTTAGTTGCTTCAGGAGTCCATGAAAATGCATCTTTCTTCAATAATGTTGTTAGAGGTGCTGCTATTCTCCCATAATTCTTAACAAACTTGCGATAATACCTCGTTAACCCGAGAAATCCTCGCAACTGCTTTATGGTTGTGGGGACTTTCCATTCCTTAATGGCTTTAGTTTTGTTAGGGTCTACTTTAACACCCTCGTGAGATACAATATGACCCAGATATTCCACCTCTTGTACTCCAAAGAAACATTTGGATGTTTTTGCATATAATTTTTTCTCCTGCAATAGTTTGAGCACCCTGTCAACATGTTGAACATGATCCTTCCAAGACCTGCTATAGATTATTATATCATCAAAAAATACTAGCACAAATTTTCTAAGGAAGGGTTTGAAAATGGAATTCATCAACCCTTGAAATGTAGAAGGTGCATTGGTAAGGCAAAAAGGCATGACCAAAAATTCATAATGACCCTCATGAGTTCGAAATGTTATTTTTGAATATCTTCAGTCTTCATTCTAATTTGATGATATCCTGAATGAAGATCCAACTTGGTAAAATAAATTGCTCCATGTAATTCATCCAATAATTCATCAATCACAGGAATGGGAAATTTATCTTTAATGGTGAGTTTATTGAGCTCCCTAGAATCCGGACACATTTTCCATGATCCATCCTTCTTGTGTACCAATACTACAGGAGCAAAGAAAGAACTTTGACTAGGTTGAATTATACCCGCCTCTAACATTTCTGCAATCATACGTTCAATTTCGCTCTTTTGGAAGTAAGGATATCTATAAGGCATGATGTTTGGAGGAACACTTCCTGGAATCAAATGAATAGCATGATCATGATCACGAATATGTGGGAGTCCTTTGGGAGTTTCAAACACCTTGGAATGATTGTCCAAGACTTGTTGGAGATCTGTAGAAATAGATGATTTTGATGTTGAAAATTCTAGTGAGCATAATTGTGCAATTACACCTCATTGTTCTTTCTTTAGAAGCTTTTTCATGACATTAGAGCTTATTATCTTTCTCGGCTTCCCTGCAATACCCCATAATTCGACTTCCTTTCCTTCTGAAAAAAAATTTCAAGAAAAGTTCTTCAAAATTAAAAGCTACCGTCCCCAAAGATTGTAACCATTGTACTCCTAGTACAACATCAACACCTCCCATAGGAATGGAAAGCATTGGACTAGTCAATACATATTCCCCCATGGTTAGCTTGATATTATGGAATTTTCCAGAGCAATTTATAGTTCCTCCATTTGCCACCATCACTTGACATTCTGGTGCTGGGTATAGGAAACAATTTAATTCCTTGGCTACCTTACAATGAATAAAATTATGGGTGCTACCTGAATCAATCAACACTATTACCTTTTTCTTCTTGATCTGTCCTTGTATCTTGAGAGTTTGAGGAGTGGTAATTCCTGCCAGTGCATTACACGATATGGTCGTATTCATTTCTTCCTCTTCTAGGGTTGGTTCCTGGTGTATATCCTCTTCTTGTTCATTTTCTTCTTCCTCTTCACAATCTATGTAAAATAATTTCTTCTCAAGACACTTATGACCTTTAGTGTATTTTCTATCACAACTGTAGCAAATCCATTTTGCTCTTTTTTCTTCGAATTGTTGTGGTGTCAACCTTGTAGGTTGTGGAAATCTAGGAGTAGCAACACTTCCCTCTTTATAGAAGTGAGTGGTAGGCTTCCTTGTCGCCATAATTTTACATTCAATTTTTCTTGCCAACCTGAATGCCTTCTCCAATGAATCGGGTTCCAAAACGTGAACTTCATGTTGGATGTTATCCTTTAAAGTACCTATGAAGAGATCAATCCTGTGTTCCTCTGGAATATCAGTTACCCTTATATTCAATTTTTGGAAGTCCTCAATGTGTTCCCCCATTAAACCCTTTTGTTTGAGATTTATCAATTGGCTAAAGAAGGTGTTGCTCTTTGTATCCTCATAATGTGCTATCATTTCCTCCGTAAAAATTGACCAAGTGACAATTTTTTTACGGGAGCTAAGCCATCGATACCATACAAATGTATTTTGTTCTAAATGTAAAGTTGCAATGCGTACCTTTTGTGTGTTTTGCACGTTATGGAGATCAAAATATTGCTCCATCTGTAGTATCCATGTTACACGATCCTTTCCATCAAACTTCCTCATATCCATTTTTGGAATATGGTGGTTCTTCCCGCCAACATTAGAGTTTATGAAATCACGATTAACATTTATTTTGTTCTCATCATGAGTTTCCTCTACTATCTTTTCACCATTAGGAAACATTTCTTGTATCAACTTTCTCAAACCTTCTATGTCTGCTTTTAGATCATTCTTCATGTTTTCCATTTTAGATTCCATGCCAGCTTCCATGTCATCTATCTTAGATTCCACGTCTTTCTTCAAACCATCCATATTATTCTTCACACCATCCATCTTTGCTTCCACGCCTTTCTTCAAAACTTCCATTTCATTTTTTGCTGCTCTTTGCGAGAGCGAAATTTGGTGCACTTGCTCTTGTAATTTTGATAGATCATGTTGCAATTCTTCATCTTCATGAGTCATAGTAGAGCATTCTGAAGGCTTAATGGGTGTTGAATTATTTTACGGGGCATTTTTTAGAACCCAATACTCATATCTATTCTACAATATGCCCTTGGAATCAATTCAAATTTATTTTTCAAACAAGACTTATGCAATTCGAAAAAAAATACACACCTTTTTCTTGCTTTTGAGGAGCTCGATATTGAAATTTTATTATCTCTGTGATTGCGGCTCTTAAATATCTGAAATTAAGCACTGAAATAGCCCTCTAAATTATCTTTTGAATGCCACAGGTATGACCTGATTTGGATTCTTCAAGACAAAGTTATGTCCAATCTCCCACAATGACCTAATTATGAACTAGTTCAGTAGAGTGAACTTGTACGACTTGCCACGTGTCACTGTTTCGTCATTCGCCTCTGAAATTTATAGCCAAGAAACTATAGTCCGTGTAATTGCGACCACTTTTTACGGCACTCCAATCCGATGCTCAGAGAGAGAGTTATTGAATTTTCCCAAGATCACCTCTTTGAGATGAAATCCAGGAGCCTGAAACATCACCACCTTCCACAGATCATATCTCTAAAAATGTTGTGAATCAAGCTCTGAAATTTTTCGACGAGTTTCCTCAGGATTTCAGCTTCGCACCCTAAAAATTTCAGATTCTAAACCTTCGTAGAAAAAAATTTATAGCGCAAATGCCACGATGACCTGTTTAGGAGCCTGAAAAAAGACCTAACTTCCATAGATCATATCTCCAAAAATATTGTGAACCAAGCTCTGAAATTTTTAGACGATCTTCCTCAGGATTTCAGCTTCACACCCTAAAAATTTTAGCTTCTGAAACTTCATAGAAAAAACGTTATAGTGAAAATTCCATGATGACCTGTTTGGAGCAGCAAAACCCTAGAATCCAAAGCTCTGATACCAAATGTTGTGTAACCAGCTCCAAAAATAAAATAAAAGAGATATCAACACCTTAGAAATGAGCCACTTCGAGGGGGAAACCTCCAATACATTACATAAATGAACAATTCTTCGATGATACAATTTACAAAACCTCCTTTCTATATATAGGAGTCCATGTGGCCATAATGTAATCCTAGTGGGCCACAATGTAATCCTAGCCGACCTAACAATAATAATTGAAGGGCACAATAATAACAAAATGGGGGTTACAAGGGTACAATAATAACAATAAGGGGGTTACACTAATAACAATAAGAGACTATACTGGTAATATAGGGACCTAACACCCACTACATTAATAGGTGGGTGACATGGCTATCCTACCCCATGCATCACACATTCGAGTTTATTCTTCATTTAATACAATGTTAAGCCTCCCATACTTCCTCTATTCCGTGAAGAGTATTTTCGTTACCCAAAATTTATGTTGTGATAACAATTCTCCCCAATTGCTTGTGGGATTATTCCCTCATCTATCTGACAGTGTCGGGCATACACATGGCTAGACATTTGCATAGTTATGACAAGATTTATGGATTTTTACTAAGAAGAGGTCACATGTCTTGGAGGATGAAGGGGTAGTGCTCTAGGATTGCGTGGAATCCATCTCAATTTCAGATTTTGAAAATTACAACTAACTACTTGAGTTACTAGTTCATGGACTAGAGGCTGAAACAATGCCTTTATAGAGTTCATGCCACATAATTTTGAGAACTTAGCTAGAGATGTAGGAAGAGGGAGTAGGTGTCACCATTTTGCACTTAAGGCATATAACCTAATATGCTTCGAAATCTTGGGATGGTGTTCTCTTGGTACAAGCTTGTCTTTTGAACCCTAATATCTATTTCCTATATTCTACGTTTGTATGGGTCAAGTGTGGTGATGTTCTTCTAATTTCCCGAGGGGTTCAATGTGGTCGGCACCTTGGGGTTTTTAGGCAAGTGTATTTTTTTACCTAGTGGGTGACTTATGGGCTTGTGATGTTTTGGACTTTGTTTTTGTGTTGGCCTGGGATGTCACAAACTCTCTGTATCTTTAGGCTTCTCTTCTATCTTGGTTTGCATAATCTTATTTTCTGTAGTTGGAACTTGTTGGGGGCTTGCCATCTTGTTTGGTTTAGTTGTTTTCGGCCCATAATTCCTCAGATAATCATGCATAGTCGTAGGGGAGGATATGGCAGGGGACCAAAAGGCCAGTTGCATGCCTAGGCCCAAGCCTAGGAATTCACTGCTACCTTCCACTCCGCAACACCTCCTAACATTCATAAAGAAATTTGCCAGCCTAAAACTCTCACCACTAACGACTGCCAGGCGTATTCTGATTTTAAGGTTCTAAAGGATGTCACCAATTGAGTTCTTGACTTTGTTCACACCAAGGGCCGAAAAAACGAGTATAGGAATTCTATCACCCCACATTGGCAGGTAAAAACTCAGATGGGTAGAGTCTTGAAAGAGAAGCATGAAGATCGTAATGACATCATTTGTTCCATGAGCAAGATTAAGTGGGTGCAACAATATCAACATCAATTTGTTGGTTAGATTGGATGCTCTCCTATCTCACCTAGAAAGCCACCTTAAATGCAAGCTCAATCCCTCAGCTCCATTTGATAGAAGCACACATGATCCTACTCGAGTGACTTGTTCTAACTCTTGATCTCATGTTATGTATCTATGATGTTTTTCTTGATTTTCTATGTAACTCAGTGTTAGCTAGTTCTTGCAGTTTGAAAACCAGCTACTTTATTTTGATATTCCTACTTTTAAATTACCTACCAATATATCTAGTTTCCCTTCTGACAAATGGAGGCTAGTAATAAGTTGAACTATGATGTCGGGGGAGATATAATCCGACTTTTAAGGTAATAGAAAATTAACTTGCTATATATATGTGTGTGTGTGTGTGTGTGTGTGTGTGCATAATAAAATTGGCTTTAGTTGGCTAAGAGGCTAGTAATAAGTTGAACTACGATGTTGGGGGAGATATAATCCAACTTTTAAGGTAATAGAAAATTAACTTGCTATATATGTGTGTGTGTGTGTGTGTCATAAAATTGGCTTTAGTTGGCTAAGAGCTTTTCTAGAAAATTGGTTTTAGTTGGCTAAGAGATTTTCTTGGTAGAAAAAGAAAAAAGATAATGGCCCAAAAACAAGAAGCATGTAATAGTAATAACAAAATAATTTGATTTTCTTTGAATAATAGCGATGAGTCTCCCTAAATTTATAAATAAAACCTAATAATAATTATCTACTCACAAGCAAAACAATTTGGAAAAAAAAATATATATATGGATTAATTATTTACTCACAAGCAAAGCAATTTGAAACCAAAAAAATAAATAAATAATGTTCAGATGGCAGGGGAAAGAATATCTTATAAAATTGAAGTCACATGCTATATAGATATGGGGTACTGCAAGTATACTGTGGAAACGCTGATGTGAAACTAAAAAGGCATCATCAGCCCCTCCGCTTTGTTAGGCCTCCCAAGATATAGAAATCGAGAGGATCATTTTCCCAGTGTTCTGTTATCTAATTCCACCTAACAGTTTAAGTTAACAGTTGATTTTCTCCCTGTGTTCTGTGATCTAATACAGACTAATAGTTTAAATTAACAGTTGAAACTAAAAGTTTAATGCATCGTTATTAACAACTTCATACAGATGTGAACTATTGAGTTGACAGGTTGCGTTCAAAACAAATTGTTAGCATGTGATATGGAATACATATATTGCCATTCTCGTTCCACTTTTCATATATAGAATTCAGAACTTGGACACACATCTTCAAAGCATTTGTGTGAAATTCTCTGCAATAGCTCTGTTACAGAAGATGGCAGAGAAAAAAATTTCGTTTATACTTTTTGTATTGCTGTTATCATTCACAGGTTCAGCTGTGGGTACTAAAAAGGCAAGAAGAAATATTCGCACTCTGTGCTAGTTTTATATGCAGAGAGTTATTGATAGATGATGAATGCTGCTTCAGTTTTTTGTTTTAAATTTAATTTATTCAGATGAATGCCTCCTGAGTTTTTCGTTTTGAATTTATTTTATTCAGAATCCTCAGAGTGAATCGATTTTTGATCTGATTGAATTATAGCTCAAGAATGATTTTGCATTTGACTGTTTGAAGTCTGACAATAAATTGCTTACTGCTTCTTAAGACAGTAAACACACTGACTTTCAAAATTGTTCTATTCTATTAAGAGGTTTAGTAGATGATTTTGTTATAAAATAAACGTTATTGTTATTATTTTTCCTTGTGATGCACATTTTTTAATGCAGTGAATTATCTTCTGTTTTAAGTTCATTTAGGTTTTGGATTTTTTTATTGTGTTATAGTTATTTAATGGGAATTATTTATGGTTATATATCAGTTTATATTTATTTTAATTTTAGTATAAAACTTCAGAAAAGATTTGTATCTTTAAATATTTGATTTCCTCGAGTACTTTATAAATTTGGAGTGATGGATGAGGTTTAATTATTAATTACTGATTTTATTTTATTTTTATGTAATTTGACAGTAATCTAACATAACAATATATTAAATATGCCACTCCATGCAAAAAAGACACTCAAATATTAAATATTATATAGTAAGTTAATGATTAACTTATTGACTTTACATTTTATTTATTAGATATTATTTTAATTTCATTAGACAAAATGTAAAAGAAGTAAACCAATCATTAGTTTACTGCATGGTGTCTAATATTTATCCATTCTCAAATAAATATTTGCCCCCTCTCATATATCATATAAAACAAATTTAAAAAAGTATCATCTATTTAAAAATATATATATATATATATATATATATATATATATATATATAATAAAAAAAAAAACCCAAAACTTAACTTATTATAAAAATATTAAATATAATAAAAATAAATTATAATACAACACAAACTAAAATGATTGAAAAAAATATGAAAGCTCAACTGAATTCAATCTTATTTTCTAAAAAGTAAAAACATACATATTACCAGAGAGGCAATCCTATAGTCTATCAAAAATCCCAAACCTCACCTCACCTACAACCCATATAAATTAAATTTCAATTTACAATACTATAACCTATCAAAAACACCATACCTTTGATTTTACACAACGCTTTTAAAGTAAATTTCAATTTTAGAATAATATTTTTGTCATGTTTCTATTTACGAATGGTTGGAATAATTTATTAATCATTGTTTTGTCTGTTACAGTCTTATGTGGTGTACTTGGGAGGACAGCATGACGAGAATCTACAACACCAACTGGTAGCTGATTCTCATCATGAACTTCTGGGATCTGTAATAGGAAGGTAATAGTGCATCCATCCATGGATAAATGGAATAATTAGTTCCAGTATATTTTAAAAATTTGTATTTATTTGGTTTTAAATAACTTAATTATATATGTGTGAGAATAATGGAATAGGTAATTGCGTTTGGTTTGTATTTTGAATGACAAGGGTCTGTAAGATTTGAATTAATAAAATCTCAAAAATATATTTTAACAATATTCTGATCTATCAGTAAAAAGCTAATTTAATAATAAATTTAATGATAAATGATTCACCAAGTATAATGGATTAGATGGATGATTGAGTACTTCATACTGAGGATTTAGGAGTTCTCATCATCAGCTTCTGGCATCCATATTACTAAGGTAATAGTGCATGCATCAATCCAGGGGTAAATGGAATCTTGAAGTTTCTGCAATCTTCAATAGGAAAGTAATAGTGCATGCATCAATCCATAGATAATTGGAATAATTAGTTAAAATATATTTCAAATTTTTGTATTTTTTCCTTGTATTTTGAATAACATAAGAAAAATGAATTTTAAAAATCATAAAAAGAAAATATACTTTAGCTAACTGACCTGGAGTAGAAAGTTAATTTAATAATAAATTTGATCCTAAATCATATGTAGATACGTATAATTTTTGACGCTGTGATGAATTAATTGAATGATAAATACTTCATATACAAAGTTTAGGAGTTCCCTTTTTCTTATCTTTGATTCTGATTCTGATTCTTATGAATTGAACCCATATAAAAATCTGCAGCAAGGAGAGAGCCAAGGACGCTATCTTCTACTCATACACCAGAAGCTTGAATGGTTTTGCTGCTACTCTGGAAGAAGAAGAAGCTTTTGCTCTCTCAGGTGAATTACTTATCACTAAACCATAATTTGCACAGTTGGTAGACACACACAATTCTAGATCTCTTCTAACTGAATTGATGTTGCTGCTGTTGTCAGAACTCCCTGAGGTAATATCTGTATTTCCTAACAGAGCAAGAAGTCTACACACAACTCGTTCATGGGGATTCCTTGGCTTAGAAGAAGGAGCTGGAGAATCTGAGAATGAAAATATTCCTATGCAGTCACTATGGAGAGCAGCAAAATTTGGGAAAGATGTTATAGTTGCTCACCTGGATACTGGTAGCTACTGGCTCTCCAATAGCCTAAAAAGAGTTGTCAGTGTATGTTGTCAGTGTGTGTTTGGTATGATACATTAGATAATTTTAATTTATGTTGTTAGTGTTAAATATTCGTGTTACTGTTCTTCTGTGTTAGGGGTATGGCCTGAATCTGCAAGCTTCCGAGACACAGGTATAGGACCTATTCCTTCTCGATGGAGGGGAATTTGTGAAAATGGAACAGAATTTACTAGTGCTCTATGTAACAGGTATGTTGTTTAATATGCATGGCACTTCCCAATGTAATTTCCAGTTGTAATCCTTTATTAGTTTTAAAGTAGGCTGCTTGCATAACAAAGCCCAATCCAAATAACGAAGTCTCTATCAGCAGATACTAGAATCTTCTTTACAACCAAATACATAGATCTTCCCTTGCATATTAATGTGACTTCCCATTTTATAGTTTTGATCCTAAGGTGTCTTTCTGAGGTGAAAACACAAGTCCCTCTGACCAAAGTATTTTATTTTTATTTTTTCTTATTTAAGGATTTTTAAGGTTTAAGGCTTGTATGTTTTTATAATTAGGAATACAATGTTGTTGAGAATTTCTGGAAACTTGTGTATTTTGTTTGAAGATTTTTTATTCTGTTATAAATTTTATGTTTTTTAATTTAATTTTTTTTGTTAAGTTTATAGCAGTTTTATATCAATAATATGATTTGAAAAGATATTATGGTATGTGTGTGAGGTTTAATTCTTGTCAGGTTTTAAATTTAAATCTTACAAATAGAAACAAAAAATTATGGAGGTTTTAATTTTTTTTATTAAAGCCATAGCATTCTTGTAGAGATATTATGATTGTTAAAGTCACAACTTTTTTTTTAATAGATATTGTGATTTGAAAAGATATGATGGTTTGTGTGAGATTTAATTCTTATTAACTTTTAGGTTCAAACCTTATTGAAAATATTGGGGTTAAAATAAGCACTCTTCACAATAAGATATAAGATAGAACTATCACTTTGGAAATGCTGTTTGCTGCAGGAAACTGATTGGAGCCAGATACTTCATCAAGGGATTTGAAGCTGAAAATGGACCTTTGAATTTCACTACAGCAGGAGAATTTCTCTCTCCCCGAGACAAAGGTGGACATGGAACACATACTCTGTCCACAGCGGGTGGGAATTTTGTTAGAAATGCAAGTCTATATGGACATGCACAAGGTGTTGCAAAAGGAGGAGCTCCTCATGCCAGAGTTGCAACTTACAAAGTTTGTTGGCCTGATGTTTACGGTGACTATAGTTGCTATGATGCAGATATCCTTGCAGCATTCGATGTGGGGATGCATGATGGGGTTGATGTGTTCTCCGTTTCTCTTGGAGGTTATTTTCCTAATTATTTTCAAGATGGTATGTCCATTGCATCATTCCATGCTGTCCAGATAGGAAAGGTAGTTGTCGGTTCTGCCGGAAATGATGGTCCAGATCCATCGACAGTTATAAATGTGGCACCATGGATCATCACTGTGGCAGCAAGCACCATTGATAGACAATATCCTTCATATGCCATTCTTGGAAACAACAGAAAATATATAGTGAGTATACCTTATTCTTTACCTCATATCAAATTTTAGTTAACTAAGCTGATGGAATTTGATATATGAATCTGATCCCTTCCATTATAATACCAGGGGCTAAGCCTATCCCAGTTCCAATTGCCAAAGGGGAAAATGTATCCATTGGTATCATCAGCTGATGTCAGAGCTCCACATGCAAACGAAAGTGATGCGTATGCTACATAATTACCCATTTCCATAATTTTCAGACTAAACAAAAATAGCTAAAGCTAACCTGTTGTTAGAAAGATTTAAATTTGGATTAAATACATAAAGGGATTTCTTGTTTTGCAAATAAGGGATTTCATACACCATCAAATTCTGGGATATTTATGAAATTTGCTGTAGACATAAATTCTGAAGTGTGTGGCTTGACTATAAACTTAAATTAGTATTATTGTTATTTAAGTAGATGAAAAGAAACAATTCTTTATAATGGCGAGTTTCAACATTTCTAATTAAAATAATGTTGCAGGCAACTCTGCCTCCAAGGAGCTCTAGATCCAGACAAAGTTAAAGGAAAAATTGTTGCCTGCCTGCGTGGTGACAATGACTTACTCGAGAAAGATGAAACAGTTCGTATAGCAGGAGGAGTAGGCGTGATTATCTGCAATGGACCCAAAACCGAACAAGACATTCCTTTAGAAACATATTCTCTTCCTGCCACACATTTGTTTGCAGATGATGGAGCAGAAGTTTTTGACTACATCAAATCAACAATGTAGGAGTCTAGGATTTTATAGAAAACAATGTAGGAGACTAGGTTTTTATAGTTTTCTATAAACATGTTGGAAGGGGCTACTCTTATTTGTATTGCACATTTTTAGAATATTTGGAAATATTATGGACCAGTGATTAAACAACTGGTTTTCTCATTTTCAAAATATTTTAAAACAAATTTTGAAATGTTTATTGAGTGTCTAATTAAATTAAATGTAGCTGTTAGGAGCATGTTGAAAAGCTTTGTATTCAACAAAGTACCATACATGAAAATCCTAATTGGCAGATAAACTATGCTCATTCAGGTCCCCTATGGCTTCTATTGATGCAAGAACCAAGTTAAATATAAAACCAGCTCCGGTGATGGCAGACTTTTCTTCTCAAGGGCCGAATCAGCTTACACCTGACATACTCAAGGTTAGAATCCATTCCCCACAACTAGTGTTTACATCATGATATATCCATTCTCAAAACAGTAATTATTGCAAAGAAAGTTCTTAATTGTTTCTCCCATGCAGCCTGATATTACAGCTCCAGGGGTGAACATCCTTGCAGCGTTTTCAGAAGCAGCACCAATAACTGATCTTACCTCTGATAATAGACATGTACCTTTCAATGTACTTTCTGGCACATCTATGGCATGCCCACATGTTGCTGGTGTTGCTGCTTTATTAAAGGGTGCACATCCTGATTGGAGCCCAGCAGCCATCAAATCTGCCATTATGACTACAGGTATATAAATCCAGCTATTTATTCATTTATTATAGTAAATTTATATTTATATTTTTTTGGGTTCTTGAAAACTCTGAAATTCAATGGATGATTTTTCCACATTTATCTTAGCTGTGAGATGATTAAATAATCTGTCCAACAAACCAAATTCAAAATAGTCTGAATAGTTTTTTTTTTTTTAAACTAGATTCAGGGGAATTGATAAACTTTATATAAAGAATGATTTAAATTAGATTTTATCCAATCCCAAAATATTTCTGAACAGGGACGTTTTGTGATTAGAATTCATCATTCATCTTTCAGATTCAATACATTGAGATTTTTCCTGTTAACATTTCAAACCTCAAACCATCAAATGTGATTTGATTCTGTAGTTCATGTTCAGAACAAATTGATGAAACAAATCTGAGCAAGCTCAATGAATAAAATACAATTAAATGTTAAACTGATTTCATTTGTGAATTACAGCTACAAGAATGGACAACACCAAGGAGCCAATCAAGAATGCATCACGGCAAATAGCAGGTCCTTTTAACTATGGCGCAGGTCATGTTAATCCGAATGCCGCTGGAAATCCTGGCCTAGTCTATGATCTAGAGATGGAAGACTACTACAGCTTCTTATGCAGCTTGAATTATAATTCAAGTGAGATGAAAGCCATTACAGGAAAGGCATTTTCATGTGCAGCAGGCCAACAAATGATACATGACTTCAACTATCCTTCCATCACTGTCTCAGAACTGAAAGGATCTGTGACTGTGAAAAGAAGGGTGACAAATGTTGCAAAAGGACCTGCAACTTACAAAGCAAAGGTTGAATTTCCTCCTGGAGTTTTAGTTTCAGTGGAACCAGAAAAGCTTGAGTTCTCTAAGCTTGGGGAAAAGAAATCCTTCAATGTGATATTAAGAGCAACAAATAGCTCTGGTGGGGAGTATGTGTTTGGATCACTCATATGGGAACATCCACTGTACTTGGTTGTAAGTCCCATTGTGGTGAATGCACTGTAACTACTAAAGGTTATTGATGTAGAGAATATCCCGAGAAAAAGTAGGATTATATTTTCTAGAAGATAAGTTAGATATTATGTTTTTTAAGACATGTAAACCACAAACCATATAAATGAAAAAAAAAATTTATTTGATCGGGGAAAAATGGTTAGATTGGGTATTGGGTTTCTGGTTCTGAAATATAGTGTGGCATTCTTTAGGTTGAAAATGAGTGTCAGAATTGTTGGCACTCACAAGCTTCATATAATATGCTTATTTAAAAAGTATCATACTAATTAGGCAAAGATAATAATAATTTTCAGCATTTCGATTAAATTTAATTACAATAATAATAATTATTAAAAATATATATATAATTATGAGGGTTTTCCGCAGTGCATTAGATATCGTTTTTGGGATTCAACTGAGTAAAGTAAGTCATTCAACTATGATCATTTCCATGAGAGGTAGTCGTAATTGATTAATTTCTCATGATTTTGAATAGTCCACTTAGCACTCATTGCATCGGGTGATGCTCACAGGGGTGAAGAAGTGGGATTGAAACTAGTGAAATGAATCACATAGCGTCAATCATTACTTCCGGGGCTTGCACCTGGTAACCAAGACTTCTCGGGAGGTCACCCATCTGCTACCCCATTTGCAAAACCTTAGCAAGTATTGTGCCTCATGAACCATTCAATTAGAGATCCCTTTACTCTTTGTATTTTAAGTATGAGGGTTTTCCGCAGTGCATTATATTAACGCAGTTGAATCCCAAAAACGATATCTAATATAATGCATTGCGGAAAACCCTCATACTTAAAATACAAAGAGTAAAGGGATCTCTAATTGAGTGGTTCATGAGGCACAATACTTGCTAAGGTTTTGCAAATGGGATAGCAGATGGGCGACCTCCCGGGAAGTCCTGGTTACCGGGTGCAAGCCCTGGAAGTGATGATTGACGCTATGTGATTCATTTCACTAGCTTCAATCCCGCTTCTTCACCCCTATGAGCATCACCCGATGCAATGAGCGCTAAGTGGACTATTTAAAATCATGAGAAATTAATCAGTTACGACTACCTCTCATGGAAATGGTCATAGTTGAATGACTTACTTTACTCAGTTGAATCCCAAAAACGATATCTAATATATATATAATTTTCATAATCAGAAAACAATTATTAAAAAAAAAAAATTATCATTAATCCTTAAATCTTGTTTTTTACTTGATCAATACTTTCCATAAAAAAATTGGATTTTCGCAATTACTAATTATTACTTTTTACTTTATAGTAAAAAATTTGGCTATTTTTCATACTTTAATATTTATTATTATTATTTAAATTATGATTATTTATTATTATTATTTAAATTATGATTGATTCATTACTTTAAATACACTTATCACAACGTCTGCAGAGGTTATAATCCCATCTGTACTTTTCTATTACATCCTCGCCCATAAATTCTGCCATAAACTCCCTACAGCTATATCAAAATAAAATGGCATCTATACTTTTCTGTTACATCCTCACCCATAAATTCTACAATAAACTCTAAAACTATAACTACTAAACTACAAATGTCATTCCTTGGAGTTAAACGTGCAGTTTACATTACAGGCCTTGATGGCGTGATTTGTTAGCCTCCCATGAAATCTGATTCTGGCGTCCATTTGTATAAACCGTGTGTTGACATCAAGTTCAGTTCATTTCACGGTTTACACAAATTAATGCACATAAGTTCAAATTAAAAGTCCATTACCTTATTGTAATATTTTTTAATTTAATTCTATTAAATTGACGAAATTTCCATATGTTTGAAGTGTTAGCCGTAAAGATATGAGTTGACCAGATGTTTAAGAAATAATGGCCTTATCAGAAATAAGGATAAGCCGGTGATGCTGCCAAGCAAAGGCTTGGCAAGTTTTCTATTTTTCAAATGAAAGAAAATTGGTTTGTTACACAACAGATTTATTCTATTTTTTATAAGTTTTTAGGTTAATGGTATTAACTAAGTTTTTAGGTTAATGGTATTAACTACCATTATATTAATAAATGTAGTTGATATTATATTATAAATTTAATATACTATATTAATATATCAAATTTAAGATTAACATAAAAAATTTTAAAATCATAAAATCAAGGAATCATAAACCTAAAGGATTATTAATGTTATAAACTCAATGAATTAAGAATTCAATGAGATTAATATTATAAAACCAAGGAATTAATAAAGGCGAGGATTAATAAAATTAAAGAATAAATAATGAATATCTAAGGGAATGATAATAAACCAAAAGAATTAATATTAAAAATCCAAGAGATTTTTAATAATACAAACCTAAGAAATAGTCAAACCAAACACATTAATATTTAAAACACCTCGAATTAATATTAAAAACCTAAGAGATTATTAATGTTACAAACTCAAGCATAAATTTTCGTGGGGTTTAATATTATCCTCTTATCCTTACAATAACAATCCCATGGGTTTATTAATCTAAGGGTTCATATTCCTGGGGTTTAATATTATTTCCTTCAGTTTAATAATTATTCCCGTGGATTTATAATTATAATGATTTTAATATTATAAAACCAAGGGATTAATATAGAGAACCCAAGAGATTAATATTATAAACCCTTCTGGTTCATATTATAAACGTAAGTGACTTAATATTATAAACCCGAGAAATTTATATCATAACTCAATGGATTTAGATTAAGCCTAGGATTAATATTATAAACTCTATCATTAATATTGTATGATGAGAATATGAACCCTTAAATTAATAAACCCAAGAGATTGATATTATAAACCCAAGGCACTAATAAACCCAAGGGTTTAATACTAAAAACTCAAAGGAATAATATTAAACACGATGGAATATACCCAAGGGATTAATATTTTAAGACAAAGGTATATAAACCCTAAGATAAATATTATAAACCCTAAAACAAACATGGTTGGCCATGGTTGAGCATCGTTGATTTTCATATTAAGCACAATGTGATGTTCAACCATGGTTGATCATGATTGATCATGGTTATTTTTCATATTGAGGAAATATTTGTCACAATGCGACGTTGCAACATGGTTGACCATGATTATAAACCCAATGGATTTATATTAAACCTTAGGATTAATGTTATAAACCATGGTTGATTTTCATATTGAGACAATCTTTGTCACAATGTAGCATTAGACCATGGTAGACCATAATTGACCATGGTCAACCATTTTAGACCAACGCTGACCATGATTGATCAATTTTGATCATGGTTGATTATGACTTATTTCCATATTGAGAAAATATTTGCTACATACCCAATGGATTAATATTATAAACCCATAGGATATAAACCTTAAGATAAATATTATAAAACTCAAAGAACTATAAATCCAAAGGAATAACATTGAACCATATCATTAATATTAAACCATAGGAATATAAACCCTAAGATTAATAAACCCAAGGGATATTATTATAAACCTAAGGGATTAATAAACCCAAGGTATTAATATTGAAAACCCAAGATATTAATGTTGAAAACCCAAGAGATAAATATTATAAACTCCTGGGATTAAAATAAAAACATAACTGACTATTAGTATTTTAAACCCAAGGAATTTATATTATAAACTAAAATGACTATAAACACAAGGGATTTATATTAAACCTTAGGATTGATATTATAAAACCTATCAATAATAGCATACTCTTGTAATATGAAACCTTAATTACTAAACCCAAGAGATTGATATTATAAACCCAAGAGATTAACGCTAAAAAGGAAAGGGAATAATATTAAACCTAAGGAGTTATTATTGTAAAACCAAGGAATATAAACTCTAAGATAAGTATTATAAACCCTAAAACAAACATGGTTGAACATAGTTGATTTTGTTATTGAGACAATCTTTGTCACAATGGGATGTTGGACCATGGTTGATAATGATTTATTTTCATATTGAGAGAAATTTTGTCACAATGTGGCATTGGACCCTAGTTGACCATGTTTGACCATGACTCATTTTCATATTGAGATAAGCTTTGTCAAAATGCGACATTGGACCATGGCTTGCCATGAATGACCATGGTTATCACAGTGTGACATTGGACCAACAAAAACATACTTTTCACAATTTGACCATAGTTATTGACCATGATTAACCATGGTTGACCACGGTTGATTTTCATATTAAGACAAATTTTGTCACAATGCGACGGTTGACCATGGTTGACCATCGTTGATTTTCGTATTAAGACAATACTTTTTACAATGCGATGTTGGACCATGGTTGACAATGATTGAATTTTATATCGAGATCATTTTTGGCACAATGCAATATTGAGACAATCTTTGCCACAATGTGACATTGGACAATGGTTGACCATATTTGACCACCATTGTTGAAATGTGATGTTCGACTATGAGATAATATTTGTCACAATGTGAACATGGTGGACCATGATTGATTTTCATATTGAGAAAATATTTCTCACAATACGATGTTGGACCATGGTTAACCATGGTTGATATTCATATTGAGAAAATTTCTGTCGCAAAGTGGTGTTGGACCATGGTACACCATAATTGACCATGGTCGACCATGTTTGACAAATTTTGACCATGATTGACCATGGTTGACTATGGTTCACCATATTTTACCATGTTAATTTCCATATTGAGAAAACATTTGTCATAAAACCATATTGGGATTATTATAAAATTAAGCGATTAATACGCCCAAGGAATTAATACTAAAAACCAAAAGGATTAAGAAACCCAATGACTTTAGTTTATAACCATACTGGATTATAAACCCAAGGGATTTACATTAAACACTAGGAATAATATTATAAACCCTATCAATAATATTATACCCTAAGGATATGAACCCTTGGATTAATAAACCCAATGGATTGATATTATAAACCCAAGGAACTAGTAAACCAGATGGATTAATACTAAAAACAGAAGTAAATAATATTAAACCCAAGGGAATATTTGTAGAAATTATACAACATGCATGTATATCTTGGATTCACCCGATATAACAATGTACTAATGTTAAATACTGAATCACTTCTACAAATATTTTGCGGAATTAAAAACACAATTGATAATCACATGAACATGATGAAAGATCAATCACACACAACAAAGATAATTTCCCAGGGAAAACTTACAGCTAAAAACCCCACTATCTTCTATTTTATATTAAGCATGGATCATGAAACAATTACATACAAAAATATTCTCACAAGAGCCCTCCAGTACTCAACTAATTGTCTCACATTGTCATATGCAAAACTGACCAACACATAGCCAATTCTTAGCCTCCAGACAACCTGCGTTGCTTGTGCAATCCCTGATGGTAAAGATCCCTAAAAGATAGACATTCTTGCCTACCTTGACTGCGCAAGTATCATGGGCACTCCAATGGGTGTTTGGTTGCATGTGTGTAACCCAATAATCCTACAACTGAGTCAACTTCCCTTTCACCTAGAACTCAACTGGGTCTCCACTGGATCTGACATGCATGCAACTAATAATAGTAAATCCTCAGTTTAATGTGAGATCATTGATTGTGAATTAATTATTATTTAATTCACTAGATATCTCACTAGTGTATCATCAATTACAACTAGCACAACTGAGTTTAACTCACTTAACTGAGTTAAACTATTTACAACTTGCACTAACTCATGCACCACTGCACTTCAAACTCTGTTACAACTAGAATACTCAGCATGCCTCACCAACTACCTCTAACTCAAAATCCACTAGCTAAATGAATTTATAACTTTCAGTTTACTGATTCAAGTCAACATTGAGAATATATTACAGTTTAATTTCCATCTTAATTAAGGGATAACCAAAATAGACATGCAACCAAAAATCGCACTGTGGGCCCCACCCTATTCTGGGTGCTTAATGTACTAGGCATGGGTGATAAATTTTCTTGTTGAATCTCAACACTCCCTCTCAACAAGGAAGGGATTATCCTTCACCCCAATCCTGTCTCTATGGTATTCGGATTTTCTCCTGGTGAGCACCTTCGTTAGAATATTTGCATCCTGATATTTCATGGGAATGTACTGAAGAAAAATTATCCTTCTCTGCACATAATCTATGAGATGGTGGTACCGTATATCTATATGCTTGGACCTATCATAAAATACAAGATTAATCAAGAGTTTAATGCAACTCTGATTATCACAATGAATCATTGTCAGATCCATCTGAGAACTGAACAAACCAACTAAGATCTTTCTCATCCATATAGCCTCACATGTAGCTTGACTTGCTGCCATGTATTCCACTTCTGCTGAACTGAGTGCCACAGATCGTTGTTTCCTGTTGTATCAGGAAATTGTTGACGATCCAATGCTAAAGATCCCTCCTGATGTGCTCTTTCTATCCGATGGACTGCCAACCCAATATGCATCCGTGAAGCCATGTACCTTCACTCCCTCTATTCGTCTAGAAAATAGGCCACACTCTGATGTGCCCCTCAGGTATCTGAGGCCATGCATCCCCGCCTTCCAAAAGAGCTTGGGAGGCTTAACCATAGCTTGACTCAGATAGTTAACTAAGTAGAAAATGTCCAGTCTCGTGTTCACCAAATACATCAGCGAACCCACTAACTGTCTATAGACAGTAGCATCCACTACCTCTCCAGAAGTAGCATCCTCTTTTCTCCAATTTCCTGGAAGAGGAGTATCAATGGCTTTACAAATCTCCATGTTAAACTTACCCAGTATCTCCTTTGCATAATTTCCTTGAGACACAAAAATTTCACCATCCCGCTGCCATATTTCCAATCCAAGGAAATAATGAAGGAGTCCCATGTCCTTCATTTCGAACTCCCTTGCAATATCCTCCTTGCATGAGTGTATCAGCTACTCATCACTAGTAAAAATTAGATCATCAACATTTAGAACAATAATCAATATCTTACCCTCAACCACAATATGGTACAGGTTTGCATCTGCTTCACTTTTGGTGAAGCCCAATTCAGTTAAATAGTTGTCTATCTGAATGTACCAAGCACAGGGTTCTTGCTTTAGCCCATACATTGTTCTTTTGAGTCTGCACACATGCAACTCACTATTGAATATTTTGAAACTTTTAGGCTGCTCTATGTACACCTCTTCCTCAATGATCCAATTGAGAAACACAGTTTTCACATCCATTGAATGAATGCACTAGCCCATCTTCACTAAGAGTGCAAGGATGGATATTATAGAAGAGTAACTTGCAACAGGTGCAAAAGTATCATCATAATCTATCCCCTTGATCTGTGAGAATCATAGGGCCAAAAATTTGGCCTTATATTTCTCCACACTCCCATCAGTAGCTTTCTTTACCTTGTAGATCCATCTCGATCCAACCACTGATTTTTCGACGAGTCTTGGGACTATCTCCCATGCACTGTTCTTGACAATGGAGTCATACTCCTCCACCATTTAATCAACCTAAGTTGGCTACTGCACTGCTTCTTGAAAGGAATATGGTTCAATCACAATACATTTTCTCATAAGAGCAATGTATCCAGTAAATCAGTCAGGAGACTGTCTTTGTCTGCGCTATGAATTAGGTGCTCCTAAATTCTCTGCAGCATCAAGAATCAATATATTAGCTTCTGTGGTGCGCCTTCTGCCATTTCTGATGGATGGCTCTGCATGAGTGTTTTCCTCCACTCCATGAACCTCCTCATTTGGTTGATCCACATCTTGAGACTCATCCTTGGGAACCAACAGTTCCTCCTGTGCATGCAAGTCTAGCTCCCTCTCAAGGGAAAATCTCATGGCTTTCCCCTTGTAAAATTTCATATCCCATTGCATAAAAGTAATTTTTATGTTTGGAAAATACACACGATAATTATGGGGTGTTTCAGTGTACGCCAAAAAAATCCCAACCTCAGCTGTTGGTTCCAGCTTCTTCCTGGCGTCCTTCGTCACATACGCATAAATAAATGAGCCAAAAATCTTAGTGTGTGAAACATCAAGTTTCTTACCAGTGAAATCCTCTTCAGGTGTACTCATGCCAATTACTCTACGAGGACAACGGTTTTGCACATGTACCGTTGTATTGCATGCTTCCACCCACAGATGCATCAGTAGGCCTTGATCATGCAACATCGCTCGTGCTGCAAACACAATAGTTCTGTTCTACCTCTCCGCTGCCCCATTCAGCTTTGTGTTATGAGGCGCTATGAGTTCTCTTCGAATTCATTTTTTGCTTCAGAAGTTCTTGAATTTGTTAGAGATGTATTATCCACCATTATCGCTCCTAAGAGCCTTTACTTGCTTCCCCAACTCTTTATCCTCCAGTGCCTTAAACTCACAAAACTTAGAGAATGTTTGACATTTCTTCTACATGAAGAACATCCAGCACTTACGAGAAAATTCATCAAAAATGATTACATAGTACTTATGTTTTGTTGTTGAAGCAACTGAGAAAGGACCACAAACGTCTTTGTGAACTCTCTAAAGGATCCCCAAAGCTTAGTTTTCCTTCTCATGAAAGGTTGCCTTTACATATTTTCCCATAGTACATCCCTTGGATGTGTCTAACTATGCAAGCGTACCCCTAGGAAGACCAGTAGAAATCTATTGCATGACTTTCAAGGCTCCATGGTGAAGATGGCCCAATCGCCTATGCCATAATTTGCCCTCATCCTGGCTCACCACTTGATCTGCCTTACCCATAATTGTTGTGCAGCCATATAACTCTAGCTTGTAGAGATTCTTAACTTGAATCCCTATCCTCTTCGCTTGTCCCGTTGTTTTATGTTGCAGGAAAGATTTTCCATCACTAAAAACAACATCATAGCCTCTATCCTCCAACATTGTGACTGAGACAAAAATTTTCTTCAGACCTAGTACATGCATCACATCTTTTAATTGAAATGGTTTACCTAACTCCCTCTGAAAGGTAATGGTACCAATACTGGTAGCAATATATCGTCCCTGTCGCCCATTTCAATATGCATCTATAGATCTTTCTCCTCCAAGTCAATAAAAAGCTATGTATCTCCTGTCATGTGAAAGGAATCACCACTATCAAAATACCACACAGATCCCAATGCAATGGAAACCATGCATGCGATCAATCAGAAGTCAAGCTCAAATTGTGAGGCAAGGGCCTCACCAGCTGTAGATCCTCCAACCTTATTTTTCTTTTGTTGGAGCCTTGTAATTTGCAAGATTGGAAATAACAAATAGCAGGGAACCACATCAAACCACTTTGGAGTCCAAGGACCTAGCCTTCTTGGGCTCAGAGAGGGCTCTCTCTATGTTTATGTTTAATTGATTTATCTTTATGCTTATGTTTTCTGATTTTAGGCTAGTTATGAAGTTCTAGGGTTGTTTGTTTTGATTGATTTCTTGATTGATTGATTATAGTTGAATAGACGGAATGTGGGAAGCTTAATCCATTGGGCTATGGAGTCATAAAAGGTTTTAATTGTACATCAACTCTTCAAGGGTTTTCATAGGGCAAGCTAACTATATCAAATGGATCTTCTTAGGTAAGATGAATACGAAATGACAACAAGTTTGTGAATTCAAAAAAACTAAAGGGAAATTTAGAATCCTTTAACTATACTTCAACAAGAAAAGCCTTTGAGATAACTGTTTAAGAGAAACTAAAGAGCAGGAAACCCCTGAATTATTTATCTAAACTTTACTAAGAAAACCTTAAGACAACAATCCAGTAATACTAAAGAGCAGGACACCCCTGAATTCTTTATTTACTACTTTCATAAAAAGAAAACATTCAAGATAACTGTTCAGTGAAATTAAAGAGCAGGACACCCCTGAATTCTTTAACTAAAATTCAAAGAAGTCCTTTAAGATAATAGTTTAAGAAAAACCAAAGAGCATGACACCCCTGAATTCTTTGGCTAAACTTTACTAAGAAAACCTCAAGACAACAAGCTAGGTGAAAATAAAGAGTAGGACACCCATGAATTCTTTAATCAGACTTTGCAGATGAAAACATAAAGATAATAATAATAGACAGAATTAAGCTGCCCAAACAACATATCTCAATCTAAAATTTTTGTTTTATTATCAGAGAAATTGATGTACAATATGGAAAACAAAGGAGAAATAATGACAAAGAGGAATAACATCACCATTAACATAGCTCAAGAATCCTGTGAACATGCTTGTATTAGTGATGTCCAAGACAGTTACAATGCTCCAATGCAATAATATTTTCCACTCATATTCTGATCAAAATTCAGCCTAATAGCCAACCAACCAACCAACCAACCAACAATGATAATGAACAATATATGCAGTATTTATCTGTAGATGAGGAGGTTGACCTAGTTTAGGGTGACAGATTTTTATTTACTATAGAGTAAATGATGTTTGACAATTGAGACCATGCAAGGCCCAATGCCAAAATATCTCTGATTGACCTATTGTAGTAATAACTTTCTAATTTACTGCTGAGCTAACTTTTAAGATATTTTCGACTATTTGCCTTTAACTTTAACTTTTTACAATAAATTCTGAGTTGGTAAGAATATATCTGACTGCTTTATTAACTGTAGCTGCTTTTATTTAAGTGAAATTAGGCTGTAGGTGGAAAATGTGATTTTAAGAAGTAGTTGTTGAGTGCCTTAGTCATTTGGCTCTGTTTTCTTCACTGATTTATCCTCTGAGTTGTCTTTAAACCTTCAAACTGTCATTATCTATAACTTTTTTCTTTCACTGCTCCTGTTTGTTATTGAAATCACTTTTTTAACCTCTCTTAGATGTCCTTTGTCTTAAATTTGTCTTCTAACCATGTCTCTCATCTTCAAAATTTTATTAATCCTTTAATCCCTTTTGCCTTTCACTATCACGATGAATTTTTTAACTGTTACTGCTCTTTGACTGTGTTTTTTACTTATCTTCATCTCTGCACAACCACTGTAAAACTCTTTAATTTTATTTACCTTTTCCCTTGAAGAAATCTTGTTGTCTTTGGAGTATTCATATGATCATTAATGGTCATGATCCATTGTTGATTCTGATTAATCTTGCGCTCCTAATCCTTTAATGAATAAGGCAGTCTGGATCGTCACCCAGAGAAATTAGTTTGAATAATTTTTGGACTTTAGAACCACAATATGATCATTTCCTTTTCTGATTCATATTTTACCTGCAAAATAAAAAAAATTTATTAATAAAAACGAGATCCTGTAGGATGGGGAGCAATGGTGGCTCGCAGGTAGTAGGAAAATTCTTGGACAGAGTCTGGATAAAGGAGGCTTTTGATATCTGTATTTGGTGGCCTCCTAGGTCTTCAGAGGAGTTGCAGGGGTTAACACTGGGTTTTTTTCGGGAATTTTCCACGATAGCGCAGGATTTAAAAATATGTCAAAGGGGGTCAATAGTTTCGTTGGTATGGAGTGGAGGCAGTTTCGGTTTATCGCACAGGATGTAGGAAGTTTGCGGTTTTGGTTGGGGGGCATGCGATAAATGGTGATGGCGATGCATGACGGATGGGATGGTTGTGAAACCACCCATTTCGAAACCCCCAACGCTTTCTAACCTTTGAGCTTTTGGTGTTGCGAAATGAAGTTGGGGCTGTTGGATCGGGCAAAGTGGATTGAATGGTGGTCAGTGTTTGATGAAACGACGAGCTAAATGATGTGGGACCTAGGGGTACAAAGAAGCAGAGGGTTTATCATACGCGGGGTTTTAATAAAGCGAGGCATGGGGAAGGTATTTAAAGCGGAGGTGTTTTAATACATGGTGGGGCCAGGGTTATATGAAAGTGGGGGGTAATGGTTTTTTAAAGCAGGGGCTTTAAACATATAAGGGGTGTGTCGGGGGGTTAATATAACGGGGTCAGGTGGTTTTAAATAAACAAATTTTTATTTAAAAAGAGTGGGTCCCAAAAAGAAATTAATTTCAAAACAATGTAAAAATGGTTTTTACATTGTTTTGAATGAAAATAGAGGAAAATGAGTGGAGGGGAGAGGATTTTTGTGAGGAAAATGGGGTTTTTCAAAGCATGAGAGTGTTGGAGAAGGAAAAATGAGATATAGTGAATAGGTTAAATGGAAAATAATGAAAGCAGTGAGATTTCTAAAAATAAATGATAGTCAAGGAATGTTATTTTCAGCAGACTGTAGAAAATCCATAGTCATCTAGTGATATTGTAGAATACAAGAGACTAATAGTGGCTCCAGCTGGGGAGGGAAGCTCCTTTAGGAGGTGTTAATAGTATTTGTAGATCAGTAGCCTGATGCACTTGGCTGATTTTCCATTCTGCAATGCTGATCTGCTACAATTTTTTGTGATTTGTGACCTTCAAAAAGTTAAAACCATGCTTCCTGCAAATCAATTATGCCTACCCATCATCTAGTCTAACATTGTTTCTTCATTTTTGGGTGCATTTAGACTTGCAAACCTTGACATCACTTTTATTTTGAAAGAAAAACTATCTGTTTCTAACCTTATAACTTCCAAAGGCTCATATTAGACTGATGAGCTCCTTTATTCTCTACCTAACTACTTATCTGCCAAGATTAAACAGTTTGACATATTTTTATTCACTAACTATCAATATGAAATTTAAAACATGAAAGAATCAAGATTAAGCAGCTTGATCATCATGAATTGTGGCATTTTTAGACAAGTTGCACACAATATTATTTACAAAAGTAAACTATCATTGGTAAGACAAGATTAAACAGTTTGGCAAAGCTTCATTTTCTAACTTATCAGCAAAAATTCAAAATTTGTACAATCGTGATTAGGTTGTATGATTGAAAAAAAACCTTTTCAAAGTAGTGGCATTTTGACTTGCACACTTTCAGGAACATTCCTTTTTTGGTATGGGGTTTACCTTTTTCTTTTTATCTGCTCTCTTTTCTTCTTTTTTGTTTCTTTTCTTTTTGTATCACTTTTTCTAAGATATTTTTTTAGCAATGTTATATAGAATGAAGAAAATTTAAACTGATACTCTTAAATTAAATAATGCTTGAGCATCGTGCCAATGACAGGACCTCCAAATAATTTTGTTCCATCCATTTCTTGTAAGAATAATGCATTATTACCTCTTGCAGAATGAATGATGTATGGACCTTTCCATAAGTTGTCAAACTTCCCATGCTTGCCTTTGTCCTCTCTTCTTGAATCCCATTTCAGTGCTTTGTGTCCAATGTTGAAATAATTTTCCTTGGTCCTTTTGCCAAAGAGTTTGTTGATGTTTTTCTGCACCAACTGTGTTTTATTATACACTCCTTCTCTAGTTTGTTGTAGCTGAATGGTTTGGTTTATTCTTCTTTGTATATAATTCTCTTCAGACTACACCTCTTGAATGAGCTTCATCACTGGCACTCCCAAGGCTATTGGGAAGATTGCATCTATTCTATAGACTAGCTGATAGGGTGACATATCAATTTACTTTTTACTTGTTAGCCTGTCTTCCCATAGTGCATGTACCAATTTTCTGTGCGATGATTTCATATTTTCCTCTAGCAACTTTTTAATGATGTTCACCAAAATTTTATTTGAGGATTCAACCAACCCATTACCTTGAGGGTAATAAGCTGTAGAATGGCCCAAAGTGATGTGATATTTGTGGCAAAAATCGACCATTTTCTTGGATCTAAAAGTAGCAGCATTGTCAATAATGATTTTCCTAGGACAACCAAATCTAGATAGAATATTTCTTTCAAGGAATCTGATAATTACTGAGTTGGTGGTAGTCCTGGAAGGAATGGATGCTATCCGCTTAGTGAAAATAGTCAGTTGCAGTAAGGATCCATTTATGCTGGGAAGAGGAGGAAGGGTGGATTTCTCCAATGAAATCTAGACCCCATTGTTGAAAGGGAGCTTCAACAGAGATTGGTTGTAATGGAAAAGGTATCTGCTTTCTTTTTCCTTCAAAAAATTGGCATTTATGATAGGTAATTACCATTTTGTGGATGTCTTGGAAGAGGGTAGGCCAGTAGAAACTAGCTCTAATGATTTTATTGACAGCGGTTTTCCAATAGAGGTGACCTCCACATTCTCCTTCATGAAATTCATGCATGATCCTATCTACATATTCTTTAGGAAAACATTTAAGCAATACTCCACTAGAATTTTTCCAATATAAAGCTTTGTCGAGAATGTATAAATTTATAGCTTTTAACTTCAAGAATCTGGCCTTTGTTTTGGACAAACCAGGAGGAAAATTTAGATTAAAAAGAACATATAATATATGAGCATACCAGGGTAAGTTCATAAATGCTTCCTCAATAGGTGGAGTCACCAGATCCTCTTGTTCATCCAATGAGTCAATCATATTGAAGTCTAGTGCTTGAAAATTTGTTTCAGCCATTAGTTTAGCCAGTCCATGTCCTTTGATTAACATGGTGGGCTTGATTTCTAGATCATATTCCAAGATGACTGCAATCCACTTACCTCTTTTTCCATCAGGATCTTGTGTAAGTATGTCTTTAACCACTATGTGAGGTACAAATGCAATGATGTGTGAATGCAAAATATAAAATTTGAAATCCTTCAGTGCTTTGATTAAGGCAAAAGCCAATTTTCCCGTTATATTATACTTCAGAGGTGCATCTCTCAATACCTAGCTAGAGAATGCTATGGGTTGCTCCTGTCCTTTATATTTTTCTACAGTAATACAACAACAACTGTGTGTTCTGATGCAAAGGAGAAAATGAAGAAATCTTTGGTGAAGTCAGGGCTAATCAGAACTGGTGTTTGTGTAAGAGCTTGCTTCACCAAGTCACAATATTTCTTTGCTTATTTGGTCCATTTGACTCCTGATTCTCTTTTAAGCATGTTATTAATGTTTCTCAGGAGTTTTGCAAGGTTTGGTATGAACCTTATTAAGAAATTTATCTTTCCAATGAAAGATTGCAACTCTTTGATGTTCCTTGGGCGACTGATGTGCAATATTCCCTCAATCTTGTTTGGGTCAATATTGATCCCTTCTTCAGATATGATGTGGCCTAGAAGCTTCTCTTCTTGAAGGCCAAATAAGGATTTCTTGGGATTCAAAGATAGACCGTACTTTCTTCATTTTTCAAAGACCTTTCTTAGGTGAGATATGTGTTCTTCATCAGTTTTGGAATAGACTGTGATGTCATTAAGATATATCACAATGAAAAAAACTATTTCTTCTGAGAAACAAATGTCCATTTCTCTTTGGAATGTAGCTCCACCATTCATTAACCCAAAAGGCATTTTTACATACATGAAGGTGCCCCAAGGAGTAGTGAAAGTTGTCTTGTATTGATCATCTAGATGTACCAACACCAAATTGTACTCTGAAAATCCATCCAGCAGACATATTTTTTTGGAGCCTACTACCCTTTGCAATATATGATCCATCTTTGGTAAAGGGTAGTTGTCCTTCAGGGATGCTTTATTTAGATTTCTGAAGTCCATGCAGAGCCTAATTTCTTCTATCTTCTTCCTCACAGATACAATATTTGAAACCCATTCTGAGTATCTGAGAGGGACTATTATTCTAGCATCATACATTTTATTTATTTCTTTCTCAACCAGTGGCATTTGAACTGGGTTTATTCTGCGTTGTTTCTATTTAAAGGGTTTCTGGATTTCTTTTAGCGGAATCTTGCATTGAATGATATTTGTATCATAAGACTTCAAGTCTTCATAGCTCCAAGAAAAAACATGAATGCGTTCTTTGAATAGCTCAATATATTTATGTTTTATAGGAGCTGGCAGTGTCTTTGACAATTTTACCATTTTGAGTATTTTCTCACTGTTTGTATTGCACTCTTCTACATTTTCTTCAGTGGAATCTATATTTGGATTTTTAGCAACATCATTGAAATCAAAAAGTTCCTCTAGAGGGACTAGTCCTCTTGGTAAGGTATTATCTCTGAATTTAAATACTTCAAAGTCTTATTTTTCTGGATCTACACACAACGCTATCTCATGTGGGTCATATTTTGCTAAGAGATTTATATCAACATCATGAGGGGGCTCCTCCTTGTATGTTTGTTCCTCAATGGAGCAATATTTTTCCTAATCTAAGTCTGAATCTAGAATTCAAACTCATTCTTGGACTGCAGGAAGTCTTCAATCTATTTGTCACCTTCAAAAACTTGCCAATATTTTATATTATCAGCTAGTCTATATTTGTACTATGTATTGTTTATTATGATGACGTTGTTGACAAGTAATGACTACAAATGCTAGTCCATTGGCAGGGATATTTTGATTTCTTGGGACGAAGGCAAGATCATATTCTTTGAATGTTTTTAAGAGGTTAAGGGCATTGTTCCTATATGCTTTTAATCTAGGATGTTTAGTTGAATATTCTCCCTTAATCTGCCTAATGACCAGCTCAGAATCCCCATGGATAGTGTAATATTCCCAATTAGCCCAACCTAATGGGAATATACAATTTTGTTTCATTTTCTTGTTGCATAAATAAATGTGTAAAGGAGGGCAATAAAAACTCCTAAAAACAGTGAATAAATCAGTGCCCTGTATGATCAAGGCTAAATATGGGCTATCTTAATAAAAGACCCTTATGCGTGAAAGGGATTGAGACATTTGACTGGGTCAACCATGACCAAATCAACAGCGTTGTCTAGAAGAGATGATCCTCATTGATGCACATCACAGTCTTAGGTTGAGGTGGCACATGTGAAAGAAGCTAAATCATTGAGATGGTTTAGGGTTTCGCAAGATTTATATCTTATAAAAGGAAGAGGAGAGCAACATGAGATGGGTTGTTGATTGTATCATATTTCTGAATATACTGTCTATTTAGACATATATCATTCTCTTGGTTGTTTAGCAAAGAATAGTGTTGTTTAGCACTGGGTGTTCTTGATCGGGAATCCCATCTCTTTCCTTGAGAGGCCTCTTGGAAGAGTCTTGCTTATCTTGTCCACTATCAGGAATTTGGCCAAGCTTCATCTTACACCTACAGTGCTAATCCTGTTGAGGGTATGGTTTTCCTTGTAAGCTGCAGCAAGTGGAGGCTAGATCCACTCAGATCTAGGCCATTCTAGTGCCTCTTTTTAGTGGGAAAGCCTTCTATCCCATTGGAAAGAGTGTATTAGACCTTTGGAGCTGCATTTTTAGATCTTGGCATCAGGCCAAACATGTACTAAGGCATACAGTGTAGTTTCCCTTCTAGATCTGCATTTTTCTTGTAGGTACTATTGCAGGGTGTTTGAGTACACCATTTGGAGAGCTGTGCTTCATGTGTTGGGGATCTACCCATCATATTTTGAGATCTATTGGAGAAGATCTAATACATGTTTATATCAGATCTGATCTGCATACTGATGTACATTTCTGAATCACTGCATATTTCTGTAGATCTGTAACTTAAATCTTAGATCTACTTCATGTACATGGTGTTTTTCTCAAAACTCCTAGGGGATTGAAAGAGGAGCCTCTATAGTGTATGGATTTGTCATAGATCTGATATTTTATGCACCTATATGCTCTAGATCTGAATTGCAATATTCAGCTTCTGTATGCTCTATAAAATAACGCTGTCAAGCCTTTTGCAGTTAATAAATGTGATTGCAGCACCTCTTTTTGAGGGTTTCTTCCTGTTTAAGTCTTCTATTTCCTATTATACATTCCATGGGCCTCATTGTAAATCTGATTTGCTGATGTATATGTTAATTTTGAGCCTCCATATTGGCCTCCCACTTTCATTTGGCTGAATTGCATTATTTCTGAACAATGTTGTTTAATATTGCTGATTGTTCCCTTTTGGGGGATACTATAGATAGAGATCCTTTTAGCTCCTAATTTATTGAGTAATTGTAGCCCTAGGAGGAGTGCGTCATATTCTGCTATATTATTTTTACATTGGAAGTTTAGTTTATATGAATGACCTTCTACATGGTTGTTCTCAGTGTTATGTACCCAAACACCTACTCTTGAACCAGTTTTGCCACAAGACCCATCAAAGCTCATGCTCCATAGAGGTTCATGTTCAAACTTATGTTGTTAAAATTCTATTTTGTCTAACTGGTCTGACTGTTACTCCTCATTTTCTTCTTCTTTTTCAGCTGCTTGTTCATTTACTGCTATTTGTTCATTAATGTTTTCATCATTGTAAAGGATAAATGAATCAAGGTCTGTGTGGACAAAATAGAGAGGGGAGTTATCAGGCTTTTCTTGATTGCTAACCATGTATTTCATATGATTTTCCCTATATAATCTCCTTGGTTGACTAAAGACTGGTATGGTAGCATAGGTCATATCCATTTGGAGGGTGCCTTGAGGCTTGGCTCCCCATGAGCGTGATAGAAGCATTCCATATTTAGGGGGAATTTCAGCCACTAAAATATCCATTACTAGCTTTTGGCTAGTATTTGTGCTAGATTAACACAGATATCTTTGATCAGGCCTAGAAATTTTACTCTACTGGAGTCAAAAGAGTACAAGTCTTTGTATGGCCTAGTTATTTCAAGGCCAAGTATCTCGATATCTACCTTTGGCATGGGGTCATGCGAAGCTCCTGAATCTAACATGGCATTATGGAGGATTTATCATGGATATTCAAATTGACATAAAATGGAGGAACACCTCCATGGAATTTACCGTCTACTTTAGGTCCAAACAAAATATCAGGTTTGTCATCTTTCAGGTTTACAATATCAATATTTTCTCCTATGTTTAAAGCTTTCAAAACTTGGGATCTATATACATCCTGACCAACTAATTCGGTAAGAGGTATGAAGGGTGTCTATGTTTTTGGCAGATTTAAATCAGATTTATTAGACACTATTTTTGCAACAATTTTAGCTTACTGATTTTTCTAGAGGTATCAGTTGAATCAATTTTATTAGGGCTACTAGTTGATTTAATAATGATGCTTTCTGGACTGTTTTTGTTTTTATTTTTATCAGAACTTTTAACCATTATGTTTGAAGTTTCTGTTGTCTCTTTAGAATCATTTTCAGGGGACTTCCTAGCAGAAATTTTAGGGTTCTTTCTCTTGGGGATGTCTTGGGTTTTCTTGCTTCCGAGGTCATACTGCCTATGTAATTCCATGATGGAATTTTTTAAGCCTTGCTTATAATCCTCGGATTCTTGGCATTCTTCTTCAAATTGAGTTTGGGAAAATATGCCTTGCTCTTCCTCAATGAGGAAAACACTATCCTCATTATTCACTCCCATAAGATTGATATAACTTTCTTCTAGATCTTAAATCACTCCCTCGTCCTCATCAGCATAGTTTTCTTGAAAATGAGGTCTGATTTGCTGGTCAGGTTCTCTCTATTCTCTCTGTCTTATTTGAGGGGGATTTCTCCTAAAGTTTTGGTTTCTATTTTGAGGAGCTGCTTGGTTTTCTCTGGGGTAAGCTCTCTCATTCATGCTTATTCTCTCCATCATCCTTTCCATAGTTCTAACTAGCTTATCGATCTTAGTATCAGATGTGGAGGCTACAACCTCTTTCCTATATGTGACTCTCTTTTCATTTCTTATTATAACACTTTTGGAAATCAGATTTGCATCCACACTTACTTCACCCCTCTTCATATCTTCTAATGTAAGAGGGTCTCTCTCTCTTAGTTGGTAAGCCATCTCCGGGTCAAAGCCATCTAGAAATTTCATTAGGGCTAGAACTTGTGGAGGTTTCATGTGGGTAGGGAGGGAATTGTATACACTATTGAACCTAGTGTAGTAATCTTAAATACTCTCTCCAACGTTTATTTTAATGTTTTCATATTCTGATAAGATTTGGTGAGGGTTCTTCTTGACTTCCCATTTGTTTAGGAATAGCTAATGAAAAGCAGGGAGGTCATGGATACTATTATGGGTTAGGACATTAAAACATTTTATTTCTTCTCACCCTAAGCTTTGGGAAAAAATTCTCATCTTGATAGCTTCATCATCTATCTCTTGTCGATCAAAATAGTCATTCATTCTATCCACATGTTGTTGAGCACTTGTAGAACCACTTGCATCAAATAATGGGATTTTGGACTGATAGTTCTATGGTAGAACTTCTAAAGGCAATGGTAAGACTAGTGGGGCATACCAGGTTGCCATGGTTGTTGGTTGGGGAAACAAAGGAGGGTTTATAAAATGAGGTGGAGGGTTAAATGGAGGAAGGAAAACAATGGGTGTATGAATGGGGGTTGAAGTTAGGACAAAAACATTATTTTGTAAGATGGATGAGTCTAAAACTATCTGGGTTATCCAACTCTGGGATTTATTCGTAGACAAGCTTTGTTCCAGGGGTGAGCCATATAGGATATTCTGCAACTTTTTAAGGTTTTTAGGTAGGGATCTGGCTCTGTGAATAGGTTTGCTAATAGTTGGACTTTTAAATCTAGGAGTTTTCCACAAGATTTGTTCTAGATTTTCAACTATTGCATGAGGGTTTGGGTCAGGATGGGATCTGGTACAGATTATTTTAGAAGCCAGAACTTGGACCCAAGGCACAGAGAGGTTGAAAATTTTATAATAGTTTGAAAAACATGACAATCTGTGAAAGAAATAATTTATTCATGATTTATTTTGAATGGGTTCTATTTGAGGTTTGATGATATCAATATTTCTCAATAATTTCCCAGTGAAGCCTGTAGAAAAATAGTGGGGTCAACAGGCCTACTGAAAACCAGTGGAGTCACTAGGTGGATGATTTTAACTTTCTTGAGGCTGGTTTTTGTCCACCATCAACAACCAGATACCAGTCTTAGCGAACACTTGAGTTATCTAAATTTGAATGGGGTTTCGAGTTCTCGAGGAAATATTAAGATGTTTTAATAACTTAGTTCCACAGTATGGCGTAATTATGTTGGAGCCCTGTAATTTGCAATATTGGAAAGAACAAGTAGTAGGGAACCACATCAAACCACTTTGGAGGACCTAGCCTTATAGGGCTCAGAGAGGGCTCTCTCTATGTTTATGTTTAATTGATTTATCTTTATGCTTATGTTTTCTGATTTTAGGCTAGTTATGAAATTCTAGGGTTGTTTGTTTTGATTGATTGATTGATTGATCGATTGATCGTAGATGAATAGACAGAATGTGGGAAGCTTAATTCATTGGGTAGTGGAGTCATAAAAGTTTTTAATTGCACATCAACTCTTCAAGGGTTTTCATAGGGAAATATAACCATATTAAATGGATTTTCTTAGGTAAGATGAATATGAAATGACAACAAGTTTGTGAATTCACTAAAACTAAAGGGAAATTAAGAATCCGTTAACTATACTTCAACAAGAAAAGCCTTTGAGATAACTGTTTAAGAGAAACTAAAGAGCAGGACACCCCTAAATTCTTTAGCTAAACTTTACTAAGAAAACCTTAAGACAACAATCCAGTAATACTAAAGAGCAGGACACCCTTGAATTCTTTATTTACTAATTTCAGACAAAGAAAACATTCAAGATAATAGTTCAGTGAAATTAAAGAGCAGGACACCCTTGAATTCTTTAACTAAACTTGAAAGAATCCCTTTAAGATAACAGTTTAAGAAAAACCAAATAGTAGGACACCCCTGAATTCTTTGGCTAAACTCTACTAAGAAAACCTCAAGATGACAAGCTAGGTGAAACCAAAGAGTAGGACACCCCTGAATTCTTTAATCAGACTTTGCAGATGAAAACATAAAGATAATAATAACAGACAGAGTTAAGGTTCCAAAACAACATATCTCAATCTAAAATTTTTGTTTTATTATCAGAGAAATTGATGTACAATATGGGAAACAAAGGAGAAACAATTACAAAGAGGGATAACATCACCATTACCATAGCTCAAGAATCCCGTGGACACGCTTGTATTAATGATGTCTAAGATAGTTACAATGCTTCAGTGCAATAATCTTTTCCACACAGATTCTGATCAAAATTCATCCTAACAGCCAACTAACCAACCAACCAACCAATAAACAATGATAATGAACAATACATGCACTATTTATCTGTAGATGAGGAGGTTGCCCTAATTTAGGGTGACAGATTTGTATTTACTATAGAGTAAATGATGTTTGAAAATTGAGACCATGCAAGGTCCAATGCCAAAATATCTCTGAGTAAACTATTGTAGTAATAACTTCCTAATTTACTGTTGAGCTAACTTTTAAGATATTTTTGACTATTTGCCTTTAAAATTACCTTTTATAATAACTTCTGAGCTGCTAAAAATATATCTGACTTCTTTATTAACTGTAGATGCTTTTATTTAAGTGAAACTAGGTTGTAGGTGGAAAATTTTATTTGAAGAATTAATTGTTGAGTGCCTTAGTCATTTGGTTCTGTTTTCTTCACTGATTTATCCTCTGAGTTGTCTTTAAACCTTCAAACTATCATTATCTGTATCTTTTTTCTTTCATTGCTCCTGTTTGTTATTGAAATATCTTTTTTAACCTTTCTTAGTTGTAATTTGTATTAAATTTGTCTTCTAACCATGTCTTTCATCTTCAAACATTTATTAATCCTTTAATCCCTTTTACCTTTCACAGTCACGGTGAATTTTTTAACTGTTACTGCTCGTTGACCCTGTTTTTTACTTGTCTTCATCTCTGCGCAACCACTGCAAAACTCTTTCATTTTCTTTACCCTTTCCTTTGAATAACTCTTCTTGTATTTGGAGTAATCATATGATCATTAATGGTCATGATCGATTTATGATTCTGATTAATATTACACTCCTAATCCTTTAATGAATAAGGCATTCTGGATCGTCACCCAAAGAACTTAGTTTGAATAATTTTTGGACTTTAGAACCACAATATGATTATTCCCTTTTTTGATTCATCTTTTACCTGCAAAATAAAAACAATTTATTAATAAAAACGAGATCCTACGAGATGGGGAGCAATGGTGGATCGCAGGTAGTAGGAAAATTCTTGGACAGAGTTCGGATAATGGAGGCTTTTGGTCTCTTTGTTTGGTTGTGGCCTCCCAGGTCTTTAGAGGAGTTGCAGGGGTTAACACGGGGTTTTTTTCGAGAATTTTCCACGATAGCGTAGGATTTAAAACTATGTGAAAGGGGGTCAATGGTTTCGTTGGTATGGAGCGGAGGCGGTTTCAATTTATCACACAAGATGCAGGCGATTTGCGGTTTTGGTTGGGGGCATGAAATAAACAGTGATGGCGATGCATGGCAGATGGGAAGGTTGCGAAATCATCCATTTCATAACCCCCAATGATTTTTAACCTTTGAGATTTTGGTGTTGGGAAATGAAGTTGGGGCCATTGGATCGAGAAAAGTGGATTGAACTGTGATCGGGGTTTGATGAAACGGTGGGCTAAATGATGTGGTGCCTGGGGGTACAACGAAGCGAAGGGTTTATCATACGTAGGTTTTTAATAAAGCGGGGCTTGGGGAAGGTATTTAAAGTGGAGGTGCTTTAATACATGGTGGGGCCAGGGTTATATGAGAGGGGGGTAATGGTTTTTTTAAGCGGGGGATTTAAACATATAAGGGGTGTGTCAGGGGGTTAATATAATGGGGTCGGGTAATTTTAAATAAACAGAGTTTATTTAAAAAGAGTGGGTCTTGAAACGAAATTAATTACACAATAATGTAAAAAGGGTTTTTACATTGTTTTGAATGAAAATAGTGGAAAATGAGTGGAGGGGAGAGGAGTTTTGTGAGGAAAATGGGGTTTTTCAGAGAATGAGAGTGATGGAGAAGGAAAAATGAGATATAGTGAATAGGTTAAATGGAAAATAATGAAAGAAGTGAGATTTCTGAAAATAAATGATAGTCAGGGAATGTTATTTTCAACAAACTATAGAAAATCCACAGTTATCTAGTGATACTGTAGAATACAGGAGACTAACATCTTCTTCTTTTGAGGATAGTTAGTAGCAAAATTCCCATGCTCGTGACAGTGAAAACATTTCACCTTGGACATGTCCTTCTTCTTTCTATTCTTGGACTCGAATTTAGAATGGAATGTCTTCCCCTTCCCCTTCTTTGCCTTGGAATCCAAAGAAAAATCCTATTCATCCTCATTCTTAGATGAAGATCCATCTCTAGTGTTCCATTTGAACTCCTCTTGCACCAAATCTGACCACAGTCGTTCCCAATCTGGCAATTTTTCCCTTCCATTGACAGAGTCTTGATAAATCTTACAACTCTGGGGAAGTCCTAGGAGAGCCAACCTCACCAAATCATCATCAGAAAATATTATTCCAACACTCCCCAGTTCATCCCGACATTGGACAAACTTTGTTAGATATTTTGGATTGTTGTCACCCTTTTCCATCTTAATCTTCCTGAGTTTATCTTTGAGCGCCAATTTCCTATGGTCGCTACTTCTTTGGAATCAATATGTCAAAGCCTTCCACATTGCATATGGTGTGGCTTTCCCATGGAGGCTTGAGACAATGTGGTCTCGTACTCCCTCCAACATGATCCTTCTCTCCTTTGCAAGTTTATTTTTCCATGCATGAAGATTTGCAACATATGCAACAATGGGTTTAGGAACATCAATGGAAATGAATTCCTTTAATCCATTGTCTTCGAGTACTACATCCATCCTATCCTTCCAAGAAATATAGTTTGAGCTTCCCTCGAGTGCATAATCTAACCTCAAGCCATTGAAAGCCATTTCAATCTTGAATCAGCTGTAGCACCAAGATAGTCTTTCTAAAAATTTGAATTCTATCCAGTCACAAACTCAGCTACTGCTTCACTTCTACAATTTCCTATGCTCTGATACCATGTAGAAATTATACAACATGCATGTATATCTTGGATTCACCAGATATAAAAATTTACTAAAGTTAAATAATGAATCACTTCTACAAATATTTTGTGGAATTAAAAACACAATCGCTAATCACATGAACATGAAGAAAGATCAATCACACACAACACAGATAATTTCTCGGGGAAAGCTTAGAGCTAAAAACCCCACTATATTCTATTGTATATTAAGCATGGATAATTAAACAATTACATACAAAACTCTTCTCACAAGAGCCCTCTAGTACTCAACTAATTGTCTCACACTGTCATATGCAAAACTGCCCAACACATAGCCAATTCCTAGCCTCTAGATAGACTTCCTTGCTTGCGCAATCCCTTATGGTAGAGATCCCGAAAGGATAGGAATTCTTGCCTGCCTTGACTGCACAAGTATCATGGGCACTAAAATGGGTGTTTGGTTGCATGTGTGCAACCCAATAATCCTACACCTGATAGTCAACTTCCCTTTCACCTAGAATTGAACTGGGTCTCCACTGGATTTGACCTGCATGTAGCTAATAATAGTAAATCCCCAGTTGCATGTGAGATCACTGATTGTGAATTAATTAGTAATTAATTCACTGGATATCTCACTAGTGTATCTTCAGTTACAACGAGCGCAATTGAGTTTAACTCACTTAACTGAGTTAAACTATTTACAACTTGCACTAACTCATGCACCAATGCACTTCAAAATATTTTACAACTAGAATTACCCTGCATGCCTCTAACTTGAAATCCACTAGCTAACTGAATTTATAACTTTCAGTTAACTAATTCAAGTCAACATTGAGAATATATTACATTTTAATGTCAATCTTAATTAAGGGATAACAAAAATAGACATGCACCCAAAAATAGCATTGTGGGCCCCACCCTAGTTTGGGTGCTTAATGCAACTAGGTGATTAATGCACTAGGTCCTTAATGCACTAGGCATGGGTGTGTAATTTTCTTGTTGAATCTCAACACTATTATTGTAAACCCAAGTTATATAAAGCCTAAGATAAATTTTATAAACCCTAAAACAAAATTCGTTGACCACATTTGATTTTCATATTGAGACAATCTTTGCCACAATGTGATGTTGGACTATGGTTGACCATGGTTGACAATGTTTGACTATGATTGACAATGGCTTGTTTTCATATTGGTCCAATATTTGTAAAATTGTAGTGTTGGACCATGTCTGACCATGGTTGTCACAATGTGACGTTGTACCATTACACAATGTGACCATAGAAGACCATGGTTGATTTTCATATTGAGACAATTGTTGTCACAATTTGATGCTAGACCATGGTTGATGATGGTTGAAAATATTTGTCACAATATGATGTTGGACCATGGCTAACCATGATTACCATGGTTTACCATGGCTAATTTTCATATTGAGACAATCTTTTTCACAATATGATGTTGGACTTGTTAGTGTCTATGAGTCACCAGTGATCAAATGTACTCTTTCCATGTGATTGATAAGGTCTTAGGGTCAAATTGTTATATTTTCACATAAAATTTGACACTTCTCTTGGTTTTTAAATGGTCAAGTCATTGTCTAATTGTGATTGTCACTCTCATGTCATGGCCATCAAGGTCAAATCATATAAGTTTCATGAGTCATTAAATCACCATAGGTCCTTTTTCCTTCATTAAGTGTCATTATTTAAAATCTGAAAAGGAAGAGTCATGGTGTCATATGGTTGATCATGAGAATTTCATGAGTGTCATGATTTTTCCATTTGGATTCATGTCACCATCATCCAAAACAAGTAAAATATGATGAGAGTTAGCACTTAGGGAATAATTCACATCATTAAGTCATTTGGTTGAAGTACATGATGTCACTCCACTAATAAGACAAAATAGATTTTTTGAGTTATAAAGGGAAATCAAAGTTTTTTAAAACTTCATTCCATCCTTACACAAGTTTCAAGAGCTCCACTCTATAAATTGGAAGAGTTTCCATAGCCACCAAAGGTTCGAATTTTTCCCACTACTGCTCTTCCATTAGTTTGATGCGTTTTTGGAGGGGGTTTTTGCGCTTTTGTTTTGGAGGCATAAGGAGGAAAGAATAGGATAAAAATTTCATATCAGTGCTTCAAAAATATTTTTTCAAGTGTATCCTTCACAAATCCTTGCTTCAATCAACTTCCTCAGAGAATTGATTAAAATCATTGCTTAGGGTTTCTGCTATGCTTTTGCTGTGTTTTTGAAATTTCACTGTCTTTGGCTTCTTTTCAAAATAAATTTCCTAGTTTCTAAGCCTACACATCAAAAATATCCCTCATCAGACATTTCCCACCATTCTCCACACTTAAATTCAGTCATTTTATCATTTTCTCTCACTACCCTAGCTAGTAGTTGCGCTTCTATACTAGGACTGTGTTTTCATTTTTTAACCCAGTTTTCCTAACTCAAATTGAAGAATTCCACTTTCATTGTCCTCCTAAAATATTTCCCTACTCACCATAATTTTGTCATATTTTTTCTTGACCCCCATCCCTTCCGTTCCATACCCTCAATTTGCTACATTTTCACCACTGTTTTGCAGCTCAAGTCCCCTTACCTATTCTTGTGTGAAACTAGGGTTTCCTGTTAGAAGCAAAGTCAAACATGGCAGAGACAAGTGAAAAGTGGAAATTAAAAGGTGGAGATATCTCAAGATATGAGCCTATTCATATGAAAGACGTCAATTCATCATATTTTATAAGGAGGTCATTCGAGCAAGTAGGTTGTTTAGGGTTTTGTAGGAAAGTGTAAGAGGTGGGTTATAATCATGATCTAACAAGTTTATTTTCCCTCAATTTCAAAAGGGATCATGTCACAATTGCAGGGGTGAAATTTATGGTGTTAGCAGAAATCATCTCTTCAGCAACCACAATACCTAATAAAGGTGAAATTTGGTTCAAGGGGACGGATTTATACCTTGAGCATTATAATATTTTCTTGAAATCACAATACAAGGAGTCCCCTTCTCATTTCTTTCCTAGAAGACAATTTTTGGACAAGTACAACCCTTTGATGAGGATTATTGTTAACACCAGAAAATCATAGAAGCAAAATATATTAAAAATGTCAAGCATAAGGTACAGATGAATATTTTTAGAGAAGAAATACATTAGAGGAGACTAAAATTTTATTTTTCCTCAGGTTTAGAAGGAAAATTAAATGAAAATGCACCTACATCAAAGGAAATTTTCACACGACACGGTTATTCCTTCGATAGCAACGTGGTCCTGAATATGGCGAAATGCCACCATCCGGGACCATTTGGCACACTTGGTTAAGATGATTCTTTGACTAGTATTGTCAAGGACAACCACATTTGAGCCACCTTAAGGAGTAAATGAAATCCACAAAGGAATCCCTCCTCCACTCTTGTGTCACTATCCATCTTTGGCCAAAAAATGTCGATATAAGCCAGCCTTTGGAAGAAGAATTGGAGACACATTATTATCTTGGCAAAATTTCATCACAGAAAACCAACTTGCATAGTCCAATAGCATAGGGATTGGAAGGACTCATATGTTTGCTAACCAACATCTCAGTCCAAGAGAGAGAGCTTCACCACTTGATGTTGATCTATCATCCTTTACGAGAGGGAAGAGACACTTGCAAGAATTCGAAGGAAGGAGACCTCCTTGTTTTGGGTATTTGAGCTCCATAGCTCAAAGGACCCTCTTCAAGTTTTTAGAATTATATATTTCTTACCACCAACACCTAATAAAGGTAGAAATCTCCACTTCTGTTATTAGGTTGTTTGCTGCATCGAGATTTTGTATTTTGTATCTTGTGTTTTTATTTTTTCTTAGTGTTGGATGCTTAGTTTTCCCTCAAACTTAATTTACATTGTGTTGAATCGATCCCATTAATAGTAGGCAATAATTTTTCTCTGTGACCTTGTGCAGGTAGTAGCCAGCTTGCTAAATAAGTGTATTTCGTACGCTCTTGCGTCAAATACACTACCACAGAAGTGGTGACTCCACTAGATTCTTTCTTCTTGAGTTGATGGTTATTGATACACGTCCTTCTTCCTACTTAGTTGTTGCAAACCACCCTTACATCCTCTCATCATCTCCAATCACACTCAGTGAAAAGTTTTGCAGAGTAGAGGAATCATTTTTCTTCATTCTACTCAACAATACGCTTTCTGCTATGAGAGACGCGCGCTCTGCGCCTATGGGAAGATAAACCGTGTGGTAGGCCAGCAAGCCAGTTTTTACTTAGTTTTTTCCATTTTTTCAGTTGTAAATTTCTTGGCGACCCATAGAATTTTTCAATCACTATGTTCTTGTATTTCATGACTAATTAGGACTCCTAATTACTAGAATTTAGCTTGGCAACTAGGTGTTTTTTATTTTAGTTTTTATTTTTGCAAATCATACATAGCTTATGTTAGGATGAATTCTAATCGCAAGTGTACGAAAATAGCTCACTTTAGCTGTGCATAACAAACAACCCTAACATCAAATATGGCTGCCAATTTATTTAGATCTGAAGTTGGTTGACCAAGATAAATGCCACAAAATCCAGATCTATGCAGTAAAAGACATTAAACAATAAATAAAAGAAAGAGTTGCTCCATGCATCCAATAGACAAGACAATAATATTTTTAAAGATTTTTTTTGTATTTTGGACACTTGGGAGGGGAACATAGAAAGATGTTACTAGTCCCCCTTAATGGGATGGGTTCTTGTAAGTCCTCAGCACTTCAGATCTAAGATCTCGCTCTCTTGATGATGTATAAACCTAGACAAAAAATGGAACTCAAAGGGAGCTCACAAGAAAATGGTAGCAAAATATCACAATGATGGAGGATCAAAGTCAGACCAAAAGTATAGATCCAGAGTGATCTTTAGGTAACAAAAGGTATTGAGTGAATGGAAAAACCCTTCTATTTATAACAAAATATTGAGTTAGTCTAGATATTGGTGTACAATTAAAATATTATTAACCAAATCTAGATCCAACTTTTATGGAATATTTTATTATATTTGTTGTAGGGAAAAATAATTTGAATTTGGTCAAATCCCTTTATTTGTAAATAATAAATAAATAAATGATTTATTTATTATTTTGAGGATGTGTTTGAGTAATAATAAAATAAATAATTATTTATTCAATTATTTATGAATGATTTAGTCAAATTTAACAAGGAATATTATTTAAATAAGGTTTAAATAATTATTCCTAGAAAATAATAAGATAAATAATAATTTATCTAATTAATTTTCCTGTTTTGGGTTAAATATGATGAGGAATATTAATTAGACTGTTGTTTAACTAATTATTCATTGAGAAAAATCAAACAAATGTGGATTTATTCAATATTTCCTCATGGGGTTTCCTGTTTAGACCATAAACAACTTAATAAATTAAGGATTACTAAGTTATTTTTCATAGTGAAAGAAATTTTACTTAGGGTCAAATTGGTCTTACATGGTGTACTTTGGTCCATATAATAGTAACAGGTTAGATGACCAAAAATTGGTGTAACAGATTGCCCCCCAGCGTGCGAGCATTAGGAGCTAATCGTATGACAGAAGTACATTATAAGAACTCAATTAATAGACACAGAAGGGGAAGTCAGAGAGAGAGAAATATAATGTACACCAAAGCACTAGAGGACAAGACCCTAAGGAGGTGAGACTTATAGGTGCGACAAGTCTCTTTTATGAGTGATTACCTGTGCTACAAGAGGCGAGGGAGGCATACCTATGCTTGCTGAGAAAAAGTACAAAGAATAATGCATCCAGTAAACAAGGGACTGAACTATATAGTACATGCTAGCATAAACATGAGCCAGATAAAAACATGATAATGAATCCCACATACATACTATGCCTGGGATAACAACCAGGAATTATACAATAATATCTGAGTACATGAGATATAAGTACAACCAAAGAGGCTCTGTAAACAAGAAAGGGCTCTGAAAATATGAATGATACATGCAAACTAAAGAGGTGTTGCAAGCGGCTAAGGCTGACATCATCAAATATATGGAGCTGCATCAAAGGTTATGATGAAGAGGTCATCTGGGCATTTGGGGGGCTACCTGAAGAGCCACCCCCTCATGTGGGCTGAAACATCTCACACACACCCGGGAATCACTGGTACAATATTCTGCATCACTAAACCATCAAGTATATGGATCTCGATCATGCTATAAGGAGTTGGAGCTGAGAAACAATCAATTCAAAGGGAAAAGGAGCCCCTTTTCCTGATCTGAGGCACCGAACAAGAGTGAAATTTGGAACCAAGGTACACCACCCTCTAGACCTGTCTTCTGGAATGAATGAGCTGATGTCGACAAAAGGAGGTCCGCTATAGGTGAGGAAATAAGGGATCGTCAACTAAGGCATGAGAGAAAATAGTAGATGGACTGAAAAAATAACACCAGGGATGATGGTGGAATGGGGGGTACTGAGTAGTAGGCTAATGACTTCCATTTTTATAGCATGAAGGGCATGGATGACCTGGCAGCAACTGACATAATATCAAAGGGGACAGGGGATAGTAGGACTGAAGGCCATAATGTACGACATGAGAGAGGAACCAAGAAATGAAGGATGGATGAATATAGAGAGATATAAAGGAACTCAGAATAGACTCCATGGATTCAATGATGACTCAACTTGGATGCTCTAAACAAGGGCAACTGGATGATGCTGCCACACAGAAAAGGTTCGGTGGGGACCATAAAAACATGAATACAAGATGGTTACTTGTTAAAAAATTTGACACAAGCATGGATAAGTATAAAGGCAAAGTGGTGCCCCAAGTACAAGTGTTGCAAGTGAAGAAATTCGATTTTGAGGGGTGGTGAAGTGACCCTTCTTGGAAAAATGTGTGTTGGTGAAGGATCAAATCACAAAAAACTGGTAGATACCCATTTTAGGGCTCGGTGAGAGCTTTCCAACAGTATGGATGGTTTGTCAAACTAAGCTATGGTTTGGCCGCAACGGGAAAAAGAAAAATATGGGGCGTCTCTTTTAATAAGGCATTTTCCCTCCAAATTAACTCATTTGAAAGTGTAGCTGTGGTGAATGTAGAGAGGAGAGAAGGACCTAAATCTTGCGGTGATCGTAGTAGACAAACCGACCGTTGGAATCGAGATTCGTCAGTTGCAGGTAAGAGGCCTAACCCTATTCTTTCATTTCAGTGGATTGAAAGTTCATTTTAGGTGCCTAGATCTCATAAACAGACCCCTGCTCCTCTTCACGGCTGGGTCATACTTTTTGGGGCAATATATGTGACCTGGGTAGCAATTTTTAGGCAGAAAATTGTGACCTGTTCCAGGATTTTTCCTGAAAAGTGCGACTTGAAAGAGAGGGGTTTTTCTGTGCTATTTTTTGGCTGAGAGCTAGGTTTTGAGTTCAGTATTTCCTTTATTTACAATGACAAAGATGATGGTTTTGTGTAGATATGGAAAAATTGTGGATCAACTGGAGAGAGAGAGAGACCTAGACACATTATGGTCAGAGATCCGAGATGATCATGGTGTCCACAGTGCATTGGCCAGGTTTGGGGTCCTGAAGTTTGTGTGGAACCCTTTGGTGAGAGATGGGGAGCCCTTGTTGGCTTGGATTATCATTTATTGGGATCCATACCATGAGGTATTTATAGTGCAGGGGCACCAGATTGAGTTGAAGATCCAGCATATATATTTTCTAACTAGTCTCCCACCACTTGGGATGGTTGGGTATACACAACCAGTGTTACCATGAGGGCAGAACATCATGGAGTTTGTAGAGTGCCATTGTTGACCAGGTCTCCATGTCAAGGGGACACAAATACCGATCGGGGATCTAGAGAGGTTAGAGACCCGTGCTATGGCCGCAGCAGTGATGTAGTTCCTGGGCAACTAGGCATTCCACCACATCACTGGGGGTCAGATGATGCTTGTTGAGAGTGTGTTGAGTGGGACCTACTATGGGTGGGCCTGAATGATGCTATCTTCATTGAAATGACAGTTGTTGGTATGCAAGTGGAAAGTGAACCATGAATATGCATATGGCACAATGTTGTGCTCACTCTTCTTTGAGAAGATCCTAATACTTCAACCTTGCATAAAAATCCAGGATGGGGGCCCAAGGGAGCCTAGGATGCACCGATGGGGGCGGCTACTGTGCAGAGGGGGAGGTGGGGCGGTTGGACGGGTGTTCCAACCCAAGTTATTTTCTCATTGGGATCATATGCCACTGTACATAGATGACTATCCCTATAGTGGGATGAGTTATCGTGGGGACTCGAACCTGCCACTGCCGCTTGGTCGAGTATGGGGGCTCGATGGTGAGTGAAAAGTTGCTAATATTTTATGTGCATTTTAAAGTTTCAGAATATTGTATATGGTACTAATTCTTTCACTTTTGGTATGTAGATACATCACCGGTAAAACCGGTTGGGTATATGGGATGGCCTGCAGTATCAAGAGCTACAGGACCTAGTGGATCGAGAGCACGACAAAATGAGAATGTAGTGGCCCTCGTGGAGGACATCTGTCGTAGATGTGAGAGGCTTATGATTGGTGTTTCAGAGCGTGGATGGAAAGAATTAGATGACCAGTACATAGAGCCATGTATTGGTCTACCCTCGGAGTAGCGAGGGGTCATACGGTGCATGGCGATGCCCGGACAGGGGATGCACATTCTACGAGCTGCAAGAGTAGAGCCATTGGCTCAGGATCCTCCAGATAGTGATTAGGTGTAGGGGCAGGTGGTTCCCCCAATTTTGAGGTTTTGTAACATGTTATGGGCATGTCATATGTATCAGAGTTAATGGGCTCTAAAACATTATAGACGACACATATAATGGACATGCATCGTTTTGATGGTTGTATGTTATTTTCTTGTTTTAAATGCATGTGCTAAGTGCCAATATATAATATTGTTTGCAATGCTATCTACATAGTGATTTTGTGCTCTAGGTACATGACTGAATGTAATGATTTCAAATTCACACATCAAAAGCTTCACTCATATCTTCTAAAAATGATAGGATTATGCACATGATAGACACCATTCAATTGCATGACAAGAAGCAGAGAATCTAAATGAACATGAAGGTGGAGGATGCGATGGGAAAGGGCATTGGCTAATAAACCTTGCACTACATCATATTCGGCCTGGTTATTGGTGGCAGTACCAATGCATACACCATTCCAGAGAACAAGCGAATGTAAGGGGGTAAAAATGGCCTAACCTGCCGAGGCTAGATTCTAGGAGTAGAAACTTGCACCATCGACATAACCGATATAAGGTGTGGACGGGGGTCCATATGAAAGGTGCCACCAAAAAATAAATGAGAGGATGATGAAAAATGCTGGAAACCTAAGCACAAGGTATAAATCGAACAAACACTGCTAGAGGGAGTGCTCTGGGTAGGATGTCTACCACCCACACACCGACGGGTAGGTGGTGTGTGGGAGCTGCCTTGGGGGCAGCTTGTGCCTAGGTTGCGAAAGTGACCATAGAAACGAAAGGTTCCATTCCACTTATGGGTGGGAAATATGAAGCCAGGGGTGGAAAAGGCTTCCATGATGTCGTCATCACAATAGAAGATGGGGTGAATAGAGGAAGAGAGACCACATGATGCGACGAATCTACCTGAATCATCATCATGAGAAGAAAGGTTCACATGTGCATTGTCACGGGGGGTGACAGAAGAACAAGCAGATAAGGGATCCACTGATGTCGAGCCCAGGGTGATCGCTGAAGGGGGGTCAAGCGAGACAGAAAGGGAAGTCTCAAAGGGGTCTTCCACCATAGATCTCATGAATGGTGATAGATAGAGGATGGTGGCCGCAGGCTCCGTCATCTTGACATCAGGAGGGGGAATGTCATTGGGAGCTAGTAAATCCTCAAGCTGGCTGGAAGCATACTGCGCAAGGACAGGAGAGACGGACTAGTTTTGTTCAATCTTGTACTCCCAAACTACCTCCAAAGAGGCGCGGTAATGTGTGAGGTAGGGACAATGGTGGGTATAATGGCCATGGAGATCACACAAAGCATAAGCTTGGCTGGTGTGAATAGTCTTAGGGTTCTTGGCTATAGTCGAGGAAGAAATAGAGGCTTTAGGGACCGTAGACTCAGGTAACACAACATTAACCATGTGCTTGATATGAGGAAATTCAGGACAATGATGGGTGGTGTGACCGACAACATCACACAAAGCACATGGAGGGGTATGCTTTGGAGGCTGAGAAGGAGTAGGTTCAGTCGGGGAAACTTTGTCTTTAGGTGCCTTCTTGCAAAATTTCCCCCCTTTACTCAAAGATGTTGCAATAGGAAGAGGTTCCTGTTGAGGTGGTTGAGGCACGATAGCAAAGGGAGCGGTCATGGGGATCGGTTGGACCGGGGTCAAAGCAAGGTAAGGTTTGGGCTGACTAGGCAGGTGTTGGGTGCTAACAGGTGTCTTTAAAAACTCCTAATTTCCTCACATTAATTATCAACCTGGGTAAGTCCTTTTATCTCAAGCGTGTACACAATATGTGCAAGCTATACATACAAAGAGTAATGCTGAAATCAATCGTTTCATATAGATGCAATCATAAATCTTGAAGCCTTAAAGAAAGCGATTCATCTAAGCATTATAACCCAAAAATATGATTCATTCTTAATTCAACTAATTCCAATGACAATCAACTGAGAGCATTGAAGCATAAGCTGAGCTCTTTCAACTGGATTTGAACTATTGAATAGAAGGAAAGTATTGGAAATAACTGTCTATGCTTTAAGTAATCAAAACTAGTTCTTTTAACTAGAAACTAATTCCTTAAGGAAATAAATTGGAAATGCGTATTCAAGGGAATAAATACCAGAAATATGAATTATCAAAAGTACTTCAACTATAGAGCAGAAAAGCAGAATACACTTGCAATAAATGGAAAATTATAACACAGGGAATAACAGTGAGATCCACTAGGGACCGGGCCCTTAGCCACTGATGAATACTGCTTAACTACTCTAGAATATTTGAATGAACAACAACACGAATTATATATTAATCATCATAGTCAAATGACATCACAATACGATCTCGTTGTTCATAACTACGTTCTATGAATTAAAATTACAAATTATGCATAAGTGAAAGATACATCATATCCGAGAACTAGCTCTCCCTGTCCCTTTATAGCTAAAAGGAAAGATAAATGTGATCCCTCAGGATCAGGGGATCTTGACGGATCCATGACAAAATTCTATCCTTAGATAGTTCATTCGTTCTTGCACTAATCCTTACTAATTTGTCTTCTGATTCGATCGCATTTAATGCATCTTCTTTCTCGTGATTAGGTCCTGTTGTTCCTTCTTGGGAGCAGTTGTTGTTCTGTCTTTTATTTTCAGCATAAAAAGCAATCGAAATTAGTTTAGATGGTTAAATCGTATCAGGATCATTTTTTATTCATTCTTCATAAAAATCCTTTCATTATATTATTATATCATGGCACAAGATGGATAAGGAAGAGGAAAAAGGACAGTAATCAAGAATAAATACATACCTATTGCAAGGCTCAACATACTCCCCTGCTTACCTTTTTTCATGTCCCCATGAAAAATAAATAATTCTTATGTAAAGAAGTTAAGGAGTAGGCTGGAGAAGATCTGTCTGTAATATGCCTGAGACCATGATGTTGTGCCAGGTTTGCAAAGGCTGCCTCTTCGTGTCCTTCAGGTAACTCATAGTCAGGCTGATACCCTTTAGGAGGATACCAAATAATGAGGCTTCTAAAGCGACATCCCACCCAATAGGGTCCTTATTTTAAGATAAAATTTCTGTATGGGACTAACCGTCTCGCAACAGCTTTGAAATTTCCATAATTAAATGGTTCTCTTTCCTTAACATTGTTTCTTGAAACTATCCATCTCATTTTGGATGCAACCAAGGATCTTTCCTGAATGGAGAGGAAATATGTTGTTCCTTTCTGCACAATTTTCTTATGTATGGGCCCTAAAATTTTGATCATGCCCTCCTGTGTCATCAATCTTTATTCTTAGTAAATAGTTGCAGAGGGTGAGTAGGTTCACTTCTTACCCAAAGATCTAAGTTGTGTTCCTGTCTTTGGAATGAATTATAAGCCTTCAACCACTTGAGTTGGTTGACTGCAAAAGAGACAAAAGTCTGAAATTGAATATCTCCAATAAAAGGGCTAGGATTCATATCCACTTCTTTATATAATATGAAATTGTGCAAATAAAATTCACAAAGATGCCTTTGGACCTTTACTCCATGTGTCTTACAACAATTTATAAAATCATCCATTGTCTTAAGCTCAATTGGATTTCTGGCTCTAAAAACTTTGATTTTTAACAATAAATATCGTTTTAATAAGAACAAGGCATAGTTCGTAGCAGGAGATCGATAGGTCAAGGTATCCGAATATAATGAAAAAATGGTGTCCAACTGATCCCTGACACTTTTCAGCTTAGTTTTCATCCTCTTCAGTTTTTCTTCTTCTTGTCTAGCCCTATCAAAAGCCTCATTCTCTGCTAGGGCTAATTCCATCAATTGTTTTTGTAACTCCTGGTATTGTTGTAGGGAGACTGTCTGCTATTGATGTTGCTCTAAAGCAAGCTGGGATTGCGTTAGTTCTTCCTAAAGTTTTAAAATAATAGGGTCATTCCTTGACAAGAGGTCCTTGGATTGCCCTTTTGTCTGAGTGTTGATGCTCTGAGAGAATACATCTTCAGTATGTATTTCCTTATTGTGGGAGGACCAACCCTCTGTTTGAACAGTCATATTTCATAAGTTTTCATGAAAATTAACCTGGGTGACTATTTTTCGAGTGGAAGCGAGTTCAGTTTGAATTTCTATTGATTTATTCTCACATATTCTTGTTTGTGTAGCTACATTGGTCACCTCAGGAGTGGTGTTCCGAGTTTTACAGTTTTTAACTTCTCGTCGTAGCGTTCTGATTGTCTTCTGGAGCTTACGGTATTTTTTTCGCAGCTTCTTAAGTTTTTCTCCAGCTACTTGGCTCTTTTGAGGAGCGCCCACTCCACTAATAGGTTTATCACTAGTTTCTAGAGCTGCTTGTTGGTCATCAAGGCTGTGTTCCAAAAGAACCGTATCACCTGACTGATTGTCAGACTCGTGACTAACTTCTTTGTCTGCAGACTTTTGCTAGTCCTCATGGTTGTATTCCAACAGAATCGTGTCACCGGACTAGTTGTTGGATTCCTGAACAATTTCTATGTCCGCTGCCTCTGGAGATGGCAGTATTTTTATATGCTCGGAATTCCCAAGTGGTCCTCCAGGTTACATATATACATTAAGATTTTCCAGGACCTCGACCATCCTTGTCTCAAAAACTTCCAAAGGATCATCCGATCCTACTTCAATTTCCAGTTCATTATTATAATTTTTTTCTTGTTCTTGTTCTGAATTGGCCTCTTCTTCAGGCTCTAATGCGGGATTGGGTACCTCTTCTTCAGGTTCAGAATCTCTTATCCTAACTGGACTAGCTGTCTCTACAGGTTGGTTTCTTTCATCCTAAATATTTGCAGACATCCTCTGGGCTAGTTCAATTCTTACAAACCTCCTACGTTTATGGGGTTCAACCTTTGAATGGGCAACCCTTTCTATTTTCGGAAAAGGGTTTTGCTGGCTTGTCTCCGCAATTGCGGGATGTTGGATTACAGGGTTTTGCATGCTCTCTAGGGCCATCATGAAACCATCCCAAGTTAAGTTGTATTGAACTAGGCTATGACTAATGATTAATCTAATCAATCCATGGTGACTTATTAAAGTTTTAGGGTGTCTGGCCCAACTTATTCTAACAACAGTATCATGCAGTAATGAATTCAAAAGATATGGCAGATTAACAGTGAGTTTTTGTTTCAAGACAACTAATAGTTTAAGTTTTCGTGGTATTACTACATCTCGGCGTCCATCGCAGGAAATGTATCTTTGGATAATTCTTGCAATTCTTTCCATGGTTCTGCCAGAGAAGATGGTTGGATGCCTTTTCCTTTCTTGACTACTTGTTCACCTTCGTCTTTGAAAGTTTCCACCGCGTATTGCAACAATACATTTTTTTGTGACCATATAGTTCCTTCTGCCAGTAGCCCAGATACTTTAGCTGTTACAGCGTCTGTGACTGTAATTCTTATACCTTTCACCATGGATTCCCCATTCTGCAAATGCTATAGAAATTCAATTGCAATTTCCTCATTTGAGGGTTGAAATCTTATGAGATAGGATATCCACCCTGCACAGATCAGAATTTCCCTGGCTCTGTAGGAGACCTCTAACAGTAAAGGTTCACGGCACACTGTCTTACCACCCATAATTCTTGAATTCTTCCTACTATTGCAAAGGATGAGTGTAATGGAAAAATTCAGCAATACTAAAAAAACGCAGCAATACTGAAAAACATAGCAACACTTAGAGCGATAGAACAACAAGTTGTTGTAACAGCTAAGTGTAGCTGATATTAATTGTGTTATTTGAAGGGTTGTTAAATTGCCGCATGCCACGTGATCATGGAATATCTTATCAGTCAATGCAATAATGACAATGCATGCACGAGTGTAATGGAAGTTCTCTCCCCCTTCGAAATGAGAGGTCGCCTACGACCGAATAGACGGGAAATGGTTATTTCGACGGCAGGATATAAGGATGAAGGGTACAACAGTAAATGGAACATGGTACGTAAATAAATGACGGGACAATAAGAGAGATGGATAGAGTGAAAGCATGGTGTATAATCATAGTAAATGACAAGAGACAAGACGCTTTGGTCGACGATAAGTTATGTGATAAGGAAAGAGGACAACAATATGTACAAAAGGAGGCTTTGCTGATGATATTCTGGCTATACACGATATGATTGAGTAAAAGCATGAACGCATGCATAAAGATTCAAAGTAGGGAAGTGTTTAGGGGAAATAATCTCTCAGATAAAAAGATAAATGGGAAGAGGGTATTATAAGAATTATTGATTGAGGAAATAGAACTTCAATACCATAAGCAGAGCTTATGTTGCGAGCAGGCATCCGTAGCCTCGATAGAGTTTCTTTCTAACCCATGTGAGCCAGGATCCTCAATTTATAATAGAAAAAATTCATTGTTGTTTCTACGGAAGAGACCAGTGTGCTGGCGTGGTAACCAGATAACCATACTGCCATTCACTAGGAAGTAGAAAAAGTGAGCAGGCTGGCTTGTGATGAGACCTCCTGTTCCAAGGATTTTTTAGCCATCCAATGGATCATAACCCTGGTGTGGTGGCCATAGTGGTAATGTCAAATTGCTACATCCTTATGAACATGGTAGGTTGGCTCTTAATGAGACCCCCTATCCTCTATCTTTAGATAAAATTTAGTTGTCATTACATATTTTTATGATAAATAGAGAGAGGCTCAGTACTCCTGAAGAGTAGGGATTGTGTAAGAAGGTGAAGCATATCAATAATAAGAAAAATTATACCCATAATCCCACTGATAATAGACGGAGATAATTATAACCAGGAAGAGTAGAACCAGCATGGTAAAAATGATCAATCAGTATCATATACAGTAGAAATTAGTACAGTAAAGTGAAATATAAATAATTGTGTCCCTTTCAATTTTTTTAATTCTATCATCAAGAAGTTGTCTTTGTCAAAGATCATAACGTTAAAAATATTCACCTTCTTTAATAAAATCCATAATTCTTATCCGCATGAAGGTACTGTACTTCAGGCCATAAAAGGAATCAAAGAAATGAGGCTGAAATGAGCTAGGAATAAGTCCATAAGAGGAAAGAGGTGTTTGTGAAATATATAAAAAAAGGTGTTGTTCAGAACACACAAAAATTGTACAAGAAACAAAAGTGTTGTTCCAAAATTGGAACAGGAAAAACAAAAGAGAGTGTTGTTCCAAAGATGGAACAGAAAAATAAAAAGTGTTGTTCTGAAGATGGAACAACAAAATTGGTCTGGGACGGGGTGGTACTTGCGATATCTCGACCTGGGATGCTTTTATTTAGCAGTTTTCTAGATGTTGAATAATATTGGATGGGTTAATTTCTATTGGCATTGGAAGCATATAACGTTATGGCAGGGTAATGCAGTGCAATTTAATGAGTCTTCCACTTATTTAATGGGATGGTCAAGAGATTATCTATGGTTAAATTATTCACAACTTATTAATGGATACAATCCTTTTGGTATGAATAGTTTATATGTTTGGGTGTGGATGTTCTTATTTGGGCATCTTGTTTGGGCTACTGGATTTATGTTCCTTATTTCCTAGCGTGGATATTGGCAGGAACTGATTGAAACTCTCACATGGGCCCATGAACGCATGCACTTAGCTAATTTAGTTCGATGGAGAGACAAGAAAATAGCCCTTTCCATTGTTCAAGCATGATTAGTTGGATTAACTCACTTTTCCGTAGATGAAACAACAAAACCAAAAAGTGATGTTCCAAAGATGGAACAAAAAAACCAAAAAGTGTTGTTTCGAAAATTGAACAACAAAATCAAAAAGTGTTGTTCTGAAGATGGAACAGTAAAATAAAAAATTTTTGTTTTGAAGATGGAACAAAAAAACCAAAAAGTGTTGTTCCGAAGATGGAACAGCAAAATCAAAAAGTGATGTTCCAAAGATGGAACAGAAAAACCAAAAATTGTTGTTCCAAAGATGGAACAACAAAATCAAAAAGTGATGTTTCGAAGATGGAACAAAAAAATCAAAAAGTGTTGTTCTGAAGATGGAACAACAAAATAAAAAAGTATTGTTCCGAAGATGGAAAAAAAAAATCAAAAAGTGTTATTCTGAAGATGGAACAGCAAAATCAAAAAGTGTTGTTCCAAATATGGAACAAAATAAAACAAGAAGTGTTGTTCCAAATATGGAACAACAAAATAGGAAAAAAAAACAAATTGAATCAACAATCCTATTTACAGTTTTTTGTTTTTTGTTTTTAAAGGAAATTAATTTTTACAAAGATGAAGCTGTTGAAGGATTATCTTCTGTAGCTAAAAAATTCATGGTGGAGTCCTTGCGTATCTGTTGACAAAAATATTCTCTTGTGAGTGGTCTTTGGTAGAGGCATACCCGATGCCCATTTGCTTTAAAGGAACAATCGGACCCATCAATGGTGGCCAACGTAAGAGTGCCATTGTCATGCACTTCCTTTATTTCATAGGGACCTAACCACCTAGTCTGCAATTTACCAGGAAAGTCTTGAAACCTGGAATCGTAGAGAAGTGCCCAGTCGCCCTCATGAAATGTCTTTTTCTCGATTAGAGAATCGTGCCATTTGGCTCTTTGTTGTTGAATAAGTGCAGTATGTTACAGAGCCAAAAGCCAAATTTCGTCTAATTCATTTATTTGTTGTAATCTATTAATCTGGGCTTCAGTAAAATCCAGTCCCACTTCCTGGGCTGTCCTTAGTGTTTGTATCTCAAACTATATGGGAAAAATAAGTTCCTTACCAAATACCAATTGATATGGGGAGTATCCAGTAGTGTTCCTCCAAGTTGTGTGATATGCCCACAATGCTTCTGTAAGTCGAGTAGCCCAGTCTCATCTATGCGATGAGACTATTTTCGTTAGAATAGCTTCAATTACTTTGTTGTTGCTTTCTACCTGTCCGTTCGCTTGTGGGTGGTATGGAGAGGTAATTCTGTGAATAACATGATGATTTTTTAGTGTAGCAACGATCTTGTGGCCTACAAATTGCAGCCCTCCATCAATGATTACTTCTCTAGGTAACCCAATCGTACAAAATTTTTGAAAGGAAAGTTTATCATAGTTTCTTCTGTGGCTCTTGGTAATGCTACTACTTCTACCCACTTAGTTACTTATTCTGTTGCAACCAATATATATGATTTCTTGTTGGATGATGGGTTGATTGGCCCAACAAAATATAATGCCCAACGCTCAAAAGGTTCTATGACTAGCTATGGATGTAGGGGCATCCCATCCTTTGACAACTATCGCAGGCCTGAACAAATTTCTTAGCATCCTTAAAAATTGTGGGCCAGTAGTAGCCCATTTGTAAAATTTTATGTCCAGTTCTACGGTCTGCAAAATGTCCACTGCAAGGTCCATCGTGGCAAGCTTTTAAGATATTATAAATTTCGTCTTCCTTGATACACCTGTGGATGTGCATATCGCCCCCTGTGTTAAAATGGTATCCTCCAATTGTTATAGCATCATTTCTCACCTTCATATGATTCATGATTGCTTTTATGGCTTTGGGCACCCATTCCTACAGACTTGGACAAATTCACTAAAAAACAGTGTAAAAGTCCCCATACGCGATTATGCCCAGACTTTTCCGCGTGTATACGTGAGTCCACATGCACTTTTCCGCGTATGCCATTAAAATCATTAAAAAATATATAAAAATTCCCTATTTTCGGGCTGGATTGATGGTTACTCTAGTAGTTCAACCACCCCAGCACGAGGCCAACTGTTTCCAACTGTTGAAACTACTTTGAGGGAGTATAAAATCCCCTCATGTGCATGGCCTAAGGGAGAGAGAGAAATTATTGATATTATACTCTGTTGGTATTCCCTATGCAAGTCTGATTCCCCGTGCCTCCTGCACTTTCCCAGTTCATTACAGGAAACCCTTGTTTCCTGGAGATGCTCATCTTCCTATATGTCATCTCGTATGCACCAGTTTGGAAAGAATCTTAGCGAGGCAAGGGCGGGACGGATCCGGACGACGGTCTGCTCGAAGATCGTGGAAGGATTCAGGTGATATCTCCACTCATTATTTCTGTACATGCTATTTATAATACAGAAGTACCATCTTGTTCCCGAAATATATGTGTTAGTGTCTGCTTACATATATGAGAATATTGTTATTTAAGCATTCATTATGGTTTATCTAATGTTTCATATGGATTTCACTAACATTTAGAGTAGATATATGCTATACAACCAGTTCTTCGTGCTTGTTTCTTCTTGTCTTTCAGGTTAAGAAGGAAGAAGGGTTGCTGGGGGTTTGGACCCCGCGGGATCTGCTTCAACCATAGGACCTACGGGTAACTTCCTCGATCTACTCTATTTAGTTTTTCATGAACATGTATGGTTGTGTGAGTCCTTCTTAAGTAGCATGCCTTGCTCTGTGGAGGTTTAAACCCAACAAACCTCTAGGGTGATTTTCCCCGAAACAGAACTGGCGACTCCGCTGGGGATCGCATTCTTGTGATTCCCCTGTTGGGTGATTTCAGCTGTTTGATAGGTTTCCAACAGTTTTAACTTCTA